>OW119928.1:27107171-27707171 GCA_933210815.1 Meta bourneti
TAACAGGTTGCGCCTAGAACGTGCATAAGGAATGAAGTGTAACGTTTACTCCTCCCATCGTTGTGCAATAGGGTAACTCATAACTAGGGTTGTTCACAAATCCACCCTGTGCCATAATGAGTAATGTTCAATCGACTGAGCATTAGAAAACAATGTGTACACACATTTTCATTCAATTAAAATTGAAACTATCCAAATAATGGGTCCGATTTTTTTCATCACCAAGCCACCCCTTTCATTAAGGGTCACTGGTACCACGGTACCAGGACTTGGGAAATGTGAAAATTTCTTAGTTCTTTGATGTGCTGCCTATTACGTAAGTTTAAAAGTTATAAATGTTTTCATAGTTTTCATAAACATGCGCAACAACAAAAAGAAGGGCTTTGGTTCAAGTTAAATAATGAAGTACTTGGTATTCATAATTATGTGATCCTAGGGGCAGCACGAGATTTCCGAGTAGTGTAGTATTGGTTTTGTCTACAATACACATAATGACTAAATAGCCACATCTATTGGTTAAAAGAATTCTAGAAATGATTCTATTGGCCAAGAAGGTCGAAACTGGTTAGAAGTCATAGAGGGAAGACTGCAGGTGCCCCTCAGGGGGGGGGGTAAAGGGAGGCAATACTGGTACCACAGGACTTGGGAAATGTGAAAATTTCTTTGTTCTGTAATGTGTAATGTTTCTTGTGTCTGCAATTTCGTAAGTTTAAAAGTTATAAATGTTTTCATAAACCTGCGCAATAGCAAAAAGAAGGGACACATTTGGTTCAAGTTAAATAGCGAAATACTTGAAATTCATATTTACATAACCCGATTTCCTAGTAGTGTAGTATTGCTTTTACCTAAAATACACAAACTGGGACAAAGGACTAGGAAAGTTAAACAAAGGACTAAATAGCCATATCTATTGGTTGAAAGAATTCTAGGAAAGATTCTATTGGTTAAGAAAGTCAAAACTGGCAGGGAAGACTGCACGTTGCAGAACGGATATATTCATATATATCCCTCAGAGGGTTAAACGCATTTTACATTGAGAATTTACGAGGAATACGTAAGTACAGTATTCTTAAACCATTTCTTTGAACTTTCCAACATAGAAATAAAATTCGCTAAATTGCTTGACACGATGGTAGACTGAATTAGGTACAACATTCAACTCTCAAAGCGAAAGATACCAAATGAAACTACTCCATTATCTTTCAGTTCACCATTCTCCTGGTTGTCACACTTTTTGAAGACTGGCGCAAACCTTTATCAGTCTAAAAATTACCCATGCCAGCAAGCGTAGACATTGTTAGCAACACTAATTTCATTGTTAGAGATCCGTACTGAACATCCAACCCTACTTCCTGTTTAGAATGCATCCAACTGGAGCGTTACTTGCACCTCATTGTTGTATGTATTCTATTTTCTTAATTCTTTGTTTCTTTTTTTGTTATGGCCCACGGCTCCATTTACCAAAATCTCTGCGACTTTTTATAAAAATTACATTTAAATTAAATTAAATATTTAGACAAATTGCGTTTAAATTAATTTATCAATTTAGTTGTAGTGAATTAATTAGTCTAATTTTGAAATTTTTGCTTTTTAAATTTAAGCCATTACATTTTAATGAACTTACAATAAATTTTATGAAATTTTGAAAAGGAACGGGAGTTAACTTTTATCAGTTCTTCAATTCAAGGCACAATTTTAAAAACTAATTTGCATCATTATCGAAGTTAAGTCGCCATCCGTATTTAGTGCTGATGGCTGCCACTGCAGAATATCCTGCCTCACACAAGTTTGATATTGCAAAAGCAAGTGAAAAATCAGGGTTTAGTAACCAATTTTTGGGTATTCTTGGTTAAAATAGAAAAATGTACCATCTCACAATCTGTTCAAGTCATCTGTTTTTCAAGCTAGCTTCTCAATCGTTTCCCCCCTCAGATTATTCCTACAACGATAGAAATCAATGACATTGCCTTCATAGCCAAACGCAGTTATTTTTATTATACTCTAGGGTTTTATGAGTCATATTTCTCAAACTGTGCCAAACAACAAGTAAATGGGTAAACACAAGGAAGGTTTCGCTGATACAGAATAGAGAAATACACTTAGGAAGGAATCAAATTGAATCGCAGTGGGCAAACTAACAGAGCCACGGTGATCCCTGAACAGGTTGTTTGAGTTTTATGGTGCAAGATCATATTTGGCCATATCCCAAAAGATCGATCTGCAGAAGATATTGTATTTTTAGCATGACGTCAAAAGTTGTTGGTGTCTTTTGTAGAAACCCAATGAAAATATAAAGTAATATTTGTTAGAAATCAAGGCATGCAAGTTAGGGAACACATTGTAAAATTTTCCAATTTTTCATTGTCCAAAAATGATAAATCCACACTGAAAAACAGGCATACGATACATAAATTTTGCATTACGTTATGAAGCATGCAGATCTTTGTATCTGCTAGAATAATCAAATTTTAATTTATTTTGGCTACCAAACGAGGGAAGGGAGTATCTATTACTTATGGGACAAAATAAATGTGCGAATACATAAGAACTACTTAAAATGGATTAATTATATTCACCATGCAACAGCTAGTATGAATTGAAAGACAAATGAGCCTTTCTCATCATGTATTTTAAAACTATTTAAACTCCATAGAAATGTGTGGTCAAAGGAGAATACAGATACCCTGAAACATTGAGTCTCCGTCATAAACAACTCTTTTGATGTATGACCCACTCTACTTTAAGTATTTAAATTGTAACGAGGGCACTAGATATTAGAACTATTCAGAGCTCTTCAATCTTGTAACCTCTTACTTTACCAGAAAATAAAATCACGTTCCTATTAAACCAAGCAGCATTTGGAAGAGGTGAAACTAAGCATAGCTATGAAGTGAAAGAGTTGTAGTAACTAGCAGATAACTTCATAATTTTATTTTAGGTAATTAGATAACATCTTTAGATAATATCGTTTAATAAAAAATAGGAATATTGAAAGAAAAAAACAATCTAAAGCATATGAACGAAATTCGAAACTAATACAAAAAGTACTCCTGTAGTTAGCAATTCCTGTAGTTACACAGCGCATCGTCTCCCTTTCACATTTGGATTCGTCCACGGAGGTAGTGGTGTTTAACGCGATGAAACAGAACATAACAGCACTCCCATGTGAACACATTAAACGCTGGTCGTTTTCAACCCATAATTTAACTACAAACACTGTTAATTTCTTATATATTTCATGGTTAAAATTACTGCTCAGGTCACCATACTGATGTTAATAACCTATAATGACAACCTTTGCTATGACACAAAACTCATACATTGAGACCCATCGTTACTCATCATATTTCAATTGACTTTATTTCACATTTGTAACTAACTATATACGACAGCTTAAATATACTGTTATCACATTTTTCAGGCAATGACTATAAAATATTTGCTTCGCACTTAAGTTGATACATTGAAGTAAGTTAGGAAGAAACAAATCTAAAGTAAATTACTTATTTTTTTAATTGAGTGTAACAGTATTAATTTTAACTGAACTAACCACATTTGTTTGTAAAATGGCGCACATGGGTTGTAATAGTCACAACACAAAAACCACCTTCGTCCATACAAGTTAAGGAACTTTATATTATTTAGTTTTATTAAAAATGTCGAAGAATACTCTACGTATTAATTGTATAGGTATTAGACATTAACTATGGTTATAAGTTATTAACGTTATACAATTCTTTGTGTGTACTTTGTATAATATAGGGAAAAGGCACGTATTATGAAATGGATCACCTGATGTGAAAAGAGTGCAACAAGTATGAAATAATTTTGTTTTAATGAATTAAATGACAAATCATGATAAATTAACTACAATTCATATGTAAATAGATAATTTATCAAACTAATGTACAAATATTTTAAGTAAAACTAAAAAAGTCAAATTCGTCGATTGGAAAAAATTGTATCTAATATGAAACACCTAAAGAATTTGCTACGTACGGCACAAAACTTAACTTTTAAAAAAAGTATATTTAATGAGTACTTGAGTAAAGAAATACATACATTTCATATTTTTGCATTTACTTTTAGTTACATTAAATTTATTTTAAAATTGGTATACTTTCGACACGATACTTCAAAAATTCCATCACTGTGGTGAACTTTGCCACCAACAATAACTTTACCGAATGAACTGCGAAGTCGGCTGCATAAACTTTAATGTGTAGCAAGCGAGACACGGGCACGAAGCCGGGTGGGGAGCAATAAGCATCCGTTACATGTGGGACTTTCAAATTAAGAACCTCAGTTCCGATGGAGTTCCGATCGTCAGCGGAAAGTTGAGATATCGAAATGTAAATTTTACCCAAGATATGTTTATTTTTTAGAATCCGTTATGCTTATGTATATTTTTATATCCATGATGCTTATGTATATCTTTATGTTTCCAATTGTTTTATTAGACTTTCGTAATTGGATAGAGTGCCTACAGTTTCTTACAACAGTTTACCTCCAAAGATAGCGGTTTACCTCTACATAAATCTCCACAGCCAGCATCAAGCCTGTCACTTATAAGCTATATATATATATATATATATATATATATATATAATTAATTTTCTTTTCAATATAGTGTAGGGCCCCTCAGAGATTGATGGAATTGGGCCCCGCACTTCGTAAGGCTAGCATTGAACATATAGTAGTACAACTATATTAACCAACCCCATAAAATCCTTCATGGTAGTCTGAAACTCAATTCTTTCCATGCTTTGCTAAGAATCGCAATATATGCTCAGAACAAAATGAAACAAGAATCTCACATAAGGAATAGACAAAATTATGAACCAGGAAAGTCGATCCCAATAAAAGGGCACCGCTATTTATTTGAGGAGCTTATTAATGAATGAAGGTTAATTCTTTCCCAATTTCAAATTTGTTGGATTTTCCAAAACTTTGTGGGCCGGTTGGTACAGTAGTGTATCAACAACCGGAGAGTTGAGAATTCGAAACTTGATCCAACTCACGGCTCAAACTTACTAGGTGTTGTCCTCTGATCTTTCCCTTCAGAATTGATACTCGATCATCGCCAATAGCCTGTCGTGTTTCTCCAGTGTAACGTTAATTTAACTATTTACCTCAAACCAAAATTTTGTATCCAAGATGGTTCCACGAAATTTGGCAATCATGAAAGACGGACTAATCGATTTCGAGGAAACGTTTGATTTAATGTGCCTTTTTTAAACTCATACATAATGTGCTTTTATTTCCCTTGCAATTCTTATTTGCTTCCTAAGCCAAAAGGAAAATGGAATTTAAATTGCAATGAAAGATCTAGAATACTTTGCACTGTAGGATTTGTGAAAGAGAAGATGAATTTCTATCGAAATTATTATAAATTTGCTAATGAAGATGTATTTGACTTGAATAAACTTAGAGATGGCTCTCTAAAGAAATGAATCCATAAAACTACACAAATTTCGAAAGAATAAGTGGGAAATTTAATACAGTAGCATCTACGTAATACACGTTTTCCTTTGTTTTGTTCAAAAATGTCTTACTTATCGTTTACCAGTAGTTAAGAGATTTAGC
This sequence comes from Meta bourneti, assembly GCA_933210815.1. Taxonomy (NCBI): domain Eukaryota; kingdom Metazoa; phylum Arthropoda; class Arachnida; order Araneae; family Tetragnathidae; genus Meta; species Meta bourneti. The sequence goes on from OW119928.1 coordinate 27,112,758, forward strand.
TTCTTCCCATCAATGAGAAATATAGTCGAAAATATAATTAAAAATGATTTTTGACTATAATTGTACGTTTCTCTGCGTTAATGGTTACAGAAAGCATTAAAAATAGTTTCTATTTTGTAAGAATTTTCTATTAAAATTATAGAAATTTCAGGAATTTTAAGATATCCGTTTGTTTATGCACATTTCCTAGAAAATGCATGATGTTTACACATACCAAACAAGTACATTTTTATGAAAATATTAAGTATGTATTGTTTTTAATTATTGATCGCTATAAGTGGTTGGAATAATTTATCTCTAATCACGTACAAATTTTTATTTGAACTCTTTTTTGTCCATGTCAAATACTGTAATTTTTGATTATTTGAAGTATACTTTAACATTTCCTCACCAAAGTAATCTAGAATATTTTCAATTAAAGTGGCAACTAATTTTGAATATATTGGCTGGTAACATTCAAATATACTTTAATTTTGTACAATCGAATAAATTGTAATGCTGCAAAAGCTGAAGTTGAAGATTCGATTGAGTCAATTTATAATTTAGAATATCATTCAACTTTGAAATGGTAACATAAAAGCTAATCTGGTAAATTGTAAAACACACAAAGGATTATTTCCTTTTCCACAGCCCAGAAAACATGGATCTATCGCAACACTCAACACCCTTTTGAATTCTACAGAGTTTAACCTTATTAAATACTTTTTGTGTTAACATTAATTAAACGCTGGCAAGTAATTGAATTTATGTCGTACGGGAGCAACACACCGGGCTGTTGGAGACGATCTGGATCAATCCTGAAGGGTTGATTAGTTTTGTGTTTTATGGCATAAGTGGCAAACAACAGATAATGTCAAGTAATTATGAATAAAAGATGGAGAGGAGAAAGTAGAGAAAGATCGCTTGTACAACTTAGGTTCGCGGCCCTGAATTTACCAGAGGCAGTAAACCGCATGGGAAAAGAATAGATCACTAGGGTACTATGGGTTTATGAAGCCGGTATGCATATAAAGATGTGCCCATGAGGGGCAATCCTGAAAGGAAAGATCCGATGACAACGCCTCGTAATTTTGAACCACGGTCAGATGATGAGAGCTAATTAAATTGGACGCTGTAGGCAGACACAGTTTCACCTGTGTGGCTTTCAGCTATATAGTCCGCCTTTCGGAGGAGTTTCGGGGATTTATGGCGGAAGGGTCATATTTGGTCAAGCTGTGCCAAACAGAAGACAGACAACGCCACGTAATAAACATACACATCAACAAGGAAAGTTTTACTTACTACTGAAGATGTATAACATAAAATGTCCAAATTGGTAATAAATTACTTCAACCAAAGTCGTCAATAAAAAAAGAAGCAATAGTTATCTCATGTTGTAAATTTAATAAAAGCAAAAACTGCCTATTTTAAGAAAAGCCAGAACTCGTGAATTGAAATTTCAAATTACGTAAATAGATATGGCCATCGTTATGCAGATGTTATTCATATGAATTTGTAGAGTATGTCAGCATATAGAGTGGTACTTTTTAAGTCACTCAACTATGAACATACGAATAAAGGTGAGGTACCTTTTTTCCGTCGCTGGTTACATAAAGTTAGGTAGGTACTTGAATTTACGTCGCATTGGAACAACACAACCGACTATTCATGAAGTTAGGCTGTGTTTAAATGTGCAAAAAGATTCAGGTTTTCCAAATAACCTCATTATCAATAATTGACTGATGCAAAGATCTTTGATAATGAAAAGACCAATTTTTAAAGATTAACACTTTGGTAGATTGAAAATACATGTAAGTAAGACTTTAAAAAAAGGTGGTGATTGGTAAAACAATATCTTTCTTATTAGAAAATGGCAGGGATTTTTAATACTTTACAAGATAAAATTTTGTAAACTGAATATCAAATCTTATGTATCCCCAAATCTTGTATATTTTACGTGCTTCAAGTAGCAACACGTACAGCAAACATAATATCAATAAACGCTGCGAACAACTTTTCTTATTAGTAATTGAAAGGATGTTTAATATTGTCCAAATCGTCCAAAAATGGAATGCAATGAATTGAAGACTAATAAATAGGAATGTATTTGATCGAATAAAAATGTCCTCTAGGGTAAATAAGTGCATTAAATTTAAAATTGAGGGATTTGTTTTATGGTGTAAGAGCCATATTTTTCTAAGCTGTGCCAAACACATGACATCAAGTAATGAACATACCCAAATAAAGTTTTCACTGGCGCAGAAGTTATTTGGCACACTTTGTAAATTATGGAGTACAATTCCCCTCTCGAGGGGCTCTCAGAACTAAGTTTTTGACATACTGTGTTTCACTTGTAAGCCCAACGATATATGAATTCAGAATTCAATCTTCGGAATTTTTACTGTCAACGTTTTGAAATCGTATCAATAAACAAGTCAAGTGACATCACATTCGTAACACGTACAGGAAATAAGTTTCGCTGCAGAAATATTACCGTCACCTAGCTTGCCGAAAAAGTCTAACATACATGTCCAGAACAAAGATCCGAAGGAAAAGGGCTGCAAGTAAAAAAAATGAACGAGCTAACCCTCTACCGGGATTCACTAAGCTGAGGAAAAAGACTGCCAAGGCAAAAAACTAAGAAAATGGTCCAAAATCTGCAATAGAAAGAAAGCCAAAAACAAGAGCTCCAGCGTCTTCAAAAGAGTGGTCGGTCAAAATTTTTGTTAACAGACAACATTACGAATGTTGGACTCCTGGTCCCCAATGCTCAAAATTCTCAAACCCATCTCTAGTAATCCTAACTACACATTTTACGAACAAAAAACAAAGGAAAAAATTTACAGCTAAAGAATATGAACGAGCTAGTCCTCTACAGTGACCCCACCAAGCGGAGCATAAAGGCTAACAAGGAAAGCAAAACCCCAAGAAAAATGGGGCCCAAAATCTGTAACAGAAAGAAAGCCAACAAGAGCGTCTTCATAAAAGTGGTTGGTCATGGAAGGTAAGTAAAATATCTTTTGTACCCGTTGTCTAATTAAAGGTTTTGTTAACTGACAGCATTAAGAATGTTGGTTCACAGGTCCCCATAGCACAAAATTCTCAAACCCACTTCTACAGATCCCAACTGCGCACGCTAAGAACAAAAACCAAAGGGAAATGGCTGTAATTAAAGAAAAGGAACTAGCTAGTCCTCACTGTGACTCCCCAGGCTGAGCATAAAGGTTAACAAAAAAACGAAAACCTAAGAAAATGGCTCACAATTCGAAACAGAAAGAAAGCATAGAAGAGCTTCAGCGTCTTCATAAGGGTGGTCGGTCATCGAAAGTAAGTAAAATACCCTCTGCACTGCATGTTTAGTGACTTTATTCTCGGGCAACATTAAGAATGTTGGATCACAGGTCCCCAAAGATCAAAATTCTCAATCCCCTCTCTACAAATCCCAACTACACACGCTAAGAACAAAGAACCGAAGGAAAACGGCTGTAACTAAAGAAAATGAACGAGCTAGTCCTCTACAGTGACTCACCAAGCGGAGCATAAAAGCTAACAAGGAAAACAAAAACCTAAGAAAATGGCCCAAAATCTGCAACAGAAAGAAAGCCAAGAACAAGAGCCCCAGCGTCTTCATAAGAGTGGTCGGTCATCGAACAAAGCTTTCCAAAAACAATCTCCAGCTAGAAGAGGGGGCGATCGTTAATCATTTTCGACGGGATACTTTAGTCCTGCTCTTATCTGCTGCCCAACGCTTGGAGGAGAGCCCTGGACGCGTTCTCTGGAAAAGGGTTAATGCAAGACACGACTCTGAAGAATCGTTGATCATTGTCAGCCTCAATTGCACAGCGTCATCAATTAATATACAAAGGGAGATACATCGGTGATGCCTTTTTTAAATTGCTCCTTTGAATCGGGGAGCTTTATTTGAAAAAGTATCCTCTGCAAATCCAATTTCGAAGTTTGTTCTTCAAAGTTGTGTTTCCCATCGAGAGTGGGCCATGGAAACTTTAAAGAATGTTGAAAAATGGGAAAAAATGTTGTGTCTTCATTGGTCTAAGCAACTTTTCATGTCCAGATCTTTCAACGGATATACAACTTACCCGTCGGGTAGCAAAGGTTGACCCTAGTGCTACAAAACAAGCTCAACGGATATATATGAGTTTGGGTTTGTTTTGTAGCACTAGGGTCATTTAGGATATATATGCAGCATTATAAGAATTAATCTTAGCCATTTTGGAAAGCAAGGGTGTTAAGATTATTTCAACTAGCAGAATTGCCCGGTGTTGCTTGGGTTGAATTGGCTAAACGTTGATTGAAAGTGATATACTTTTATTATCAGTGGGCTTTTTGCATTAGACTTGTTTCCTTGCAAAATATAAATTATTAAAAAGATGTTTTTACACATTTCATGTCATTAGTCGAATATTTATGAATTATTGGTGTTTTGGGAATAAAAATAAAAATAAGCTTTAACATAAGTATTAGAATTTAAATTCTTTAAACATAATTTGTTGGAAAAAATTGGGGTTTTTCCCAGCAATAATGGTAAAGTAATCAGAGTTGCGTACTGCAATTGTTATTATTCTCAATGTTATTCCTATGGAGATTTCGAATTGTTCTTAGCCACCTCTGTACACAGAACAAATAGAAAGGGGTTCAAAACCTAGCCTATGTCATCCACAGTGTTCTAACGAATATGTGTACCAAATTTGGCGTGAATTTCTCAAACGGTGTAGATTCACAGAGAGCAGACGCCAACTAAAATTTTACAGCTAACTAATTTACATTTGAATACTAGAAAGTAAAAATTATATAATACACAGGAATGGATTTGTTAAAAAACAACCCTGCTATTTCATGGTACTGACAAGAGATGGTATGGCAATTAATTAACGTTGCACTGAAGCAACACAATGTGGTACTATCAAGAAAGAAAATAAATTAACCCTTTAGCTGTTCAGTTATTTAGATGATTTGGGTACCTAAATTGTTCACTTTTTTTATTGCAAAAAACAAATGTTTAATACAAAATAAAATATACTTAGCAGTTAAAAATTAATATTTTTAATTATATACATAAAAATTTTAAGGTTTTGTGGCGGCTGCCACTCAGCGTGGCAGTGGTAAAGTTCGCATCCAGTGGAGCATTATTTTCTAAAAATTAAAAAAAAAATCAATTTAATTATTTTCTAAATAAATAAATAAATAAAAATAAATAAAAATGAATACCTATTAGTAGTTCAGTTTTGTGTGGTATAACTGGAAACACTTTTCCAAGCACAAACCAACTCCGCAATCAGTACACCAGAATCGTGTTTCCTTCCGTATCTTTTTCCCATTTTCATTCTTTTTGGAGCAACAAACTTTGCACTGCCTTGTAGGTTCACGCTTCGCAGGAGTAGGAGGAATATGGGATATAAAGTGTCGTTCAGTAAGACGGGCAGGGTTATCTATTGCAGATGGTCTGCCGATATTCTTTTGTGCAGAAGCTGCATCATCATATTTATTGAAAAGCTCCTCTACAACTTGGATACGAAATTCTAAAAATGTAATTCGTTTCCCAACTACATTTTTATACAGCAAAAATGAGTTCCAGAGCACTTTGTCTAATAAATGTAAAAATATCTTTTTATAGTATTTTTTCTGGCGTTTTCGAATTGTCGGATGAAAAGATATTTCTTGATCACAACGATCTACACCACCCATAGTTAGATTGTAATCAGAAACAATCTTTGGCTTGAGTATGTCTTCATTTTTTTTATTTTTGAGGCTGATCATGGAAGTATCATGAATACTGCTCATCAAACACACATCCTTCTTATCTTTCCACCTTATAGCCGAAATCTTACCTCTTTGAAAAGCTATGAGTTGCCCTTTTTGTAATTTTCTTTTAGCGAATTCTGTAGGTAAATCTCGTCTGTTTATCCTTACTGTGCCATAAATATCTGTTTTTTGGGCTATAAGTAAATCTGCAAGCTCGGGTGACATGTAATAGTTATCTACAGTCACACAATAACCATTTCCAAGAAAGCGATTCATTAGATGCATGACGACTTTTGTGGAAAGTCCATAATTTTTATACAATGCATTGAAGACAGTGCTATTTCCTGTATAGATAACGAAGTCACAAATATACCCTGTTTCAGCCTCACAAAGCATAAAAAATTTGATTCCAAATCGTGCGCGTTTGTTTGGAATATATTGTTTCCAAGATAACCTTCCTTTATAAGGCATCAAGCTTTCATCTACAGAAACATCTCTTTCCGGTATGTAAAAGTTACAAAATTTTTGCCGTAAAAGTAGTGTGCATATGAGAGAGCTGGCGCAGACCCACAAACACCCCCATAAAAACTCCACCCACTTTTAGAAATGTAATGGCTCTATTTTACCCATTAAAATTTCCACCCACTTTTAAAAACAATGGTGTGAAAACCACCCATTAAAATTTCCACCCACTTTTAGAAACAATGGCTCTCAAACCACCCACTAAAACCGTACCCACTCTTAGAAAGTGATGGCTCTATTTTATCCATATAAATTATTTTAAATAAGCTGGCGCAGTGACTGTTAATGGCTCTCAAATCTCCATAAAAATCGAACCCACTTTTAGAAACAATGGTGAATAAAACCACCATAATTTTTTCACCCCCTTTTAAAACAATGGCTCTCAAAACCCCCATTAAATCTCCACCCCCTTTTAAAACAATGGCTGCAAAACCCCCATCCAAATTCTACCCACTTTTAGAAAGTAATGGCTCTATTTCACCCATACCAATTTTGTAAAACAATGGTGCTAACCTCCCCATTAAAATCGCACCACTTTTAGAAATCAATGGTTTTGTTTCACCCATACCAAATTTTGTAAAACAATGGTGTAAAACTTGCCCATTAAAAACGCACCCACTTTTAGAAAAGCGATGGCTCTATTTTATCCATATTAATTTTATAAAACAATGGTAACGAAATCCTCCATAAAAATCTCGACCCACTTTTAGAAAGCAATGGATATATTTCATACTGTAATACTATTTATTTGAAGTAACCAAAAAGTCACTGAGACGGAAGGGTACCCCCTTCGGAAAGCACCCCTTTTTCCTGCGACGCAGAATTTTAAGGAAATGTTTAGTAAACAGTGTAAATGGTTCTAACCATTTACACTGTTAGAACCATTAACACTGTTACAGTTAAAGTTTAAATACAAAGTATATCAGTCAGTTTAGATATAATATCTACTGCCTCGTGTTTTTTTTCATTTAAAGAGATGCATTTAGTATACAAAGAAATCAAAAACCATGGAAAGTTCTCTTCTCAAAAGTCTAAATTCAGTAGGTAATTTGCAATCAGACTATCTAAAGCTGGATGATTTAGAAATTGGTAAAAAGTACCTGATATCCGATGCGAAAATGGTAAAGACACGCTATGGTGAAAAGGCTGTTGTAAGTTTGGTGGATACAGGCACAGTATTTCTCCCCGAACGTTTCAACAAAATAATGACTGACGAGCATTTAAGCTTAATAACAAAACAGTGCTATTTAATCTATCGAGGTAAGAAGGATATTGGTAAAGCCAACCCAGCGCACCAGGTAGAATTTTCTTTCAACTAATTTTTTTATGTGATTTTATTTTTAATGAATGAAAATAATCATTAAAAATTGATAAGTATCTTAAAATTTTTTTGCAAAATGCCTCCCCAGTAGGCTCAGAGCGTACTCAATCTCAAACTCGACCCACCAAGGGGCCCTTCTTGATAGGTCGAATTCAAGATCAAGTACGCTCTGAGCCCACCGGCCACTGAGGCTTACATAACATATAACAAGTTGGACAACACTGTAAGACTGTGACATCATTTTGACGTCGGGATCCCACCCACCACTTTTTCGAAGAGTGCTGCTCTTTTGGACAACGACGAGAGCAGCGGACATGTCATTTTTGGCTAGGTAGAGGTCACCAACCATCAACCCACATTGATTAACAATGTGGGAGAGGTTGGGGTTTGAACTTGGGACCTTGATGTTAGGAGTCCTGCGCGCATACCGTTAAGCCATGGGTACCCAACAAAACCTCACGTAAAATTGTATTTAAACATTACACTGGAGGGGAAAATCGTCGAATATATCACTTTAAACAAGTCATTTTTCAGGTTGAATGCTAAAATTCTTTAAAATATCAAACACCACAATTTATCTAATCAAAGAAAGGTTGAAAAACGTTATATTTATAAGAAGTTGTAAGAATTTGTTAAACACGCCCATTATAATATGTGTCCGTAAGGAGCTGCCATCTATTGACACAATTTAAATAGTTTTTATACGTCATACTACAAAAGTGTTCTTTCCCCATATGTGACGTAACGAAGCCGCAGTTTTGCGAGTTTCAACGCTCTCGCGCGGCCCCGGTTTCAAGGACTCTCGTACGAGGAAGTGAGCACTCATTGCCGACGGTGTTTGAGCATACTGCTTTAGAATAAAATTGATTTAAAGAAATAAATATATATAAGAAACAAACGGAAAAATGAATACAGAAATGAACAAACCCAAATTCCATTTGCCATCAGCTTGCAGTTGTACACATCTTTTCACTAATAAAGATTCGCAAAAAATTGTTTGGTTAGACTCGTTCAAGGAGCCATTATCTACAATAATTGGGGAATATAAGCGGTCCTTGCAATATCTGCAATTGGCTATTCTTTCAAATGATTTAGACAACCCATCAGAAATTGGCAACTGTTTCGAAAAATTAGAAGATGACATCGCAAAATTAATTAACTTGGCTGTTCAATGTCTTTCAAAAGATCAGTAAGTTATAGGCCTTTTTTATTTTTTTAATAATCCAGGATTATTAAAAAAAGTTACTGATCAAATTTAAACAAATGGGCTAATTAAATCCATTTCTTTATTTAGAGTTGAAAAATTCAATCCTTTGGATATGTAAATATGGTTGAACTTTAATATCATTTTTTTTACACGATATGTATAGTTTAAGAACATCATTCTTTTTACCTCGCTTAAAATAAGTAACTGTTTGTAATGTTCGTGCAGCTATTTGAAAAATAGAGGCACCATTATTAAAATCTAAACGTATGTCAAACGTTTCAATATGGCTTGATACGGGTAACAGTTGTACCGTTATTTTCATGGTCATATCAGCTGACAATGATAAATTTTCGTCTAATAATGTGGAACTCATTAGATCGAAATTAACTTCTTTGAATTCATTAGGTGAGCATTCGAAACGCTCTCTTAATGTTGCAAAGAATTCTCGATTATCCACATAACTTTTTGTGGCGACATCATTTAATTCCAGTGGATTAGAGACATAAAGACCATCGTTATCGCTTGTTAATATATTGTTGCCTCTTTTATCATTGATTTTCGTTTTAAGGTCAACATACATTTTTGATACAGCGTCGTTCGGGTCCCTCGGTACAGCGAGGTTTTTGATTTGAATGTCCCTCACATCATAAATACCGTTTTTAAGTACTAAAGCATTGCTTTCAAAATATTGTTTGTTTACTACGTTTTTGTCAGATTCCGGATCTCTTACATTGCCTATCGTTTTGTTTTTAGCATCAAAGTCTCCTCGAAATGAATGTAGTAAACTTTTATTTTGTAACTTCTTAGTGAGTATGTCTACATAGTACCTTGTTGCACAATCAGACTGTTCAACTGGGTCCAAAAGATTACAAATTCTTTTGCCTTTTGCGTCGTACATATTGTTTTCCGAAAGAATTAAACTTCTATCCGATAAAGCTTGAATGGTCGTCTTTAAGATTTTTTTACATATGTCTACGTATGACTTTGTTGTAACATCACTATTTTGAGTGGGTTCTTCGGCATTCCTTAAAATCTTCTTTTCCATGTCGTAATTGCCATCATTCGTTAATTTAAAGCCTATCCCGGGAATTCCAGGAGGCCCCTGTTTAATTTCTTCCTCAACAAGGGGATAATATGCTGCCATTTATTATATGAGGTAATTAATTTTTTCTACGATAATATGTGGCTTGATTTTGTTCTCTTTACCATCTGGTGAAATTTCTAACAACACTTGTTTATCTTTTCTACCAAATGCAATCGCTAAACAGGATTCATTATTCGTTTCTAACGGCCTTTCAAGAATATGATGTCCACCAATGCTCAATTTGATTAAAGGAATTTTTCGATCTTTAGATCCTAAAAATATTATAATTTTCATGTCCATCTCACACGTTAGATTCATGTCGGGAGTCAGTAAATTACTACTGAATTTATTGAATGTTACGGTTTGAATTCCATCCTCTTTGTAAGTTTCGTACTGCTCGGTTGTTGCGTAAAATATTTTACCATCAGCATATTCTTTAGTCACAGCGTCTGAATTTTCGATTGGATTGGAAACATTCGTTAATCTTTTATTTTCAAAATTATAATGCTCGTTTTGTATTAAAGATGGAACATAAAGACCGTCGTTATCTCTTTTTAACATATTATCATCTCTTTTATGGTTGATTTTTGTTTTAAGATCAACATACTTTTTGGTAACGGCATCTTTGTCGTCATTCGGTTTACCAAGGTTTTTCATTGGAATGTTTCGGGCATCAAAAATATTATGCTTTAACAATAATGCATGTCTCTCAAAGTAGGCTTTATTAATAGCATTTCTGTCACCAACAGGATCTTCTAAATTGTCAATTACTTTGTTTCTTGCATCAAACTCCCCATCATGATTTAGTATAATACTTACATCACTTAAAGCTTTAATTTTTGATTTTAAATCTCTTTGCATATCATCCGCATAATACTTAGTTACTGAATCATTTAATTGAATAGGATCACTTAAGTTCCTTAAAATCTTCTTTTCCATGTCGTAATTGTCATCATTCGTTAATTTAAATCCCACTCCCGGAATGCCAGGAGGTCCTTCTTTGATTTCATCCTCAAAAATTGGATAATAAGCTGCCATTTCTTTATTTCAATGAATTTTTTTTTTATAATCTTCCGACTATAAAAAATAAAATCTTATACGTTTAATGTTTTGATAATGGTGATGTCTTTATTCTTGATGTTCAAGTGACATCTCTTACGCTCTTGCAGGATGAAATAGAAAACGTAATCTTTAGTGGTGTTGTTTCTCAACCTCCAGTTGAACTCAATCATCAAGTTATTTGTATCTGTATAGTTTTGATGATGAGCAAGATTAAAACAAATGATTGGATACAATTTTCCAAAATTTGAATAGTTGACCATGCATCCAGTTTCCGATGTAATGGTGTTGAGTCCGGATTCTAAAAGGGCTGCGTATAACCTATTATAATCCTTCTTACCAAAGTCCATCATGTAGCTAACAGTTGGAACCTTAACGTTATTTATCATCAGCCAACATTCTGTCATGTCCAAATGGTCGAACAGCATATTGTTTTGCCCTGCGTTCTCATACCTTTCAGTGTATTGAGGTATCACATACAGCGATAAGACTTCATCTGATGTGGCTTTTATGCTATAGGAACCGCTTGAGTTTTTGTAGAAGATATTCGATTTTACAATGCTGTGTTGATTCCAGTTTAACTCGAGGGTCTTATCTGACAACCTTAATTCGTTAAATTTAGCTGCAGCTGAGTTTTTGAATCTAACGTAAGGAAGCCAAAGCGATAAATCTTCCACAACAACTTTATAGTTCTTATTTTGCTCATTGGTGTACAACATATTTTCACTATGATTTCTCTGAAACTCAAATTTGACTTGGAACCCAGTAATAACTTTCTTGTATTCACGGAAGAAGTCAAATATATATTTCAATGGGATCCATAGTGTTACAGTGCTACTGTTTCTAGTGAATTTGCACCTTTCAATGAATCCTTGATTAAAGTCGTCATTCAACCCCAATCTTTCTAAAAAGTCTGTTATTTTAGTGTCTTCAGCCAAGGCCCCGCCGTATTTTAAGTGTTTTCTATCAGCAGTGTTGGATGTATCAATGTAGAAGAGCATATTGCTAGCTTCCGAAGTAGAATAGTCCGGTGTAAAATGAATCAAACCTAGCACATGTTGGAGGAGTGCAGAATAATTAATGTTCGATTCGATTTCTGTGTTCCCTAATGTAAACCTGTTGGCATTGATTAAGCCACCTCCATTCACGAGAGCTACATTATCATCACCTATTGCAGTTCCATCGCTCTTAACAATTTTCAGTTTTTGCTGCAGGTAACCGTTAGAGTATAAAATGTTGGCGTTAGTGTCTTGTATAAAGAAGTGATAAGTGGCGTTTTCCATAGAACTATCACTATTTTCATGCCTCACTTCTCTATACTCGAAACTTTCGATGTCATCATCGTAATAATAATCGGTGTTGTCTAATTCAAATATTTTGTTCATTTATTATATAAATTTTTTTTTTCCTTCTCAATTTAATAGCCACGTGGCTATTAAATCGAATTTATAGGAACTTTAGTCCAGCTCCATGTTTCTTCTTCTTTGATAAAATTTCGTTGAATTTATCATGCACAAACGCTTTAGCTTTGCCTTCTAATGCTGAGCCGATACGTGGTGATACATTCATCTTGTTTAGTTGATCTTGTACGAACATGAGGGCCTTGTCTTTTAAAGCAGGTCCGACAGTAGACAGTACGTCTGAAAAGAACCCCCTCCCTTGAATCTTCTTACTCTTCCTTTGAAGTCTGTGTTTGTTCATTTCTTTTATTTATAGGGCAATAAAATTATATTGTACTTCCTGCTTATTGAGTGGGATTGGATCGCCTCTATGATTTGTTATTCTCATTCTGATTCTATAGACACTCTCCATTCGAACAGGGAAGAACAGAGGTTTGTCGAAGGATTTAATAATTTGACTGCCCGGTCGATTACTATTTGTAAAAGAATAGATAACGTTTGAAGAGTGGAAGCCGTTGATAAAGGCTCCCTCGGCGATATCACAATGGATGTAAATGTTATCATTACCGCCGGAAAGGTCAGCAATGTACTTTCCTATTTGTTCGGGCTCTTCATATATTTTGGGTTCGAAACCTAAAAGTTTGTGCAGGTTGTTGGTTCTTGATAAATTGATCTTATAGTTGTTTTTCAGTTGAATGGCAATTCTTTGTCGCTCCTCTACTATACCAAATAGAATGGGTGGATCGTTTCCAAAAAATTTTATCATGTAACGGTTCAGACCTCTGATAGTATAATTTCCATCTGGTATCACCAAATCGAACCACTGTTGACCGTCATAGTATGAAAACTTTTCGTCTTTGATATTATCCCATGAAACATACATAGAAAAGGACTGAAGGGCAATCTGTTTGATTCTAAAAGGCCTGGAATATTCAATCGTAAAATCTTCCGATCTTTCCGAGTTCTTCGAATCTAAAATTAATAACACCATTTATTTATAGAGAACATTTTTTTCGTTAGATTCGCTAGGCTCCTGCGTAAAAGAATATAACACATCAACAACTGATTTGCCTTTGTTTCTTTCCCTAATGTATTTCATACAAAAGTAACCACATTTTACAGAGGCAGGATGTTGTAGAAAGCTTGAATTATATCCAATTTCTTTTTTCCTTCCAGAACTTAGCAGATATTTCTTGATATTTGGAAGAATTTTGTAAATGTGCTCTCCAAAAGGGTCAAAGTACTCAACAAAGTCATTATTAGGATCGTTATAGTAACATACCCAGTGCGTACCGGGTCCTGTAGCTATGTCTAGATTAATAATGCCGTTTTCAAACAGCCTCATCTTTTTGGGTAATAGATCTGAAGTGAAGACGCCCCTAAACCCCCTTTCATGCTTCATATTTTGTTCAATTACTTCGTTGGATATTCCCAATTTTGATAGACTCCCTTTCCAACGGTCTTTTTTTTACCAGATCCGGAAATTTTATCCAAAGCTTTCTTGGCCCCCCACCCAGCAGCCCCACTTGCAGCACCCAACGCTAATGCTTTTGCCCCAGCAATTAATGCGGGTATAAAAGGCGCTAAAAAGGGTAGAAAGCCCCCAGTTTTCTTGAGTTGTGACTTACTGATGGTGATTCGTTTCCCTTTCCCAAGTTGAGCAATTTGAGTTGAAGTTAAATACATGTCATAGTTAGAGGGTTTTGACTTATCTATTTGTAGAGTTACTTCTTCCCCCTTCTGGTGTGCGGATTTAAGTTTAGCAATCTGGTGATCGCTTAAATGTATTTTGGTTTGTATGTAGTTACTCATTTATTTAAAGAAAATTTTTTGTAATAGTGTTTCACCTGCTCGCTGGTCAAAGTTCCTTCTTTCAACAATGCGTCCAATAAATCAACGACTTCATTATATAATTTTCTGCTTTTGGATCCATTACAAATCTTATCAGTGAACCGAGCCAACATTGTCATATTATCTTCTACTCCTTTGCCGAGATATATTTCCTTTCTTTGCAAGTCTCTTAATCTCTCTCGATAATCTTCTAACGTATGCATATGTTCTCTTAAATAATCAACCTGGGAGAATAAGTTTTCTTCTCTTTCCTCATCTTTCTTAGTCATTCGAGAAATTTGGCTCATAATGTTCCCTTTTTGGCGAGCCATTTTCATGTGAACTTTGTTTACTTTATCAATAATTTCTTGCAATACTACCTTGGGTTCATTGTACAATTTTGAGGGTCTTGGAAAATTGTTTTTCTCTAAATACTCTATATCCAATTCTTTGTCAAAATTAAAGATATCTGGGGAGGGATGTTCAATCGCTAGAGGAATGTGTTCAATTGCTTGAGGAATGTTATCGAGGGTATCTTTTATAACCTTAAGCTGCTCTGATCTTGTTGCTTCTTGTGCTTGTAGTTTCGGTTACAGGCTTGTGGAAGTCGGATAGTGACCTCTGGATACCTAGTTCTTCTCCGAGTTGTTGTTCGTTGTTTCTTCTGATTTGAGCCTGCAGCTTGAAAACTTTCAGGTCATTTTTAACTTCTTCTCTTAACTTCTTATTTCGCTCTTTTTGGATAGTATTCATTTATTATTATGAAAAAAAGAGTTTTGCTCCCAGCAAATTATGTTTTTACTCAAGCAAAGTAATTTTTTGCTGAAGCAAACTTTTTGACATTAAATAAAGATGATTCGAATTGAAAATTATACAGAAGCAGAAGAACTAGTCGATGCAAATCAACATTATTTACTACCAAAGCATCCTTTCAGGCTTCTAATCGCTGGAGCTTCAGGGACTGGTAAAACAAATTTATTGCTGAACTTCATATATGATTATCTCGATTTTGATAATTTATTCGTTTGTGCAAAAGATATGTATGAACCCAAGTATACCAAATTGCAAGAGAAGTACACAATGTTTGATGGTGTGGATATTGACTCGATAAAGTATCCTAAAAAGAAGAAGAAAATTATGCTAGAGTTATACGAAAAATTCGGCACGAAGGGAACTTTATTCTCCTCTGATTCAAAGGATTTTATAACAGTGGATGACCTTGACCCATCCTGCAAAAATGTTGTTGTCTTTGATGATTGCATGACTGACAGGGATCAGAAGAGCATAGAAGATTTTTTCGTCAGAGGCAGGAAGAAAAACGCCTCAATCATTTACCTTTCCCAATCTTATTATAGAACACCTATTGTTATCAGGAGAAACTGCAATTACTTAATATTTTTCAACCTCCAACAGAGGGAGATTCAACAGATCATAAGAGAGATAGATGGTAGTTTGACAAAAGAAGAATTTAGTAGATTGTACACAAAGTGTATGCAACAGCCGTATGATTTTTTTATGCTTGATTTAGTTAAACCAGCCTTGAGATACCGGAAGAAATATTTTGTGCCTATAAATAAAGATGGAAGAGTACTTACAGAAGAAAATTTACGTTTACAGAAAGAGCTATCACCACTACCATAAATTTCACATCACCATGACTGTTAGCAAGTTCGTTTTAAGTTCATTGGGTCTATCAGCTTTGGTGCTGGCCCCCCTAGGTGCTCTCAGCTTAAGCGTTGGTATAGTTGAAGTTATTGATAAAGCTTTGAATATCGTGGAAAGGAAAGAAGAGTACAAACAGTCTTACAGGTTTTACAAACAGCTGCTTAATTCGTACAAATCCAGCGCGATATCAGAAGAGGAGGTGTACAAGCGAGAGGACGATTTTGTAAATAACTTAGTCTACCTACCAAGAGAAAAGTACATGAAACAAACCCTACTCAATGGATATGCATATGTGAGTAAATAATTTTTTCTATATAAATAAATGTGCGGAAAAAAGAAAGGAAACAAGAAAGGGAAAGGCGTTGTAAACGCCGCAATCAACAATTTACCATTTGAAATGCATCTGCCAGGACATCAATTTACGGGACCAGGAACTCAACTGCTTAGAGGGAAAACTAGGCTGAACCCCGATTTAACGCATAAAGAATGGAGTAAACCCATTAACCGAGTCGATGAAAGTGCTTATAAACATGATGTGTGTTATATTAAAAACAAAGACACTGAAACAAGAAACAAAGTGTGCGACACAAACATGATAAAGGAGTTGGAGGATATCCCCAACCCAACAATTCGCGAGAGGATAGACAGAGCTGTTGTGAAGCCTATCATCAAAGCAAAGAAGACATTTGGAATGGGATCAAAAGTGTATTGTCTAAAATGTAAAGACCACACCGAAACTAAAGATGCACATCAAACCACCTCAAAAAATGGTAGGCCTATGATGAAAGGTATATGCATGGATTGTGGTTCTAAGAAAAGCCGTTTTTTACCTCTGAAGGGGTAACTGAGAAAAGTTGCCCCGAAAAAGTTTATTATGATCCCGAAACAGGATTTTGCGGTATAAAGGAACTGAGCAGGAAGACTGGTTTAAGTCGGAAAAAGGTCTCAGAGTTCTTACACCAACAAGATGTGTACACGAAGCATAAACCGCTTATCCGTAAGTTTAAAAGGAGGAGAATTTACGTCTCACACATCGATGACCAATGGCAAGCTGACTTATTGTTTGTCTATAAATTTGCGAGAAGCAAGTATAATGATGGTACCAAATATTTATTAACAGCTGTTGACTGTTTCAGTAAATATGCATGGGCTATTCCTCTTAAAGATAAATCATCAAATGAAGTAACTCAAGCATTTAGAAAGATCTTCAAAGAAAGAATTCCTGAAAAGATTCAAACAGATAAGGGTTTGGAGTTTGTAGGTGAAACAACTCAAAAGTTATTTAAAGAAAACAATATCCAATGGTTCTCAACAGAAAATGTGGAAATAAAAGCTGCTATGGTTGAAAGATTTAATCTTACTCTTGGTAATAAAATAAAGCTCTACTTATGTGAAAATAACACTGAAAGATACATAGATGTATTGGATCGATTAGTGAAGAATTACAACAACTCATACCACAGAAGTATCAAAATGACACCTGCTGAAGCCAGTCTAGAAGAAAACAGTGGAGATGTGTATCACAATTTGTTTAAAGAAAAGGTCATACGTAAGCCTAAATTTCAAGTAGGAGATAAAGTAAGAATATCAATATATAAGTCTACCTTCAGAAGAGGTTATCAAGCAACTTTTACAGAAGAAATATTTGTAATTTCTAAAGTGTTAGAAACCGACCCAATCACTTATAGAGTTATGGATTTAAATAATGATGAGGTTAAAGGCACTTTTTATGAAAATGAACTAGTAAAATATGATAAGAAAGACAATGTGTATAAGATTGAAAAAATCATCAAAAAGAAAGGGGACAAATATCTAGTAAAATGGTTAGGTTATCCTGAGACTAGCTGGATTGATAAGAAGGATTTAGTTTATTTTTAATAGCAGATAGAAGCTATTAAAAATTCTCATTCACTTATTGGGGCTCCAATTTAGTGCTTCGAAGATGGTTCTACAGATTTCTTCATTCTGAATAAGCGTCTTCTTGAGTTTAGGTAACTTAACGAGAAGGCGCGAAATATCGTAACCTCTTTTCCGTAACATATGGTATAAGACATAGTCTTTGCTGATTAAGTTTTTACGGTTCGGATACAATTCATTGTATTTATTGATAAAAGATGAAAAATCAACCAAGAGCTCATCTTCGAAAGGAAAATTATACTTATCTAACCATTTAGAAAGATTTTTTATTCTGCTATTCATTTTAGCTGTCTGCGCCTTTGCAAAATATAAATCTGCTAATTTGATAGGGGGTTTATTAGGATTATACCTCAGCTCTTCACCACATGCTTGGCAAACGTACCAGCCATCATCGTTTTGTATTACATATTTGTGTTCACACTCTCGTGCTGACAAGTCAGATAGCCTTATCATTTCCAACGCTTCCTTCATATTCTTCATTTATTTTGAAAAGTCTTTTCTTTAACCCCTTTTAAATTTGATTATACCTCTTCAATAATAAAAGCACTTAAAGAAAAGGTTTGTAGTATATGTAGAAAGACAAAATGAATTTACAATCAAAAACCGTCCGGCAGTTGCAAGATTACTGTCGAGAAAATGATATTCGAGGATACTCGAAGCTTAAAAAAGTGGAACTGATCACCCTCATTCAATATCATAATGGCTTCTCCAGTTTCCATAATGACTTGTTTAGCAAACCAAAGAAGAGCAGAGTGCTTAAGATCAGATGTTGTGGTAAATTATATAAGGAATCTAGCATAAATAAGCACTTACAAACTAAAGCTCATCATAAGTATAAACCTAAGATGGCCATCCGAGAGGATCACAGAGATTATTTTAACAATATGCAGAGGCTGCATCATATGACCATTAACCAACTACGTGAATTTTGTCGAACGCGCGGCATTAAGGGCTATTCCAAATTACGAAGGAAGACAGACATCATAGCATACATTGAAAGCGTATTGTTCAACCGTCACTTCGAATTTGATTCCGACCTGTTTTCAGATTCGCGAGAGAGAAGGCTATATACCCACCATGAAGTTGAGACTGCATTTGAGTCTCGGCTGAAGACGTACGACATCCCAAACGAACACAATCTGATGCTTCCCAAAGACTTTTTGAATGATGTTTCACCACTTGTTCGGGGTCTCATCACTAAACATCTGAAGAGGCTGCATGGCCTGAAGGTCAATTTTCAGTTCCTCTGCGATTATGAAAAAGCAAAAGATGGAAAGGTGGAAGAAATGGAGAAAAACTTCAAAACACAAAATGAAGTCATCTTAGAATCCACTGATTTGGTAGACTATTACAGATCAGTTATCCAAAAGTTACTGACAGAAATGGAGGAGTTTGTTGCAAGGGGCTCAGGGTGGACGCTTGCTAGAATCAAAAGCCTTGAGTTAAGGATCAATAAATACAACCCGCTGAGAGGGGCATCCTACATCGATCTACCGAAAAAGATTAAAGCCAAAAAGGCAGTCATAAACGTACAAAATGAGGATAATAAGTGTTTCATGTGGGCAATACTCTCTGCGATGCATCCAGTGGAAAAAGATGCCCAAAGAGTCACCAAATATAAACCGTATGAGAATGAGCTAAAGTTTGAAGGCATTGAGTTTCCAGTGAAGATGGAAGATAGAGTATTTAACAGGTTCGAAAAGTTGAATAACATATCGGTGAACATATATTCATACGAAGGTAATGACATTTACCCATTGAGAATCACTAAAAATAAGAAAGACAAACACGTCAATTTGCTGTACATAAAGAATAAGGAAGGAAACAGTCATTACTGTTGGATAAAAGACCTCTCCAAATTGATAAGCGGACAAGTGACTAAACACAACGGAAAGGTATTCACCTGTGAGAGATGCCTGCTGTATTATTACTCCGAAGAGGACCTCCAAGCTCATGAAACGGATTGTAGGAAGAATACGCCAGTAAAGATTGTAATGCCCAAGGAGGACGAATCTCTGCGGTTCAAAAACTACCAAAGGTCTTTACGATTACCCTTTGTGATGTATGGAGACTTCGAGTGCTTGACAAACAAGATAAACACCTGCCGCCCTACAGAAGACAGCTCATTCTTACATAAATATCAAAAGCATGAACCTATGAGCTTCACTGTCTACATCAAATATAAACACGCAGACTATAAGGCACCAATCACATACAGAGGACCCAATGCCACCAAGCTGTTCTTTGATACAGTGAAGACTGAGACGCTAGCGATAAAGAACATTTATGATAAGAAGCAACCCATCAAAATGACCGCCGAAGATGAAGAGCATTTCCAAAGGACCCATGTTTGCCATATCTGTGACGGAGATATCAGGAAGAAACCTTCACCCTATTCACCCAAGGATGAACCAGACTTCCGAAAAGTCAGAGATCATGACCATCTTCTCGATCCGGCGAAATGTGAATCGAACTACAGAGGACCTGCTCACAACCTTTGCAACCTAAAGTACCAAGAGCCTTCGTTCATTCCGGTGTTTATCCACAACCTATCTGGCTACGACGCCCATCTCTTCATAAAGGAGCTCGGTGGGGAGAAAGGAGACATTGATGTCATTCCGAACAACGAGGAGAGGTACATTTCATTCAGTAAGGAGGTCGGGGCAAAAACTGTAGAAGTAGGCGATGGAAAGAAAGCAAAGGTACCTGGTATAAAGTTGAGGTTTGTAGACTCGTTCAAGTTCATGGCCGCTAGCGTCGACAGTCTTGCGAAGAACGTAAAGGAGTTCCGGGAGACAGCCAAGTACTTCCCCAAGGACAAACTGGACCTCGTCACCCGAAAAGGCGTCTATCCATACGATTACATGGACTCATGGGACAAATGCGAAGAAACCAAGCTGCCCCCACAAGAAGACTTTTACAATCAATTGAATGAGTCACACATAAAGGAGGAGGACTACGAGCACGCTAAAACATTATGGAAGACCTTCAACATTAAGACATTGGGTGAATATTCCGATTTGTATGTGAAGACTGATGTACTCATCCTAGCCGACATCATGGAACACTTTAGAGATGTCTGTCTAAAGACCTATAAGTTGGATCCTGCATGGTACTTCACTGCACCCGGACTCTCGTGGGACGCCATGCTCAAAACCACGGAGGTCGAGCTAGAGCTGTTGACAGACTATGACATGATACTCATGCTAGAAAAGGGGACCAGAGGAGGCATCTCTCAGTGCTGTAACCGATATGGGAGGGCGAACAATAAGTACATGAGGGACTATGACGAGAACAAGAAGTCTAACTACCTGATGTACCTTGACGCCAACAACCTTTACGGATGGGCCATGAGTCAATACCTACCGCATGGTGGTTTCAAGTGGAGCACTGTGTCAGATGTGACCCAAGTAGCGGATGACTCAGACAAAGGATACATCGTAGATTGTGACCTACAGTACCCGACCCATCTGCACAACCTCCATTCAGACCTACCTCTAGCACCTGAGAGCAGGATGCCCGATGGCTCAAAACAGCTAAAACTACTGACGACCCTCTATGACAAAGAGCATTATGTGGTTCATTACAGGGTTTTGAAGCAACTGTTGCAGTTGGGGATGAAGCTCAAAAAGGTGCACAAAGTGTTGGAGTTTCAGCAGTCTCCCTGGTTGAAGAGGTACATCGACCTGAACACAGAAATGAGGACCAAGGCAACCAATGACTTTGAGAAAGACTTCTTCAAACTTATGAACAACTCGGTCTTTGGCAAGACGATGGAAAATATCAGGAAGCGACTCGATATTAGGCTAGTATGCGATCCCCAGAAAGCGGAGAAGCTAGTTGCTAAGCCCAACTTCAAGGGAAGGACCATTTTTGACGAAAGATTAGCCGCTGTGCATATGAACAAGACGAAAGTGATTTTTAATAAGCCAATATACGTCGGCATGAGTATATTAGATCTATCGAAGCATCTGATGTATGACTTCCATTATAATCTTATGAAGCCTAAATACGGGGACGATATCAAGCTATTGTACATGGACACTGACAGTTACATCTATGACATACAGACCGAGGACTTTTATGAGGATATTAAAGGAATGATTGACTACTTTGATACATCAGATTATCCAGAAAACAATAGGTATGGAATGCCTCGAGTAAATAAAAAGGTCTTGGGGAAGATGAAAGATGAAAATGCAGGAAAGATCTTGGAAGAGTTCGTTGGCTTAAGATCTAAGATGTATGCTTGTAAAACTGAAAAAGAGCTAATTAAAAAGTCTAAGGGTGTTAAGAAATGTGTCGTGAAAAACAGGATAACCTTCGAGGACTATAAGAACTGCCTATTCAAGCAAGAAGTACAGCACAGAACCATGAATCTCATCAGGAGCACAAAGCATGAGATTCATTCCATACAAGTCAATAAGATTGCCCTATCAGGAAAAGATGACAAGCGTCATATATTGGAAGATGGTATCCATACCTTAGCTCACGGTCACTATACGATACAAAATGATGCTCTAATATACAAGTAGGTATCTGATTTTAAAAGCAACCGCTTTTAAAACCTAAAATGGGTGGAGATCTAATTACATCTCATAGAGCATTGTTGGCAGCTGGTTCTGGTCGCTTGTCGCGACAAGCTTAAGTTCTCCCTGTGAAGGCGATCGATCTCAGCTCGATGACGGCGGTTATCAGCATCATGGCTTTGAATTGTTCTGTTTGCCTGAGACAATTCATTTTTGAGTTGATCTCTTTGCTGAGTCAGCTGATTGACCTGCTGAGTCAGTTGATTGACCTGTTGTTGAAGTTGCTGAATGGTTGTCATTTTATAATTTATAAAGTTCTATTTACATACTAAATGTATTTCTTTAAATGCTTAAAATGTTGAGCCCCTACTTCGTTCTAACCCCGTGGTTTTCTAAAAGGGGGTGCTCGCCGAAGGGGGTACCCTCAGCGGCTTTTACCTAAAAGTGGGTGGGGGGTTTCTGAAAGAGTCGCTGCGCCAGCTCTTGCGGATGGAGAAGTTTAATACCATTGTTTTAGAAGATTGATGTGGGTGAAATGGAGCCATTACTTTTTTAGAAGGTGGTTCGATTTTAATGGGGAGGTTAGCACCATTGTTTTAGAAAATTGGTTTGGGTGAAATAGAGCCATTACTTTCTAAAAGTGGGTAGAATTTGGATGGGGGGGTTGAGAGCCATTGATTTCTAAAAGTGGGTCTGATTTTAATGGGGGTTTGGGAGTCCATTGTTTTTAAAAGGGGTGAAAAAATTATGGTGGTTTTATTCACCATTGTTTCTAAAAGTGGGTTCGATTTTTATGGAGATTTGAGAGCCATTAACAGTCACTGCGCCAGCTTATTTAAAATAATTTATATGGATAAAATAGAGCCATCACTTTCTAAGAGTGGGTATGGTTTTAGTGGGTGGTTTGAGAGCCATTGTTTCTAAAAGTGGGTGGAAATTTTAATGGGTGGTTTTCACACCATTGTTTTTAAAAGTGGGTGGAAATTTTAATGGGTAAAATAGAGCCATTACATTTCTAAAAGTGGGTGGAGTTTTTATGGGGGTGTTTGTGGGTCTGCGCCAGCTCTCTCATATGCACACTACTCGTAAATTTTCTATCACATTATGCAGCTTCCAAATTTTTGGATTTGAAAAATCTTCTTTTTTTTCAGCTTCATTATTGCAAAAATGTAAATATCGAAAAAGCAAAATAAAACGATTTACTGTCATTACTTTTGAGTAAACTGGAGTGTGCAAAACCCTTCGATGAGACCAGTACATAGCCTGATTTGGTTTCTGGACAATACCTTGAAGAAATATTAGCCCAAAGAATAGCTTCATTTCTCTGTCATTTGTAGGGATCCATTTTTTACTGCGGGAGAACTTTGATATCTTTGCCCGATTTGCTCTTCTTTCTTGTTCTGCATAGTTGTTCGTTTCTTTGACAATTATATCCATTACATTTGAATCCAGAAACATTTCAAATATATCTAAAGGAGTGTAGTTTATATTTACAGAAAAGGTTATACCTGGAGTACCTGTAAAAGGGAACCGAGGAGGCGCTGATTGACCAGAAGCAGTTATTTCACACCAGTCTCTCGCATTTGCTATATTATCATCTCCGCTATCTTCTGATTCACTGCTATATTCAATATCACTTTCCTCAGTTTCACTTCCGTCACTCGTATCGATGCCTTCAAAATCGTCTTCGCTTGATGAATCCAAATCATGCTGCCATCTATTGCATTGAGCGCAAATAAATTCCTCCCGAGATATATTCGGGTATAACAACACGAAGCAATCAAAAAAAAATTACCCCGAGTAATACTCGGGCGTGACATTTTGGAACACCAGTGCTGTGCCCGAGATTACCTCGGGCAGAACAGTTAAAAGGTTAAGCATTTTTATAATTACGAACGTTTGTGAGTTCTGTTATAAACTCAATATTTTATTTAAAATTGAATATATAAGAGCTGCACGAAAATATTCAATATTTATGATCTTTAAATTTAAAGAAATCTTTTATTTGACTAATATCCACGAATGACTTAGAAGTACATTTACTAGCTTCTTAAGTCACTCAAAAACAAAATCTTTCACAATGTCTTCTCATATTTTTTATGGTTCCTATGAGAGAATTGTTATCGGTCAAGTTAGATGTAGGTGGCGGAGTGTTTTTGTAGCGGAACGTATTCCAAATATGACGTAACCCGGTTTGTTTTTCGTATACGATTTCATCATGTCATACGATTTCATCATAAAATTTTAAAAGAATGAATTCCGAATTAATATGGATAGTTGATTAATCAACGCCAATCAGATTAAACGCCAAACGTCACCAAAATGACGATGAACTACACTTTAGCTAATCTCGATATGTATCATATAAAAGCATTTGGGTAACAGGAAGTAAAATCTCAATCTGATATGTTTACATTGAAAATCCCTTTGATAAAGAGTATGTTTTCTATTATGAACGTCGGATCTTTCCCTTCGTGAGTAATCAAGGACCATCGCCAATAACCGTTTGTATTACTCCAGCAAATTCAACTACCTACCTACTTTTATGAACGAAAAAGCTATATTGATGTCTTATGCAATATTCAATATAATGTGTACTATCTTCAATACTTTCACCCCATCCAAATTTCTTCCATACTGTTATTAACATTCCGAATTTTGTCGTATTTCTTTTCTTTAAAGGGTGTTTCCAAATTTCATACAGAAATTTTAAGGGAAGGTTGTTTTCAGGTTCGGGGTTTTATGGCGCAAGGGCCATATTTGGCCAAGCTGCGCCAAACACACAACGTCAACTATAAAATATCGTGAACGAAACGAAAAGAGGGATTGGAAATAGAGTAGTGAAAGCAGAAAAAGATTCCCTTGGATATCCTGGAAACACGACTCCCGTGTTTACTAAAGTCAGTAAACTCCATGGGAAAAAGTACCTCGGGTCCATGAAGCCCGTACACACCTAAAGGAGATGCGTCCCTGAGGGCACTCATGGAGGGAAGGGAACACAAAATTAAATGGTATTCACGAGGGTTGGTTGGTTTTGGGGGTTTTATGGCGCAAGGGCCATATTTGGCCAAGCTGCGCCAAACACACAACGTCAACTATAAAATATCGTGAACGAAACGAAAAGAGGGATTGGAAATAGAGTAGTGAAAGCAGAAAAAGATTCCCTTGGATATCCTGGAAACACGACTCCCGTGTTTACTAAAGTCAGTAAACTCCATGGGAAAAAGTACCTCGGGTCCATGAAGCCCGTACACACCTAAAGGAGATGCGTCCCTGAGGGCACTCATGGATGGAAGGGAACACAAAATTAAATGGTATTCACGAGGGTTGGTTGGTTTTGGGGGTTTTATGGCGCAAGGGCCATATTTGGCCAAGCTGCGCCAAACACACAACGTCAACTATAAAATATCGTGAACGAAACGAAAAGAGGGATTGGAAATAGAGTAGTGAAAGCAGAAAAAGATTCCCTTGGATATCCTGGAAACACGACTCCCGTGTTTACTAAAGTCAGTAAACTCCATGGGAAAAAGTACCTCGGGTCCATGAAGCCCGTACACACCTAAAGGAGATGCGTCCCTGAGGGCACTCATGGAGGGAAGGGAACACAAAATTAAATGGTATTCACGAGGGTTGGTTGGTTTTGGGGGTTTTATGGCGCAAGGGCCATATTTGGCCAAGCTGCGCCAAACACACAACGTCAACTATAAAATATCGTGAACGAAACGAAAAGAGGGATTGGAAATAGAGTAGTGAAAGCAGAAAAAGATTCCCTTGGATATCCTGGAAACACGACTCCCGTGTTTACTAAAGTCAGTAAACTCCATGGGAAAAAGTACCTCGGGTCCATGAAGCCCGTACACACCTAAAGGAGATGCGTCCCTGAGGGCACTCATGGAGGGAAGGGAACACAAAATTAAATGGTATTCACGAGGGTTGGTTGGTTTTGGGGGTTTTATGGCGCAAGGGCCATATTTGGCCAAGCTGCGCCAAACACACAACGTCAACTATAAAATATCGTGAACGAAACGAAAAGAGGGATTGGAAATAGAGTAGTGAAAGCAGAAAAAGATTCCCTTGGATATCCTGGAAACACGACTCCCGTGTTTACTAAAGTCAGTAAACTCCATGGGAAAAAGTACCTCGGGTCCATGAAGCCCGTACACACCTAAAGGAGATGCGTCCCTGAGGGCACTCATGGAGGGAAGGGAACACAAAATTAAATGGTATTCACGAGGGTTGGTTGGTTTTGGGGGTTTTATGGCGCAAGGGCCATATTTGGCCAAGCTGCGCCAAACACACAAAGTCAACTATAAAATATCGTGAACGAAACGAAAAGAGGGATTGGAAATAGAGTAGTGAAAGCAGAAAAAGATTCCCTTGGATATCCTGGAAACACGACTCCCGTGTTTACTAAAGTCAGTAAACTCCATGGGAAAAAGTACCTCGGGTCCATGAAGCCCGTACACACCTAAAGGAGATGCGTCCCTGAGGGCACTCATGGAGGGAAGGGAACACAAAATTAAATGGTATTCACGAGGGTTGGTTGGTTTTGGGGGTTTTATGGCGCAAGGGCCATATTTGACCATGGTGCGCCAGACACGACACACAATATCAAGTAACTGACACACACACATTTAAAGTTTTACTGACACAGAAGAGAGAAATACACCCAGGGAGGAATGCACCGGTATTCCCGAGAGATATATGTCCACAATATCCAACTACATGAGCTATAGTTCAGAAATGAAAAACGTCAAGAACATGAAAAATTTTAGACCAATTTTATAATTTGACAGTCGTTTTTACATTACCGGGAAAATTACAATTCCCAGATGGTTTGGTGATCCGGCATATCTATCGGAGTTCCTCTCACGATACGATTCCCAGCGACTCGTTCGTTAGCAGTTCCATGTGCTATGTGTATGTCAATCATTTGTGAGAAATTGTCGAATTTACGTTGCACTGGAGCAACAGTCCCGAATGAGCTATTAGCAACGGTCCCGAAAGGGAAGCCCCGAGGATAACACTGAAGCTACTGACCGCATTTATTTTACACTAAGAAAACACGATACTTCCTTTTACTAATCTGTTTATAACTCATTCGATGTATTTTACGTATCATATCCCTCAATTTCTTGCCAATAACAGTGATTCATCACAAAATATTTTGATGACAAATGCTTTGACAGCTGCATTCGCCAGGTGTTTTCATACTTGCTTTCGCGGATATATTTGGCGATGCCATTCCCCCAACCATTAAAATTTTAAAATTTCTGTCCCTCAAAATTGTCGATTTGCTAAATTACTTTATATATATGAATAACTCTTGAGAAAACGGCAATTGAAATTTTAAAAAACTTGTGTCTCTGCTTTTGGAGTCAAGGGTGCTTAATTATGTGCCGTCCCTGAAAGCCTAAATATGCGAGTACAAAACAAAATGTTTAACTTTAGCATTGCGGTTTTTTTAAATAGAATTTTAGAGAATTCCCATTTTATAGTTTAATAAAATCAGCATTTGTTTCATAACATAATAACAATTTTGCCAGAAAAGGAAGTATGATATCCGCATATAATTGTATACGTATAATTGCTATCGACAGGATTATAATTGTGTTGTAGTGGCAAAAATCTGAATTTTGTAGTTTGTAAAAATCACTTGATTTAATATTGTGTATTAATGTTTTACCTATTGAATGTTGTGATTTTTACCGGTGCTTTTGCTTTAAATTGAATGCTTACTAGCTAATGACTCCATATCAAGCCTTGTCATCAATCAATTTCTGTTGTTTAAATGATGGCGTGAAAGGATAATAAATTGTGTTGTTTTCGTTAATAAATATTTTTGCATGTGCATGCACAAATCATTACATATTTGTTTTAGCATATCACATAATTGATGACTTCAACAACACCATGTATATTATACTAATCACTATACACACTATATAATTGCCTCCCTATATTATTGGTGTTTCATCATAAACACCTCATTAATTTGAACCAGAGTCAGATGACGAGGTCAACACCGGAGTTGGTACCCCTCTCCAAACTTCCACACCACACCAAAGTAAGGACATTTGAGTTCATGGCAGATTTCACGTGACCAGCTACCATATACACGACAGTCTTTGGTTGGATGGAGTTTCGAACTCGCAACCCTTCGATTGTCAATCCGCGATTCCACTAACTAATTTACGTCGGCCCAGTGAGATGATGTTACCCGCACGAAGTCAGTGTCTAAAATGAAGAATAGAATAATGCTGCGTGTGTGGGAGGCGTTGGGAGCTAAGTAGTTACAGTTGAGAATGTAATTGAAATGTTGAAAGAATGTAATTTTAATCAGTGCTTCAACGGAAGTACTCATCACACAGAAAAATGTGGCTCTGGTGAGAAGGCAGATAATCTTAGGGAAGTCTATTTCATGGAAGGTAATAATCTCGCCATGAGTTTGTTGGATCAGATTTGACTAAACAATGTTTTTTCGTCCAGTAAATGGTCATATGCACACCAGGAAAGTCTTTACTGATACAGTAGGGAAAAATACACTTAGGGGTGGTTACAGAAATCAAATCTGCGATGCCTCAGGCTACTAGGGGCGCAGATGTGAACCCACTGAGCTAATGCATCTTGTCAGGAGAAAGGGCTGCCATAAGAAATTATGTATGGTGATCGCCCTAAGTGATTATTTGTTTCCCCAACTTGGAAGCATTGCTATCACTTCCGGTACAGAGCGATAAACTCGGAACCAGAATCAGCGTTAAAAGCACCTATTGTGGGAACGCATTCATTACGTTTAATCTGCTCCCTAATTTAATGAATAGATTCGTTGAAAAACCACGTGACTCAAATGCCAACTCGCCTAAACCGAACTGCAAAATGTCAGTTACAAAGCGGTAGGAATTTGTAACTTTTACAGTCGGAAGCCAGTAATGTCCAAGAGAGCATCGGTAGGAAGTCTCGTTGCCAATTTGTAATTTATGGATTTTTCTTGTAAGCGTACTTTATGTTGACACACACTACGATGTTTACTTCCCTCATATCCACACGATGTATTGTCCACACAATTGACCTGAATACATGTACCCCACACTGACTGCAACTATCACTTCTTTCTACAGCGTCATTAGGCTGACATATGCTTCTTACGACAAGGCTGACAACTTCTAGCCGGTCGAACCTCCACCTCCTTAATATTTCTACGCTTTGGGGCCATAGATGTGTAAGATAAGTAGACTGAGCATTGTTATTAACAAGAACTTCAAAAAATGTGACCAAGAAGTCGACTAGTAGTCACGTGACTCCTCTGAAAAATTGACTTGGTTGGCCGATTATTTGGCATTTTATTGCCTCGTTTGGCAATATAACATCTTATGACGGAAATTTTTATAGAGTGGTGAGAAAAATGGTGAAATCTTCAGTCACATGGACCAATCAGATGATGAATCAATGGATAGGAGTCTTCTCCCGTCACGTGAACTAATCAAATGATGAATGTTTTTTCCACCCGGCATACGAAAGTAGTTTAAGAGTCCCGTTGCTACTGGTTTTGTCCACTTGAGCATGAGAACACAAAAAGTTACAATGATCACACTCTACTTTTATATTTCCTTTATAAGCATAAATATCACAAATATATAGATAAGATGCGTAGTCAAATATACAGAAAAACTGTTTGCTGCAATAGATAGTATTGCAGATACTTTAGGAAACAGGGCGCCAACTTCTGCATTCAAACCCCCCTCGGTCCGTTCCAATATTTCTTATGATTAGGGCTCACCCACCCCTATATCTATGGATTGATTGGTCAAGAAAATTTCTTAGGCTCAAATGCGTCAAATATGCATATTTAACCATGATGTGCCAAATAAAATACGACGGTATTAAATGGACATACACACGCAAGGTAGGTAGTTAAATTATCGTCGAACTGGAACGACACAACGGGCTATTGTTGACTGTCCGGTATCAATCCGAGGACAACACCTCGTAATTTTGAACCACGGTCAGGTGACGAGATCAATACCTGAGATGGCACCCCACTCTCCAAATTTCCACACCACTCCAACGAGAGGGCATTTGAGGGGACGAAATCAACGTGAACACATCCCAGTACCTCGGTCT
The DNA here is from genome assembly GCA_933210815.1 of Meta bourneti. Taxonomy (NCBI): domain Eukaryota; kingdom Metazoa; phylum Arthropoda; class Arachnida; order Araneae; family Tetragnathidae; genus Meta; species Meta bourneti. The sequence continues at coordinate 27,143,152 of OW119928.1, forward strand.
TTTGTTGTACCGAGTTTTGAAGTCGCAACACTCCGGTTGCTAATACGCTACTCTTCCAACCAAGCTACCACGGCCTACACACAAGGAAAGGTTTAATTACACAGGAGAGAAATATATCTAAGGTAAGTTATAGCAATTGAAGCATCGCCGCCGACAACACGTGAGGCTCTTTAGAGATAAACTGTCAACAAGGAGTATTACCTGATTATTTTCCATCGTTAACAAGAAATGAAGACACACACACACAATTCAAAAAACAACTATAAGTCACAGTAATTTTTGTACGTACGCATCACAGCTCTTCCAAAGTGTTTCCCCGGATATGGCTCTACACAGATTCGGCATTCCTCCCACTACCTATACATGTTTCCTTGTAGGTTGACCTATTCTGAAGCTGAATATGACATTCAAAGAACATTTTCAAGCACAGACGGTTGGTATTTTATGGCGATCTGGCCAAACTCTCCGTTTTTCAGTTAAGTAAATGGACATATGCACACTCAAAGTATTTTACTGACACGAAAGAAATAAATACACCCAGGGAAAGTTACAGGAATCGAACCTGCGTCGCCTACAGCTCGCAGGCTGATATCTCGGTGAGTAAACCCACTGAGCCATGACGGCCTATGGAGCACAAAAGAAATGAAGAAAAAGGCAACGAAGCGCCTAATGGAGATCACAAAAGTAACACTGAAAAATACTTCCAGCAGTAGAGCCACTGATAAAAGTGCGTTGACTCATAAAGGGTCAATTTGAAATGTTGGTTAGATTTTTGTGGCGAAAAGGCCCTATTTGGCCAAGATACGCCAAACATCAAGTAAATGGACACACAAACAAAGTCTACTTACACACAAAAAATGTAACTTGTGAGGAATAGAGCCTGCGCTGCCTACAATTCACAGGTTGCTAGTATAGAAGAAATATAAAAGTAGAGTGAGCAATGGTAACCTTTTTATGTACTCAGGATCATGTGACAAAACTAATAGTAACATGATCCTAAGACTACGAGTGGAAAAGCATTCCTCATCTGATTGGTCCACGGGACGAGAGAAGACCACATCAATTGATTCATTATATGAATGACATAGTATTTACTAGACTTTGGCGATTTCACTATTTTTGTCTCCACTCTATAGAAATGCTCATTCACTCAACATCTCTGTCATACGTCGTATCGCCAAACGAGGCGATACAATGCCAAATCACACAACCAAATCGATTTTTTCACAGATCAGTCACGTGATTATTAGTCGGCACGTTGATTACTTTATGAATCCCCTCTCAATTGCAATGCCCAGTCTACTTTTATTTCAAGTTTATGGTTGCTAACGCAGTGGGCAAACCCACTGAACCATGGCGGCAACCCGATTAGGAAGCTGACGAGGTTTGAACTATGTAAAATAGTTTCATTTTTTCTGGTCAAAGGTGTGATACTTATTGAGACTTCCCGCAACCGAAGTTAAAATTGTTCTAAAGCGATATTTACTATTCTAAGGACTTAATTTTTGTGGTTCCAAGCCTTGTGTTATCACATGATGTGAAATGTTAATTTAAAGTTTTACTTTGAAACAACTGAAGCCATCGTAGTGCTAAAAATAAAACTTACTGGCTCAACAGAATCTTTTTTCTTGTGAGTTGTTTATAGCACATGGCAAGGACATATGGTAATAAAGGAATAATCCATCCCTATTATGAAACAGTATTTTTAAATATGAACAAAAGAGTGATTTTATGGGCACTGTCATAGAATATTTCCAAGTAGATGTACTTTCAGAAATTGTTTAATCCTCCTGGTGGTTGTCTCAACGAAGTATCTCGTCATTAGCAAAACTGACTTGTAAAAATCTTGTCATAATAAAAAAAATCGACAGTTTTTGAAGAGATATCTCATCCTTAGCAAACTTGGTAAAATCTTGACGGACGAGATATCTCGTCGAAACCACTTGGAAGGTTAATTTTAAGCTCTACAATCTCGGTTTGCTACACGAGGGTTATTTAGTTGAGTCCTACACCAATCTTATCTGACAATCATTCTTCACGTTTAGAATAAAAACGTATGATTTTGAATTTATATAATTTTATCCTCTATTTTCAAATCAATATCCGTTTGCATCACAAAAAAGGCGCTAACTTTGGAAACAAAACCTTAATGGCAATTTTTAATTATGCGCGAAGAACAATTGATTTATTTAAAAAGCTTTCATCAACTACAACTACCACGGCTTTTGTAAGACGTCAGCAGACAAATTTTCATCCTTCACGCTGTAAGGAAAACGAATAAATGTATTTTTAGCGACAAAGATAAAATTAGTATTTTTTATTAAAAATGGAAAAGGCAAAACTTAACGATGCAAGAGATCCTCAGAATACTCGTCTGCGCCGTCTTCTTAAATACCTGATCCGCTATTTTCAGATGGTTCTAGTTACGCTATTGAAAACTGGAAACTAGTATAACTGTAAAATAACTTCAGTGAACAAGTTACTAAAAATAACTACAACGCTTGAAGACCGCAAACGCTCCAGCACAAACATAAAAGTTATTAAAAATGATTTCTTTTCAAATAGAGCCAACTTATAGATTTTCTACGTTTTCTAGTCATTTAAGAAAATCTTCAAATTAAAACGTTACCACTAAAACCGAACCAAAATATATAAAATCATTTTTGCATTATCATGCCCGTAGGATGACCATTGGTGATTATTAAAGATATTTTTCTATAGATAGACGAAACCAAAATTAGAATGGGAAAGTTCGGTACAATATTACCTGTAAGCTTAATAAATTAATAGATTTGTTATTTCCTACTGATGGATTTTCTCAATATTCTATAAAGATTCGTTCAACAGTATTGAGATTTCTGCCTTGTGATTATTGTCTAAAGATACATAAATAACGTACTTTCGATAGAGTGGGAGGTTTCAATTGGATCAAATCACTGACTTTTAACTTTGTATCGGCAACTATCTGTAACTTATGAAACGTCTGTGAACGGAAATTTGTAGCGTGCTGCTAAATTCATTATTGCTTTGAAGTTGCTGGTTGGTTGTCTTTTATGGCTAAAGGGTCATATTTGACAATGCTGTGCCAAACACAAGACAGAAAACGTAAATTGATGGACATATACACACAAATAATGTTTCACTGACACAAGAGACATTCTGGGAGAACTCGAACCTGTTCCGCCTACAACTCGCAGGTTGATTAAGCAGTGATCATACCCACTGAGCCACGACGCCCCGCTTTAAAGTTGAAGAGGCACATTTAGAAAAATATTATTTAATATATATATTGTTTAAAGTAAGTATTGATATCTAAATTTGAATAATAACAATGAGACTGACTGCTGATCCCTAGTATTGAACACGTTGGGGTGATGTGGAAGTTTGGAGAGTGGGGTGCCAGTTCAGGTGTGACCTCGTCATATAACCGTGGTTCCAAATTACGTGGTGTTGTCCTCGGATATTTCCCTTTGGGTTTGTTCCCGGACCGTCACCAATAGCCCGTTGTGTTGCTCCAGTGTGTCGTTAATGTAATACCTACCTACCTACCCTAGTATTGAAATGTTTCGTTTTACAGAAGCAACGCTTTATGGAATAGAAGATAGTCTTTCACATGAGTAATTCTAAATATACAAAAATGTAAAGGGGAAAGGATGAAGATTTTAATAAAATAAATTTAGTTACGCAGTACAGTATAAATTAAAAGTGGTTTATTTTCGTTTTGTCCCATAACTCAACGATACTATGATATATATTTAAAACATACTACACCATTGTTCTTAGCGTTTGACAGCCATAAAGCAGTTTAACATTGCCATGCCGAGGTAAAATACTCTAATCACTTTCTCTCTAAAAACATATTTTCAGCATCTCAAATAATAACTGGTAGAGAATTTAAACTAAATTTAAGCATCATCATGGACATTTTTGTAGAACCTATTCAAATTAACATTTCGCCATATGAATGCAAGAACTAGGAAATTAAAAAAAATAGTTTATTTTGAGTTATACTTAAATTAGTAAAACAGAGATCATGCAGAATTTAATACAGCAACTAGATAACCTTTCTGACAACTTAAGCTTTATCTACCGGCAAATAAAAAACGCAAGTTTTCCTGAAACGTGCATTAGGGTGATAACTGTTTTTCTCTTTATCTCAAAAACTAAAGAATTGAGTTACCTAGTTTTTGCATTCAGGTGACGATCGTATAACAGGACGACGTATAAAATGGGCATATGGTCGTTGGAGGCAACTTCCATATAACCGCTTCATTACCGTTACTGGCTTAGCTCCACATAAAAACCTATTGACTCTTTCTGTACCTTGGTAGAAAAGAGCCCATGTTAAAGTTTGCTGATTTTGAGTTACCTACAAACAACTTCAATGTTATGAAAGTTATAATAGAAAACGGTCAATGTCCTCCTGTCAATACATAATGAATTAATGTCCTGTCAATACAATACATTATGAATTAATCAAAACATTGGAATGTATTTTTGTATCCTACATTAAAAATTAGACATAAAAATTATTAAATCAGCCGCTAACAAAAGCTTACAAAATGGACATTGACCTTCTTTCTACCAAGGTAAGTTACCTGCATTTCTCATTACTATAAACAGATATTACCTTTCTCTCAACGTGTATTACCACATATTAGTCTTCCTATCAAACTCGGGCCGCGGTGGCCCGGTTGGAAGAGTAACGAACTAGCAACCGAAGGGTTGCGAGTTCGAATCCAGCCAAACACCGTCGTGTACAAAGGGGGCTGGTGCACGTTAAATCTGTCGTGGCCTCAAATGTCCTCACGTTGGCGTGGTGTGGAAGTTTGGAGAGTGGGGTGCCAGCTCAGGTGTTGCCTCGTCATCTGACCGTGGTTCAAAATTACGTGGTGTTGTCCTCGGATCTTTCCCTTTGGGATTGATCCCGGACCGTCACCAATAGCCCATTGTGTTGCTCCAGTGTGACGTTAATTGAAATACCCAATACCCTACCCTATCAAACTCAACTTCTGAACGTTTTCATGCTACATTGTAGGGTTGGTTTTGGGGGCTTTATGGCGCAAGGATCATGTTTGGCCAGGCTGCAGGAAACAAGTAAATGGACCTGCACATACAACAGGAAAGCTTTACAGAAACTGGGGCCGCGGTGGCCTGGTTGGAAGAGTAACGGATTAGCAACCGGAGGGTTGTGAGTTCGAATCCAACCAAACACCGTCGTGTACAAAGGGGACTGATGCACGCTAAATCTGACGTGGCGCCAAATATCCTCACATTGGCGTGGTGTGGAAGTTTGGAGTGTGGGGTGCCAGCTCAGGTGCCTCGTCATCTGACCGTGGTTCAAAATTACTCGGTGTTGTCCTCGGTCTTTCCCTTTGGGATTGATTCCGGACTTTCACAAATAGCCCGTTGTGTTGCCCCAGTGTGGCGTTAATTAAAATACCTACCTATCTTTACAGAAACAGAAAATATACATTCAGAGAAGAATCGGATCTGATAGGAATCGAACCTTAGCCGTTACAACTCACAGGTTGCAAGCCCAGAGGGCAAAGCCACTGAGCCACTTCCATTATAGGGAATTCACCAGACGGTAAGCTCATTTACGCAGTGTACTATAGCTGCAAAATGGACACTCATAAGAAAGTTCTAGCATCTGACATTACTGTTATCTACTTAAATACCTAACGGTCAAGTATTCTCACCTTTGATAAGTTACATAATCAGCATTCGAAAGGACTTACGCACTTGCTTCAACCATGACTTGTTAGAAGCTATGAAATATGCATGCCATAATAACAGAAATTTTAAGCCTGCAGTCGTGTCAAGAGTGATATAAGACATGAATGATCCATTGGTAGTGAGTGTAATGCTGGTTCCACAAATGGAAGAGCAGAAAATTCCATAACACAACAGTTTATTTTCTAATGTAACAAACAAGAAACCTACAAACATAGACACAAGAAATCATAAGGCATGGAGGTTGTTGAGGATAGGGTATTTGGGACGGCTCTGAGAGCTCCTTTGCTCAAGGGGCTCCAGGAAAGAATGAATAGTTTACAATGAACTAGCTAGAGGAATAATGATTAAGAGAAAGATTATTGAACATCGCCGGTAACCTTAAAATGCAGTTTATTGTCTTTGGGGACTTTAGAATTAAATCCTCGTTGAACAATCAAATATCATATATTAATTCGTTTTTTTTTCTCCTGTTTTATGGCAAAAGGGCCATATTTGGTCATGCTGAGTCAAACACAAGCTAGACAACGTCAAGTAATCGACAGGGAAAGCTTTACTGTCGCAGAAGACGAACACAAACAGGTAGAAATCAAATCTATGCCACCTACAACTTTCGGGTTGCCAGAGCAGCGGGTAAACCTACTGAATCACTGCGACCTAGTATGTCAATTTGGAATTTCTATTCGTGATGTTTTTCGAATGCAATTCCAGCACAAGTCATTACACCACAAAAACACTATGACCATCTCATTTATCTTGTCGGAAAAATAGCTTCTCACAACCCTAATTAGTTGAAATGGAAATATTGATTTCATTATTTAGAATTTAATTAGTTTAATTATTCCATATAATACAATTTTGGAGGCAGTGGATAAAACATCCGAACAAAGTGAATGATTATTTAAAAAATAATTTCAAAATGCAAATTACACTGAGATTTTCAATGCAAACAAACAAGCCACTGGAAGACGAGAATTTTACTTTCGGTTACCCGACGCTTTCGCTGGGAAGATAACAGTTACTTTAAATTGCATTCATCCACCTTATAATGAAATAGACGGAGCATGTGTCCGCAGCTTCATGTTATTTCTTCCAGTTGCTCGGTTTGAAGATCTGTCGTGGTTGTGGGTAAAAGCATGAATCCTAAATTATTGATTGGTAAAATTGATTATCCATCATGATCAAAAACACAAGTCGGAGATTCCACCCACGTGCTCAGTCTATTTCATTAGAAGGTCGATGAATGTATCCAAGTGATGTCACTTCCGGAATATGTACAGAACCACGTTCTGCCTCAAAAAAATTGTGAATAGTAAATTTAGTTTTAAAGACAAGACGATGGCGAACACAATTAAATGGGACTGATTAAACAGACAGTTGGATTGTCGTCGGAAATAATTGCATTCAAATCTGGTAATATTATACACTTAAATATTTGGGAACGAAAGAGAAGAAAACCCCTAAAATTCTACATTATTTGTATCCATTAACGCTTCTGGTGGTTCTCCCGACGAGATATCTCGTCATTAAAAATTGATAGGATCTTGGTGGACGAGATATCTCGTCATTAGAAAAAACCTGACCAGATCTTGATCTCATCATTATCAAAAAACCGGAAATATCTTATCCAATTTTGATAATGACGAGAAATCACGACATGAGTAAAATTAGACAGATCTTGATGAACGAGATATCTCGTCAAAACCACTTGGAGGGTAAAAACCCATATTAACACCAACTTATAAAGACCCATCACATTCTAAGCACTTCCCATGACACATCCTCACTATCTCAAATAACACCTTGAGAATCCAAAAAGATTCATGCATCAGGATCCCACCCAATCTCCGATTGAAGCACTTATTCGCAAATTAAGCAACAAAACAGAGCGATCGTAAGAACGCAAATCGAACCAAAAGGAACGCTCGGAGGCAACGGGTAACGTGTAAGTAGTTAGTAAAACTGTCCAAAGAGGTACAAGAAAAAAAATAACCAGGGATTAAAAAGATAAAAACAAAAATTCTACGTTATTTGTATTCATTAAAAGCTACTTCCCAGTTGGCTAGTCACATTAGCACCAACTAATAACGTCCCATCACTCATCACGTACTAAGCACTAACGCACGACGCATCCTAACCATCTCCAACACCTCGAGAGAATCCAAGAGGATTCATACATCAGGTTCCGATTGAAGCACTGATTCAGTCAACAAAACAGAGCGAACGTAAGAACGAAAATCAAACAAAAGAAACGCTTGGAAGCAACGAGTAGCACATAAGTAGTCCGTAAATATGCCCAAAGGAGAACAAGAAAAAATAACCAGGTGACTTAACAGAAAACCTGAAAATTCTACATTATTTTATCCATTAAAAGCGACTTCCCAGTTTGCGAGTCACATTACACCAACTTATAACAACCCATCACCCATCACGCATTTCCCCACGATGCATCCTAACCACCTCAAATAACACCTCCAGAGAATCCGAAAAGGATTCATAGATGAGGCTCCCACCCAATCTCCGATTGAAGTACTGAATCGCGAATCAGACAACAAAACAGAGCGGATGCAAGAATGTAAATCGAACCAAAAGGAACGCTCGGAAGCAACGAGTAGCACGTAAGTAGTTCGTAAAAATGCCCAAAGAGATAAAAGAAAAAAAGCTAGGGAACTGAAAAGAAAAAACTTGACTACATTATTTGTATCTATTAAAATCTACTTCCCAGTTGGCTAGTCACATTAACACCGGCCCATCAGCCATCACGTACTAAGCACTTTCCCACGACACATCCTAACCATCTCAAATAACACCTCCAGAGAATCCGAAAAGGATTCATAGATGAGGCTCCCACCCAATCTCCGATTGAAGCACTGATTCTCGAATCAGACAACAAAACAGAGCTGGCACAAGAACGTAAATCGAACCAAAAGAAACGCTCGGAAGCAACGAGTAGCACGTAAGTAGTTCGTAAAAATGCCCAAAGAGGTACAAGAAAGAAAAAAAAAAGCCGAAATGGAATAAAAAAAATCGAAGAAACGGACCGAGGAGGCAGGGAACCGTCTGACGGGAGGCGCACCATACACTGCAAGGTCACGCATCCATCCATCCCAGGCCCTCGTCTTTAGCCGGTTCGAAATCGATCACATCTTGGTTCTCTGCTGCTGCTACTGCCTTCAAAGAGGTACGACGATCTTTTGACCATAGAGGCAGATCCAGTCAGGTCCTCGGTCGATTTATTTCAGACCCGAATTAGACAACGGGAGGTGCGATACAGGCACGGAGATCTCGGAATGGACTCGCCGTGTTTACGGTTCATTAAGACGGGGCTCTGAGACGAAAAAGCGTGAGGGCTGGTGAAGATAGCCGTGTCGTTTTCTGCGTATCGATCGGCGAGATTATGGATAGGCTCGGGGAATGCTGATACCGGGGAGGGATTCCGATGTCTTTGGCTTGTGGAGTGCGACTGTTGGTCTGCCTTCACGCCGGAAGAATCCGGGTCAGTCCGCGTCGATCCCAATACGGTAGAAACTGAATGACGAAGATTCGGGAGATAATTTCCGTGAGAAATGACTTGTTTGTGAAAAAACTTGAAGTGTGCGACTATTAGTCTACCTTCAAGCTAATAGAATCCGGTTCATTCTAAATATGGTAGAAACAGAATGACGAAGTTTCGGGAGAGCCTCTTCGTAAGAAATTACTTATTTGTCAAGAAAAAGAAAACTTGTGGGGTGATTGTTAGTCTCCTTTAACGGCCAGGGCTCATCTACGGTGGAGGCTATGAGGGGTTAGAACCCTCCCAGGCCGTATCAAAAGAAAAAATATCATATTTTCATTGATTGCTCCACTAAAAATGTATATATAAAGCAGAGTTGGCGGTCTATCTGTTCTGTATACAAATATACACCATTTGACCAATCCACACCAAATTTGGTACACTTATTCTTTAGAAATCAGCGGGTAACGTAGGCTACATATTAACACCCGTTCTATCTCTTGGGTGTGCAGAGGAGGCTAAAAACATTCGAAATTCCCATAGGAATAACATTAACCTTTTTACGATCATTGTGACACCAATTCACACCAAATTTGGTACATTCATTCTTTAGAACCCTGCGGGTAACATAGGCTACATATTAACCCCCGTTCGATTTGTCCTGGGTTCGCAGAAGGGGCTAAAAATAACTCAAAATCCCCATAGGAATAACATTGAGTATTTTTACGATCACTGTCAGAGAAATTTACACCGAATTTGATGCATTCTTTCTCTAGAAACCTGCGGGAAACATAGCCTATTGATTAACCTCGTTCGAGATTTGTCCTAGGTCTGCAGAGGGAGCTAAAAGCATTTAAAAATCCCCATAGGAAATAACATCGAGTAATATTACGATGAATTACAATTTAATTAACCGATCAACGCCGGGTAATTCATATAGTCGTGTATAAAGGTGTTTCGATATTTTCTTCTTGCAGTTAACTAATATTTATTCATTGTTTCAGCCCAATAACAAAAGTGCTTCAATTCTTATATACAGGGATTGGATGAAATATTGTACATTAAAACGTTGACACCTTTTCCCTTTAATACAGCTTTTATTCGTCTTGGAGTAGACACTTTAAAGCTTGCCTCTTGAACACACTCTAAAACTAGTCTCAAGGTTACACACTCTAAAATCAGTATCTAGGTAACACACCCTACACTAGTCTCTAGGGAAAACATTCCAAAAGCAGTCTCTTTGAAATACATTCCCAAACTAGTCTATAAATCTAGCCTCTAGGTAACATACTCCAAAACTAGTCTAAGCAACACACTTTAAATCTAGTCTCTTGGGACACATAGGTAACATACTCTAAAACTAATTTCTGATTAACACTCTAAAACAATTCGAGATTTAGCCTTCCGTAAAAATAAATTATTCGACGAAAAACCAAACCTATCAGAATCACCTACCTAAACAGAATCCGAGTCAATCTGAATCCAGTAGAAACTGACTGATTCAGGTTATATTAGGCAGTTGAATTTACGTCACACTGTGCAACCCAAGAGCCATAGGGACCAATCTCGAAGGTAAAGATCCGAATACAACATCTCGTAATTTTGAATCACGGTCAGATGACGAGATCAACACCTAAACTGACATCCCACTCTCGAAACTTCCACACCACGCCAATGTAGGGACATTTGAGGTCACTACAGATTTAGCATGCACCACCCTCCACGTACACGATGGTCTTTGTGTGGATCGAATTTCAAACTCGCATCCCTCCGTTTGATAATCCATCCTATAGCTGGACTACCGCGGGCCAGTTGGTAGAGAATTCAGGTCAATCCAAATTAATCCGAATCCAGGTAGAAACAGACTAATGAAGATTCGGGAGAGTTGCTCTTCAATAAGAAATAACTTGTTCTTCAATAAACCTTTCACACTTCTTGAATCCAGAGAATTTCACTTCAATGCTCCTGAATTCACGTCAGGACTACTTCACCTCAACAGAATCCGAGTCAATCCGAATATATTCGAATCCAGCAGAAGTTGACTAGATTCGTTTTTTTTAACTAAAGCGGACACACACCGGATTCAGTAAGTGTGCGAGATTTTAAGGTAGGTAGCCAATTAAAATCACACTGGAACACCACAACGGGCTATTGCGATCACTGCAGTAGGGAAAGATCCTAGGACGACCCCTCGTAATTGAATCGATGACGAGAAAGATTTTAAGACGAAAAAGCTGTTTCTTATGGGAGCGATTTTGCTCAGTCAATTTCTACTGGATTTAGATTAACCCGGATTCTGTTAGTGCGAAGAGATCCTTACGCTTCAGAGTTGCGATGTTCGCTCTTTCAAGTTGTCATGTTTTGCCATGTATTCTTAAAGCTGAAATTTGTGAGGTGCACTGCCCCTCCTCCAAAGAAGTGACGCAACACAGGTTGAATTTACGTAGCACATGAGCAACGCAACGGGCTATTGCAACAACACAAGATGGAGATTTTATGATGCTTCAGCCGAAGGTCTCCTGTCACCATTGATAAGCCAAATAATGAAAATTCCGTAATTCAAAAAATAAAAGCCAAAATATTCAAGAGGACCAGAATTTCAGATTATATGAACGAATGTGTAGCCATTTGAAAGCTCACGATAACCTCTAAAATAGTGGATAAACCACTCTAATTTTGGAATTTTTCAAAACTTGAAAATCGTTAGCCTGCAAATATGAAAATTGACATGTGATTCTGTTGCCCGGAGCCCTTTAATTAACAAAACGATTCAATGGGAAGCGTAAACCAGGATTTCATTTCGAAGGAATCGTAAAATCCTCAAAAGTTTCGCGCCCTCAGGTGTACACCTCCTTTAGGTGTGTACGGGATTCACGGACCTGAGGTACTCTAGGGATCTTTTCTTTTCTTGGGGGTTTACTGTCTTTAGAAAACAGGGTGTCGCTATTCCGGGATACCAAAGTGATCTTTTCTTGCTTTGGTACAGTTGTATTATACGCCTCGTTCGCGTTAACGCTCTTGGCGCGTTTTTTGGCGCACTTTTAGTAGCGAGTTATGGCAGGTGAAGACAAACCATCTTTAATGGGGTCTTTTTCCCAAGTTTTGTATTTTTTCCCGTTAATTACTTTCAGCTAAAAATTTTTTTCCGTTAAAAAAAAAAACGATTTTTTCTAAGAATTCTTTCCTTGGCAACATAAAAAGTGTACCAAGAGCGTTGCCACTAAACGAGGCGTGTGATATAGTTGCACCCCTGCTCTTTCATCCTGTTATTATATTCTCCAATCCTCTTTTCTCTCTTTCTTCACATTTTTTACTTGAAATTGCATGTCTTGTGTTTGGCGGAGGTTGGTCAAATATGGCCCTTGCACCATACAACCCCAATACAACGTACCAACCCAAAGTTATAAATGCAATACTGTTTTAGGTATACCGAAAAAGATCGAAGCCTTATTAAATTTGGATTCCAACCTTAAATCTAAGTTCGAGCACCGTGCATTGACTTAGTTTTCATCTGGAACAGAGAAAAAAGAACAGTAATATTAGTAAGAGGAATTTGAAAAAGAGTGAATTTCAGTGATTAAATTTTCGTCAATTGTTTTATGGAGAGAAAAGAGCATTTTGGTTGTCAGAATTTTATTTTAAGTAAATTACCCAGTCGTGCTTTATTTCATCTTCTCCACACGGAATTTCCTTTATTCCTTATTGGCATTCCCCGATTTTACGATTTCCTCTAAATAAAGAATAAATCTGCTGTCCCTTCCAAAACGGTAAATCTAAGTTTAACTGAATTATCCCTATGCCGTTCTGCGATTTTTCTGGCGGCATAAGTACTTCACTTCCTATTTAATTTCAAATCTAATAACAAAGATCTCTTGAATATCTAGAGAAACGATTTTCAATCGGTGTGCTGAAAGAATGTCAGTGGTGTGTGCCTTACGGATGATGTAGCGGTTTCAATTATGTAAGATTTATTTAATTGGCGAATATGAAATGGCACATAGATTAGCAAAGGAGGGCATCTCAGAGTCATTGAAATAAAATTATCTCTCTTACGAATTTTTTTGTGGGAAAGAAACTTTCGAACATATTATATCTTGGAAAATTCTTCCCAACCATACCTGGTACCATACAATACATCCTCAAAGTACCCTCGAATTGGTCAGCAGACTGCCATCTCAAGACTGACCAGTGGACATTTGAGATCAATTTCATTTGACCATGATTTAACCCTCTTAGTGGTTTATCTTCGTCTGTAGTGACCAGACTCTGGTGCAGAAACCAGATCCAAACAGTCACCAGTTTATAATTGGTGACTGTTTGGATCTGGTTATGATATGCTCATAAGAAGAATATAAAGCAAAATTCTTCAATAAACAACACAATTTAATATTAATAGTACTTGTTTGAAAAACAATAGCATAAAATAAAAGAGCTTCCATATTTTATAACAGAAAACGGAACTTAAACTTTTGAGATGATAAGGACTATAGTCAATCTATACTATAACAATATAAGTATAGATATACTATAAGAATATACAATACTATAAGAATAGTTCTGGTTGAACAACCAGAACTATTCTTTCGCATATTAACACATAATATTCGTTCTAAACTTATTAAGAATCCCTATTTAATCGATTTTTACCTTAAGTATTTATATAAAAAATAATAAAAATTCTATCCAGAATGAATAAACATTCATCAATGCTCCATAACACAATCCATACTATGTCCAAAAGCATATTATAACGGGAAACAAAACATATTTATAATCAATGTAACAGGAACCCCCTGCCATAGGTATACAACGATTGTATCCATTACTGGATACTTTAATTTTGCATGTAATGCAACTAATTATCTTCAAAGGTACGGAAATTTTAAGGGAACAGCACCGAAATGGTAATTTTTGAGTAAATATACAATATGGTTTATGATATGCTTATATATAAACCATGAGCTTTAGCTAGAGTACTATTACAGATCGATAGATTTATTTTGGCCTTTGACAAGCTTGAAACTCATTTCATATATCGAATAAAATTTTACGAAGAGATATTTAATATTCTGTAATGTCTTTCAAACTATTTCGCATGATATTGCTTAATGTGATGGCCTTGGCTTTCAAAATATTAAGTTCTTTTAGATTTTAAAAAGATAAGACTATACTAGTAAGAAATCGAATAAGATGTAATTATATTTCAAACAAGTTTTTTGATTTAGCTTCCTAAATTAAAGTTTCGTTTATCCTATTCCTTTTATATAGAATGTTAAATCAAAGAATGAAGTTTAAAAGTCTATTTTTCAAGACTATTTTAGTAATTTTAAACCTATTTTTGAGCTGGAACATTAACTTTATTTAATAGTTTTGAGATTCATAAGAAGTATATAAAGCAAAATTCTTCTATAAACAGCACAATTTATTGAGATGATAAGGTATATAGTCAAAATTATGAGAGCCCACAAATGAAAATAACATTAACAATACACTGCGAAACAATGTAAGGAAATTGATATTCTTTTATGAGTCATCCACAAACTCTTAACCTCAAATGTAAAATTTTCATAAGCGTAACTTTATATTTCACCAGTAAATATAATGCGGGAAACTTTAGCTTATCTATGTAATAAAGAGAAAGGATAAAATTTGTATGCTTGGAAGAAAACCAACCACAACTGATAGAAGAAATTCTGACCTTGAACTCTTTTTCTTCAGTATCAACATCGAATTTTTCATACTCAAAGACACATCGAATGTCAACTCACTGTTTCGTCTAAATAGGAGAGGTATTTTCAGTCTAGCTAAATATAGGTGGCGGTAGTGTTTCTGGGACGATGCGTGTTTTCCGTATGTATCCCGAACGTGACGTCGGCTTGTTTTCAAAAACGATTTCAGCACTTCGTCAATAAAAATAAAATGCAAAGAACGAATTCCGAATTGATATGATGTAGTTAATATGCCAACACCAATTAGATATGTTACTACAGTGTGACAAGTTGGAAAGCAACAAACAATACGAAATGGAACGATTTACAGAAGTGGTTCTTAACCTTTTTAGTGATTGGCACCCCCTTGAATCTAAAAATAAGTTTTCGCACCCCCTTGAAAAATGTATTTCTATTTCTTTATTTAGGAAATTACTTCTATTGCAAGATAATTTATTTATTAAAAAATAAACATACATTTATAAATACATACAAAAACAATATCCCAATTTTTAATGGCTATGTTGTTGTTTATTCATAAGAATACTTTCGAAACGAGGCTCTTTTTTTGAAAGAGCCACGCGTACGTCATTACTTGCATTTAATAGATTTCTGGCTTTTGTTTTTATGTGCAAAAGTGATGAATATCCCATTTCGCATAGGTAGGTGGTGGAAAATGGTAAGTGTCTGCAATTCTGCTTTTGCCAGCTCTAACTGTGTACACCAGAACTGTTCTAAGTCCAGATTTTCAAATTCCCTTTGAATACGTGCATTGGCTCGTATTTCAATAGGATCATCTTTTATTAAATCGCTGTCGTCCATCGAAACTTCTCTCGCACCCCTGCAAAATGCTTTCTTGCACCCCCAGGAGTGTACACACCCCAGGTTAAGAACCACTGATTTACAGCATAAGTGAATTGGAAGGGGTGAAGCAGTCACAGAAGACAGGAGGCCTTTTTGGAGGTGAAGATAAACTTTTGGAGAGATGGGCAGAATATTTTGAAAACTTGTTAAACAGAAATAAAATCGATGGACGGACTGAAAATGATTCGTAAATCCGGGATGAAGAGGAATAAGATCCCATAGAGCTGGAGGAAGTGAAAAATGCAGTTAAGAAATTACGGAATGGGAAGGCTTCCGGTGAAGATATGATTTGCTCAGAATTATTGAAATATGGTAGTGACAAACTGCGCAAAGTAATTTTTCATTTATTGAAAGAAATATGGAAGGAGGAAGTAATGCCAAACGAATGGAACAGTGAAATAATTTGTCCAATACTAAAAAAGAGAAGGTATCTTAAAATGCAGAAACTTACGTGGAATCTCTTTACTTAACTTGACATATAAAGTCTTGACCAAAATTATAGCTAACAGACTTAAACCATTGATTGAAAAACAATTGGAAGATTACCAATGTGGATTTAGGCAAAATAGATCGATGGTGGATCAGATATTTTCATAAAGAAATATCTTGGAAAAATGTGGTGGAAAGAATATAAACATATATGAGTTATAAATTGATTTTAAACAGGATTATATTTCGATAAACAGAGAAGAAATGCTCAGGGCTTTGTGTGAATTTAATATAAAAAAACAGATTAGACTGTTAAAAATGACTCATGCATCGACAAAAGCAAAAGTGAAGGTACAAAATAGATTATCAAGATAATTCAAAATAATAACTGGGTTAAGGCAGGGAGATGGTATTATCTACAATTTTGTTTAACATATGCCTACAAAAAGTGATGCGAAACACAATATCAAATAGCAATGGCACAATTTTCAATAAATCTACACAAATTCTGGCATTCGCTGATGATGTCATTTTGATAGCTAGGAGTAAAAATGCGTTGACTGAATTATTTAAGAAACTAGTAATGGAAGTCAAAGTCTTCGGATTAGAAATTAATGTAGAAAAGACTAAATACATGGTGATGGATTGCAAGGGAAGTGAGGAAGGTACTAAACTTAGGATAAATAATACAGTTAAGTTTGAAAGAGAAAAAGAATTTGGGTATCTAGGCTCGATAATTACTGAAAATCATGACATTATGCCTGAAATAAAACAGGGGCTTAGTGCAGGAAATCGGAGCTTTTACGCGCTACAAAAAATCATAAGATCTAAAGCAATTGCGAGGAAGACAAAGCTAATAATGTATAAAACTATCATTAAACCAACAGATCGGAGATATGGACTTTGACTCAAAAACATGAAAAAATGTTGATAACTTGGGAGAGAAAGAATTTGTGAGCCATATTTGGACCAAAGAAGGCGATGTATGGAGAAGGAGATACAATCATGAAATCCAAAAATTATATAGAGAAAAAGGTATCATAAATTTGATAAGATCAAAAGAATTCAATGGTTAGGACACATGGAGAGAATGGGTAACAACCGAGGCACAAAAAAGATGTTTAAGAATCAGTGTTAAGGCCAGAGAAAATCGGGAAGGCCGAGGAAAAGATGGCATGAGGAGGTCGAAAAAGACCTCAAAAACATTAAAATAAAAAAGTTAACTAGGCCCAAGTGGACTAAGGCCCAAGACAGGGCGCTTTGGAGTCGTATCGTTAGGGAGGCCATGGTTCAACATGGGTTGTAGTGCCGAGGAGGTAGTTAGTTAGAAGCAGTCAGTGATTAAATATGGGATGAGTGGACTTTACTGGGAGTCAAGCAACCAACAAGAAAAATACAGAGAATCTCTCGTAGGCGCACCAGAGATCTGAAGAATGCTGAAAGTAGATGACGGGAAAAGAACGAGTTCCTCGACAAACCAAAGGGAAACCTGAAAGAGTGATTTCTGACCCCGTAGCATCGTCCTTATCTCAGCGTGCCCTATATCAGCGATACCCCAGTATCCAATGCTAAAAACCAGTTGGTGACTACCACTCTCTTGAATATCTCATCCCCACATGAAATATTCACGAAGTTGGTGTTTGTATGATCAGTCTGGAACTCAAATCAGATTTGTATACGGCATCTTTATTCGATGTGATGACATTCTTCTGTACATATAATGTATATGCATGGTTGCAAATGATTAAATAAATCAATATCTAAGCTTACAGCGCAATGTACGCCTCTATAACAAGATTAAATGTCAAACGTTGCCACATTGCAGATAAACCACATTTTAAAGTAACCCCGATATCTAACATGAGGGAGCAATTGGAGATCTAAAGTAAAATCTTCGCAGACCGTCTGGTTTGCTTACTCTGAAAATTCCTCTCATGGAGTAAAAGTGAGAGTTATCGTACGGGTTCATATGACCCTTCTTACCTCATGTATTTGTAGTATTAACACTTATTGTTGCTTTCGAAGAAAAGCTCTTAGCTTTATCGAAAATTTAAGGGGAAAAAGACATTTACCAAACAATACAATAAGAATGTGAGTGAAATGATCTTGTTAGCAAATGTGGATGGAATATGGAAATGACTTAAAATTTCCACCCAACCAGGAAGATTTTTATCGAATGAAGATAAAGCTCGAAATTGAAGTTTAATTATTCAAGCAGATAGATGACGAGATATTTATGGTAGAACTACTATAGTAAAACTACAGAAGAATTCCACTGTCTCGTGTGAGAGAAACACATATTTTAGTCACGAATAGGCTGTATGTTTTATTATTTATTGTGAAAAACAACTTTTTTGTACTTGGACTAGCTTCCCTTCAAGTGTGCTTGTCTGAATTGTTGGGGCACATTTTTAGGTTGTTACCGGCATCAGAGCCCAGAGATACCTGAGTGATCTTTCCTTCCTTTCATTTTTACCTCATCTACCCTTCTACTTTTTGTTTTTTCTTCCTCCCTCATTGTTATCTGTCTGTTTGGCGCAGCTTGGCCAAATATGCTCCTTCCGCCAGAAAACCAGAAAATAACCAACACAATTGTTTGGGTATATCCGTTATTTTCCTACATAAAGTGATAATTTCAAGCCGTCGAGTATGGGACATCTCTGGACACATATACAAGGATTTTCAGCATAAACAAATCAGACGAAGAAGGGGATTTTTGGATCCTCTATGGTGCAGTTCCCATGAGAAGTCAGTCGTCCTTGATTCAATCGATTTTTGAAAACGTACGAAGCCTTACCTTGAAGGTGTGTTAGATTGCTACCATAAGCAAAAGCATGAATGGCAAGTGCCGTGGCAACACGTTATTACTGTTGTCGCTTTTGACACCGAGCGATGAACACACAACCGCAATCTGTGCTAATGACGCCAATAATGAAAGCAATTTGTTTACTTCACCCTCGTCTCCTTCCTCTATTTTAACTAATACTCATTCACAACCAACGATTCGACAGCCAAACTCCCAGGACTATACCCAAATACTCTCGCACGGTTCATATCGCGTTTACCTTTAAATGTAATTTATCGCCGCTTTGGCCAAGTTTGACGTTTAATCTAACTGGCGATGTCTAATTAATCGTCTTTTATAAATTCGGAATGCATACTTCGGAATTTTTATCGGCGACGTGCTGGAGTCGAATTCGAAAAACAAGCCAAGTGACGTCACGCCCGGAACAGGTACCGAAAGCACGTTCCACAACAAACCCACTACCGCAAACGTACATTGACAGGAAAAGCTTCTCATACAATCAACACGCTACAGAATGGATTTAATTGGCCAACTATAAAGGGTGTAACTTTGCTTTATCTTTCCCCATGCATCATTACGAAGCAATTCGTACTAAGATAAGCCTGCTGATCTACAACCTTATTTCTTTGCCAAGACGTCTGGCACACAGGCTAAACCGTGACAGTTCTTCTGTGACGAAAATATTTACAAATCTCTTTTTGTGTCACTTGAAGGGTTTTTGTAAGGTCTCATCTATGTTTCGCAGTTGCATGTATCTTTGAAGAGTTTCATATTTCTTAAAGTTAATTGACATAATTAAAGAGACAAAAGAGACAAAAAGCTAACAAGTTGTTGAGCTAACGACTAACAATTCAGTTGATTACTATTACATCAATATAATTACAGGAATGATCTTTAAGATTCAAGTATTTACAGCTGAGGAAAAAATGGAACCACCTCTCCTTTAATCGTGCGTCATTAGCTTGAGAGAAAATTCAAAGGAACCATAAGAGAAGGAATAACGTTTTCTATAAATTTATATGCATATAAATTGCATAAGGGACTGTCTTCATATAAAATTGCACATAAACTTCCAATAACAACACCCAATTGTGACGTTAGATTTCAAATTTGTATTAAAATTTTTACATCGGATGCCAAACTCCAAATCATTTGATACAGTTGCTTTTGGGTTATCAGTATTGAAGAGATTCGGAGCATCTGATATTACAATAATTTAAAACACTTTTATTCAAATGCTCCAAAATAATTTTCCTATGACATGAAACTTTTTATTATGTATCTTTTAAAGAACCCAAACAAAATCTATATAATGTTTATGCAATATAAATTATGAAATTAATTCATGAAAAAATTATTTATAATAATCTTTCATGTATTTCAAAGGAAATCGATTCCATAATGTATGACCTTGAAACGTTTATTCCCCCCTTTCCACCTAGAATAGTCATTTATTTTTTGAAAAAAAAAGTCTAAAACTAGCTGATTATAGTGAAAAATACTTGGAAGGAAAGAGCTGAAAATTCTCATTATCATATAAAGTCTTTTTGAATTTATTACATCGAAATATATGAAGTTTTCTGTTCATAATTTCTTCGAATATTAATTTCGCCATTGAATATTAAAAATTAACCAAACAAGAAATGCTACGAGGATTTTGTTTGGGCTATTAAATATAGTGACAGAATAAAACATTTAAGTGTTATAGGAAGAGTAAAACAGCACATGAGTAAACTTGGTATCCAAGGTTAAATTTTGATAAAAATCAAAATTTGGTGTCAAAGTTATGTGTCATTAGAAATTATCAATATATAGGAAGGTGGTTCTTGCCAATTTTATACTCGTAATTTGGCATTCATTATACCCTATTAAATGGTATCTGAATTTGCTGTGTACGAACGACGCACAAATAAGGGGAGGAGGTTGATTTTTTTCCCCATCTGTGATACTGGGTTAATAAATTGTGAAATGAACTAAATAAATTAGGATCTAGTCAAGCAATGAAGAATGTTAAAAGGTACACATGATGTAAAATTTACGAATGATTAATTTAATAGGGTTTAACCGAAAAGCATTTTTGCTTTGATACGAAAAATTGCGTTTAAATATATACTTCGGGGGCAAGTTTTGAACACTAAATATATAGAAAAATACATACGATGTCTGTTCAAAATGTTCGGGAACTTGTAATTATGTGTCGATTGTCGTCATAGCGAGAATAATATGGTATCTATGTAGCAGCAACTTGGAATAGCAACCGCCTTTTACTCGTGTAATATTGTATAAACTAGCTTCTGAAGATAATGCACGCATTATTCCACCATGCAACCTGCAGTTTTCCCTACATGGCTTAACCAATTTTAGACATCTGGACGAATGGGATCTTTCCTAGGATTTGTTCAACCAATAGATGTGGATATTTAGTCATTAAGTGTATTGTAGAGTGAAAGCAATGGAACATCCTCGGAAATCTAGTAACTCGTTATGGTCAGTATTCAGCATTATTCCACTATGCAACTTGCACTTTTCCCTACGTGGCTTCTACTCAATTTTAGATGTCTTGATCAATGGAATATGTCCTAGTATGCGTTCCACTAACAGGATGTGAATATTTAATCATTAACTCTCTTGATGGTTTATCTTCGTGCCAAAAACTGCCTTGTAGTGTCCAGATTCTGGAGCAAAAACCTGTTCCAAACTGTCACCAGTTCTGGGCAAGTGACAATTTGTTTTCCTACTAGGATCTTTATTCCCCTTGGAGTAATAGGGAAGTTTGCATCGACGAAATATCTCGTTCCTAGCAAAAAGACCAGATCTTGGACAAGATGTATCGTCGAAACATTTGGAGGGTTAAGGTAGGTAGATAGTTGAATTTACATTGCGCTGGAGTATCTTAATGGGCTATTAGAGGTGGTCCGGGTTCAATCCCGAAAGTAATTAAGAGTTGTAGAGTAAAAGCAATGGGAACTTTTCGAAAATATTTTGACAGTCAAAGGGCTAGACAGTAGCCAGCTTCTTAAGTACTTGCAGAATGTCAGTGGTTTTTGAGAAGGATGATTTGTATGTCTGTGTGTCGTTAACTTCAAATTAGAGTTGGGTTTCATGGTGCAAGGTTCATATTCGGAAAACACAAAACAGACAACTTCAAATAATACACATACACGCACAAGGGAAATTTGGCATACAAAAGAGAGAAATACACTCAGGGATTTGATTTGATGGGGTTTCATAGCTCAAGGTCCAAAAGTGAAATACACCTAGGTATGAATCGAACCTGCGCCACTTAAAACTCTAAAAAATATGTATGGAGACTAATGAAATGATGCATTTATGGAGATTAACGCGTGAGCCGTAAAGATAATATACACGATTTAAGAGCGTCCGCAGTCAATAGATGATGACACGCGTTCTGGATATCCCTCAGTGTCACCTGGATCATCATGTTGCATACGATTGAAAAGGTAAAAGTTCTAATCTGCTCTAATTGTACGTTCTTCTTAGCTTAGCTACAAACTATGAATCGTTGGAACTATCTCGAAATGCTGAAACATCTGAAAGAAAATGTCAGGAGAGAAAAAGACCAGAGTTGAAGAGAAACAACTCTTGATTCCTCCATCAAGACAATGCGCCAGCTCACGCATCGAAACTGATTCGTGACTTTTTGGTCAAAGCGAAAACAACTGGGCTTCCACATACATATTACGCACCTGAGCTGGCTATGGTACTTTTCTTTTTTACCAAACTGAAATGCATTTGAAAAGTACCACGATTTCTGACAGTTGAATAAATAGAATAATTCACAGAGGGTTCTACATGCGATTTTAAAAAAGGACTGTTATGACTACTTTCAGAAGTGGTAATGGTGTTGCCAGTGGTGAAAACTTGTGGAAATTATTGGGGGAGGAACAAGAATAATCCTAGTTGTTTCAGACAAACGTAGGTTTTAGGAGCAATTAATTTCGTTTCTATGTCTCATTATGTCAATACCAACATTATAGGTGTATTTAATACCTTACCCTCATACTTGGGGGATATTTAGGGAGCAAGAGGGTCGGTACTCTAGGATATGGCTCTGCTATTTCCTGACATAGATGTCATACGACATACTGTAGGTCTAACCATCCTGGATCTCTACAGATTTGGAGTCCAAAGCACATCCCACGGTACAACGTTTTATCCTATCAGGTACGCACAAGGGCAACTCGATATGATGTAGAATGAAGAAGACAGGCAATGCATCACAGAGATTGTACCTCATATTTGGGAGATATTAAGGGTACAAGGGGGTCGGGACCCTATGATATGACACTCCTGTTTCCTGATATAGATGCCATACGACCTAATGTACTCCAGCCATCCTGCATAACGAAGTCCTACCATGTCAGATACCCATCAAGGCAACTCGATACGATGTAAAATGAAGACTGACATTCCACTACAGAAGTTGTCGGAGTCATATCATCAGAGTGCTGAACTTCCTAGGAATCTACGGTGAAGAACTGGGAGCGATTTCCAAGGATCTTCATACTGATGATACTCAGACTTCATTGGTTCTGAAACTTTCAATTTTTTTCTTTGTCAATTTAATTTTCTCTTCTAAGGGATAATAATAAAATAATTTCTCTTCTAATTTTCTCCTCTGGGAATCTTTACAAATTTCTTTTTAAGGGACCTCTAGGAAACTGTTGAATCCTCCCTAGAGGTCAGTTACTGGGGCTTTCTTGGTAATATGAATATTTGGCTACTAATATTTTTTCGAATATTTGTTACATTTATCGTTTTAGTTTGTCGCGGAAGACAACAATCAAAATATCAAAGGGCTTAAGGGGGAAAGGTGGTCCACTTATAGTTGGAAATCTAGTCTTGAGACAGAGTCCATATGACCAAATCTTTGAGGTCGAACCATCTTCGGTTTTAGCATCTTCATGTTTGGCAACCAATATCATCGGTATCTTTATCCATTATATTCGGTGGGGGAGTTCCCAACCATAAAAGTATTTTGGGGGAGCCACAGAAATGGCTGTGGTACATCATTGCTGCAGGAAATGTTTGAAGGTTACAGGGCACCAAACCTGTTTGAAAAATAATCTAAAAAAGTTCCGAACATTTTTGAATAGACCTAGCTACGATCTGAAAGTATAATTCCTTTTTTATCCAATGAAACAAACCCCGAGTCATGATAATACATTTTATAGAATTCGGATTGAAAAGTTCTTAAATGTGATTAGAACATATCCCTCCAATAAAGTGATGTTCCTATAGGATGTACATGCATTCAAAAACACTAGATTTATTTGCCTTCTCAGACAAAGCGGAAGATGGTAGACGCTTGGTTGGGTTTTGTGCACAGAGGCCATATATAGCCAAGATGAGCCAAACATGAAGCAGGCAACGTCAAGTAATAGATACACTCACAAACAGAAAATTTTACTGACACAGAAGAGAGATGCACCTGTGGTAAGTTACTGAAATCGAATATACACCGCCTCATAAGTTGGTAGGCTCTTGGATCAGAATACTATGAAGAACACACGCATTTTAAAATTGAGTGTTCAAAAACTGTTGTAGTGAAGAGTCACACATTTTATAATGAAATTTATTTTTAGTTTAGCATTAAAAATAAGAATATAAATTAAGTCATAATAAAAATTGTCTACTAGACTACTCCAAAGGCAAATAAATTTAATAATTTATCTATGCATATGAAGCAGAGTTGGCGTCTGTCTATTCTCTAAACAAATCTACACCGTTTGATCAATCCACACCAAATTTGTCACACTTGTTCTTTAGAACCCTGCAGGTTAGCAGTCTACATATTATCCCATTTTGGTTTGCCCTGGGTGTGCAGAGGGGGCTAAAAATGTTTGAAATTCCCATAGGAATAAAATTGAGTATTGTTGATTGCTGTTGAAGCTCAGACTGTTTTACCAGTATTGCTGTAAAGGCAATTTTTCATTAAATTATTTTAACAGAATGTAAATTCTAATACTTATATTTAATACTATTTTCATTTATTTTCACAACTTTAGTTTAATTTATGAATATTTGTTTGATAATATAAAGTAGTAATAAAATAATTTAAATTACCTAATTTTTTAACTTATAAGTAAGTAAGGAGTCTATTTAATGCGTAAAGAGCGCCAGAGAAACACCCACTGTTAGTAAAAGTGTAATTTCATTACTCTATATGTGGCAAAACCTGAATAAATGTTACATTTTTTATTTCGATTTTGAATTCTCAATTTATGCCTCTAAGTTAATACAGTGAAATGTTGCGGTCATACTTGAGTCTAAGTATCAAACATGTGTTCTTTTTGTAAAATAATTGCTATTGCTTCATTAATATTGTATCAAAACCCTTTCTAATTATTCTATTCATGAGTAGGTACAAAGTCAAAATCCGATGTTTGCTCAATTCTTTGTTTCTCATAATTCAAATTTTTCAATGACCGAAATTATATTTGTTGGTTTAACTGCTACTGCTGTATTTATGTGTTTCATTATTTTTTGCTGTAAATAATTCTTTAGGATTTAGATTTTAACGAATTACTTATTTTGTTCAAAAGGTCGCTTGGATTCATTTCTTGGCGGTATGCTTATATTTTGACCAACTTTCCTTCAATCTTTAGTAAAATACATAATAGTTTGTACAATTCTATTTCATAAAAATAAATAAAACATACAAAAACCTTTTAAAACAAGACGGGCTAACGTCTTAAGGAAATGAATTAATGACATAATTACTCCAAAACTCAAAATCTATTTCTGTAGTAATCCCCTTAGAATCAGCTTTTGAAATTTTCTCCTACAAAAGGGTACGATGTATGTGAAATGGATTATATGGATGGATATAAATAAAACATATCTACGTATATATACGTATTTGTGTCCAAAGTAAATTGTAGGAGCTATAAAAATGGTGAAAATGGTGTTTAAAAAGTTATTTTCCTTACACTTAAATGATGCCTGCATTTTTCTATGAAAGAACAGGAGCCATTCTGATCACTTTTTGAATCAATATTTAACCAATTCAACCCGAGCAACGCCGGGTAATTCTGCTAATTGGTTTCAAACTTGAAATTTACGATAAATAAAGCCACATTGAAATATCTTTCATTGCAATCAACCTTTTAATCAACCCAATCTATTCATATTAATAAGTGTTAGAGCCTAACTTAGGAATACATGAGTTTTTGGGAATGAAATCCACTGAACAAAGAATAGATGTAACTATCTAATTAAAAAAACGGCTGATACTTTTTCCTTCTCTCAGCTATGCCGTCCATGAAGTTGAGAACGAAGCAAAACATTTCGAGACTGAAGAAAGGACTGCTGATTGGCATCATTATATCTCTGCCAAAATGTCTGGCACAACAACAAATACAAAGTTGTACTGTGTGACAATAGAAAGGGAAAAAAATCTTCATAAAGCATATGTCAGAAAATGTCTTCAAAGGACTTGCTCAATTAGAACAGTAGAGTAGTATTTAGCCCCATTAGCAAGTTTTTTACATTTTGATCTATATATTCCCTTAGTTCCAACATGGTTGAAGAGTCTGAGCATTATAATGATAAAGCTAGCTATAAACCTCATAAACCTAAGGGAGAGTGGAATAAGATAGATTTACTGGTGGAAGGTAGGTACACTTAGGATTTAGATGATTTCTAATCATTTTATTTTTCATTTGTCATAGTAATTAGTATTTCTTAGTGTGTACGTTGGTTACAGGTTTATTATTTAAATCATAAAGTTTGTTCATAGAAGCTCCGAATTAATTAGAAGCTTAAGGTTGTTAGCTGGTTTTAGGTTTCATAGTGCAAGTGCCATATTTGGCCAAGCTGCTTCAAATAATGTGAGTAAAACATAAATGCACTGAATGTTTGGTTGGTTGGTTTTTGTGGCACAAGGGGCATATTTGGTCATGCTGTGCTATGCACAAGACAGACAACATCAAGTAATAGACATACACACACAAGAAAGCATTACTGACACAGAAGAAAGAAATACACCTTGGGAAGAATCGAATGAATTAGAAGTTTAAGGGGTTGTTAGCTGCTTTTGGGTTTCATGGCACAAGGTACATATTTTTCCAAGCTGCTTCAAATAACATAAATAAAAGGACACAAACATTCTGAATGTCTGAACGATTTCAATTAAAATTATATAAAGGTTACTATATATGGGGTTGGTTGGTTTTTATGGCGCAAGGGCCATATTTGTCCATGCTGCGAAACACAAGACAGACAACATCAAGTAATGGACGTACATACACAGGAGAGCATTACTGACACAGAAGAAAGAAATACACCCAGGGAAGAATCGAATCTGACAGGAATCAAACCTACGCCGTCTACAGCTCGCAGGTTGTTAACTCAGCGGGCGTGACCACTGAGCAACGGTGACCCCTAGAAGCTTAAGGAAAAAGGAAGAAAAACTATTGTGTAACTAATACAAAATATTATGGGCAATTCTCAAAATACTATTAATTGCATGTCAAAATTACGAGTATATTTTATTTAACCTACGTTTCATTTTCTTACATGAATGAGCAAGAAAACGTAAAAAGAGAAAAGTGTGATGTGCTGATCATAACTTTTGACTAAAATAAGATGGATCTAAGAGATGTTATAGTTGATTTTAGTTATATTTGATTTTATAGAACCTGTCTTTAAATTAAATAAGACTGCCAGATAGGCCTTCTTTGGCCTTCTCTGTTGAACAGGAAACCCTGTTTGGGCATAGATGTTCGTAGTGGTTCGGAATCCGCTTTAAGACATAGGAACCAATCTAATTCGCTCTCAAGCAGTAAAAATTACCTTTAACCGACAAATCAAAGCAAGCTAATGAAATAGATGTAAATAATGTTTCAATTTCAGTCACACGATGAGTTCGTTTTTGATTTTACATTACTGATTGATGACAAATTCTTTCATTGGAAAAAGCTCAGTAGGTTAGTCCATGCGCTAGAAACCTGCGATCTGTAGTTGGTGCAAGTTCAATTCCTGCAACTACTCTAGGTGTATGGCTCTCTTCTGTATCGGTAAGACTTTGTGTATGCATCCATTTGACGGGAAAACGTATCTTGGTGCATCTTTGCCAGATATGATCTTTGTGCTATAAAAAAACAACCAACTTTTAATTTGAAGCCAAATACGGTCGCCAAGGGTTTGTCAGCTCGCTAAGATGCCAATCGAAATCCTTCCGTTACAACTATTCGACATCAGCAGTGCACTGTTCCTGATCAATAAAACGGGCAATTCCCTAAAAGAGTTTGGAACAATGCAGAGAGGCATCTTAATCCATTCCAAGACGATTTAGATCCCTTAAGGAGATGATATCAGCAGAAAGAAGGGGTTTCTAAATAAGTGGAGGGACAATAGAATGCGCCATCAAACTGCAATCGGCTGCCGCTTGAATTGTTTGCATCGGCATGCAGAGGCAGTTCCGTCGCCAAGACCAAGCTATTAATAGCGCCAAGTGGAATTTCTTTTAACCTTTTTTGTTTTTCCTTCTACTTCAAAATCTTCCTCTTGAACTTCATGAAAAGAGTCAACAAAGGCACTAAACGTGAGTTTTAAGCAAATGATGGTTTCTTTTTTAGGAAGGAGTGACTCGATCAGTGGTCGGATGTGTTCATGGAGTCTTTTCTTTCTTGCTATGCTGCTCTTTTTTGTGTGTAGGAAGTATTGTCAAATTCTCAGCCTGGGAAATTGAAATGTTGAAAAGTGAGCCAGGATTTTTTAAAATAGTATCATTTTTATGGCATTTTAAAAAGCGGGATTGTGCGCTAAGCCTTTATTTTTTGGGGCACGTAACGCGCGCGCGCGCGCGCGAAGTGTAGTTCTTATAAATATCAATGTATTGACCGTGATTCAAAATTTCGGGGCGCTGTCGTTGGATATTTCCCTTAGATATTGACCCGGACCGTCGCAAATAGCCCGTGTGTAGCTTTAGTGCTACGTTAATTAACTACCTACCTACCATGAATATCAATGAGCAATTGCGAGTACAATGGATTGTAAAATGACACCTGTTGTAACGTTCATACTAACGGCTTGGGATCAAGTGTCAACACCTGCAGGGTTTCCACTCACCACCGGCCAGGGACCGTCCTGTCTCAGTGGGTTTGCCCACTTCTCCACCAACCTGCGAGTTATAGCGGAGCAGGTCCGATTCCTTCCTGAGTGTATTATCTCTCTTCTCATTCAGTAGTCAGTAAAACTTTCCTTGTGTGGGTATGTCCGTTACTTGACGTCGTCTTTCTTGTGTTTGACGCAGCATGGCCAAATATGGCCCTTGCGCCATAGAACCGCAGCAACGAATCACTGACCGCCGGTCTTAAGTACCTACCTACATATCGGGAAGAGATATCCTTCCAATCCAGGTACTTTTAAGGGGTGCTCAAGGGCCTCTTGTTAATTAACTGTCCATCAGTGTCAACTGAAGAGAAGGAAGATTTCAAAAACTCAAACTGGGCAGACATACTTTCGGCGAGCGATAGCTGGCAACTTTTGGTAGATATCTATTTCCCCTATTCACAGCGCCCACAAAGTAGAAACGCAAATCCCTGATTAATTGCGTAAATAATACAAATTCTTGTGTTAAAATAAATAACTATTCTAATCGTATTTTGGCTGTGTCGTTGTTCTTAAGACACCACTAGGCCCACTACGTTACACTAAAAACATTTCACTAACGTACATGGCACAGAAATTAGCATTATTTGAATATTGGCGATGTCAAGAAACTGATAAAAGCAATGTAAAATCAACAGCTACAGAATTAATTTGCCTATTTTGATGCTTAGTTTAAATATGCTTGATTTGAGCAATGGTTCAACCAAAGACCATAGTGTACAAAGGGGGCTGGTGCACGTTAAATTTGTCGTGGCCTCAAATGTCCTTAAATTGGTGCGTTGTGTAAGTTAGTACAGTGGGGTGCCAGTTCAGGTGTGACGTCATCTGGACATGGTTCCAAATTACGTGGTGTAGTCCTCGGATTTTTCTCTGCGGGTTTGATCCCGGGCCGTCGCAAACAGCTCGTTGTGTTGCTCCAGTGCGACATTAATTAAAATACCTACATACCTATCTGCCTGAGCCATGGTTAGTTGGTTGGACGGGTTGAGTTATACGGGCACAAGGCCATATTTGGCCATGCTGCTCCAAACACAAAACATACAACATCAAGTAATGGATATAGACATACAAGGAAAGTTTTACAAACGCAGAAAAGAAAAATACACCCAGGGAGGAATTGTACCTGCCAGGAATCGAACCCGCGCCGTCTACGATTTGAGCCATGAAACTGCATACATTGCTAAAACTACAAGGAAGAGCTCTTCGCTCTGTTGAAATTCTATAGCAGTATGATTATAAAATGCAATGAGAAATTTGACTAGTAGAATTCATCGCAGAAAAGAAAATGTAAACAAACTCGGAAATAGGTTGATTTCAAAAAATACCTAGGACATGCCAACAATAGATATTAACAATTAGAAAACTTTAGTGCATATGCTATGCGTACCTTATTATCAGTTGTACTTTATTAGCAGCATGCTGTTTTTTAAGGTAGCATATGCTGCTTCCTTAAAAAACAGCATGAAATATTTTGCATTTAGTGTAATTGTTACATTATAAACTTCCAAGTGTTTTATCTTTGCGTCTAAAACTGCCATGTAGTGATCAGACCGATACAAAACCTGTTTCAAACATATACCAGTTCTGGGCAAGGGATAATTTTTTTTTCTACTCAGAGTAATAGGACAATTTTATCTCGACAATATATCTGGTCATTATCAAAAATTGATCATATCTTGATGGACGAGATATCTCGTTGAAACTACTTGGAGGGTTAATATAATTTAAAACCACATATTCCTACTAATAAACCATTAAACCAAGAATAGTGACAAGAAAAATATGTGACACTGAAACAAAAATAACGTAAGGGACAGACGCCATTTTAAGGTTAAACAATAATTACAAAACATTGAAATCCACTCAAACGGTGTTATTGATGATTTTATATACTTAACATGGTTTTTACCTAGATAAAGCAATTTATATCTACTTCATACGAATATTAAAAAATAGTCAATATTTTAATTTGGTGTTACATTTTCTGTGACTAAAAGCATATATTGCAGTACTATTATTACATATTTTTATAAATTATTTTGGTATTGGAAATAATTTCAATAATGATTTGAATAGGTTTTCTAAGGTAGTTATATACTGCTCACTTTCTTTCAATTGTAGATTCTTCGTGTTAATACCGGGTTTTAATTCGATATAAATGCTATTTAAAAATAAATTACAAAGGGTAGCATTTATATTTATAATTCTGAAATTATCATTTGATAGATTATTTCTTGCTTATTCGCCATCCAGGAATTAACTGTTTTAGATTTGAGTAAAATAAATTACCTATCAAAATAAAATGTTTGTTTAGAGCATGTTTGTAAATTCCAACAGGTTGCCCGAGTGTTTATAACTCTCACATCCATTTTATTTCACTAATCTGACCTAAAATATCTTATACACAAAGTAAACCGCAATTTAAATTTTTTAGTTTTACTCATATTTGAGGGCGTGCCATAAAAAATTCATGAAACAAACGTTTTCCATCCTGATTCGCGTTATCTCTTAATTATGCTAGTACAAATTTGGACTTCCAGAACTATTGAAATGATATCCATGGAATTATAAATAAAGGACGTTGTAGTTCTTTTACCAACTGACCAATCATTTTTTCCCAATCATTTAACTCTAATATGGGCAGCTTGATCTCATACTGAAAAATTGATAGGATTTTACTCACATAAGGAACCAAATTAATAATTTATTTAATCTAAAGTAGAGTTTACTTTGATATGGACAACCTGAACTGTTACTGTTATCAACCACCTGAAACTATTACTATTATCAGCCACATGAACTGTTACTGTTATCAACCACATGAACTGTTACTGTTATTAACCTCACCTGAACTAAACGATAGATAAATACATCCCTGTAACAAATAATCGGGGTCATTTAATCAGATACTTTCAAGCTCTAACGTTTTAGTTTTGTGGTACACAACCGTGAAATTCGTTTTAAAGAATTAAACTTTCATACAGTTCATACAATTTTCAAGTATTTTTTATTTTTTAATATAGTTTTAAATGTTATCTTTTAATTAGAATTGTTTTATTTTGCTCTTTAATTGTTCATTGTAGTTTGCTAATTTAAGGTAAAATACTGTTAAGAGACAATGCAGTTTTTCCAAAATTGATATAATTGCTTCAGTTATGATTAATCAATAGGCGAGATGATCAGAAAACCTGTACAGTTAGGGTTCTGGATGTTAAAATTAAACCATTCAAATACCTTTGTCATGGTATTTGTTACAATAAAATTCAAAAACATAGAAATATCAAGTTAAATAACACAACTCACTTCCAATGTTCTTAAAAAACCTGTCATTGCAAAATTTAAACAATTTTTAAATATTTATCCTTCCTATATTGATTATACGAGCCTATTTGGAATATACTGCATTTATACTGTATTTATACCGCATTTATTTAAAAACTTGGGAGCTTCTGCTTTAAATTTTGCACAGAGTAGCAAAACTTTAAACAGCAGAAGATACAATTATCTATGGTACTATATAAAGTTATTTCTTCCCTTTTTTTAAAAAAATATATTGGAGCAAATACCATATACTACGAGTTATATATCCCGAGAAAGTGATTCTGTTCATAAATTGAAATATTATTTAATTTTGCATCCATCAGGAGGACCTTATAATATGAAATTAAAGGGTACATTGGATTGAGTTAATTTTTGAGTTCAGTAGCCTCTCAGTAGTAGTTCTATAAATAGTAACATTGCTGAATCCTTCTGGTTGATATCTCGAAGAGGTATCTCGTCATTAGCAAAATTGACCAGATCTTGATAGACGAGATGTCTCATTAGAAGAAAACTGATCCAATCTTAATCTCGTCATCATCAAATGATCAGCAATATCTTGGTGATGAGATATCTAGTCATCAGAAAAATCAGATCTGGATGGACGAAATATCTCGTCGAAACCACTTGGAAGGTTAATTTTAGTTTCATCACAGGACATTCTAAACTGAAATTAAAGGTTATGTTTACAAATGCACGAGACAGACACAGCTATTTAAGAGGTCAAAATAACAAAATATGTGAAACTTTCTTATAAGTTACCATGAAATTGTGCAATGTGAAACGGATTGAAGATTGGATTCACTAAACTGGTGATTAAGGTATCTGCCTGCCTTCGGAGTCATTTTTTGAAATTACTTAAATTTTTACTTCTAACTTAAATTTTATGATTAAACACAACATAAAACTAGAAACAGCATATAAAATATAAGCATCTAATAATTCGTTCATTGCTTAGATAGAAAAATAAGGTAAAAATTACAGTAAAATATGCTGATACGCAGAATGATATAATTCCAAAAGTTATCATTATATCTCTGTTTTGTAAATTTGATAATGCTTAAAATTTACTTCTTCAGGGAATAGACTATTATCATGGGGATCACACATATATCTCTAAAGTTATGGGAACTCGATTACAACATTTTGAAAAGTTCCCTAAACTTTTGCGCAAGTCATGAATTAAAAGACTGTAAATCAGAAAATCATTAATATTTAACCATGGCTGTAGTCTATATGTATATATATTTGTGCAACATGCCTACAAAATTTCAAAGCTTTTGAATTTTAACTTTTTGAGTTATGCTAAGTTGCTTAAAGCAAAAACATGTAAACATCAATTTTGAGAAAAATGGAAAAATAACTTTATGTACATGAAAAACTACAGCTGTGTAGTAATATAAAAACAGCCATAACTCCAGTTCTAAATTACTTAGAAACAAAATTTTAACAAAATTTTGAAAGAAACAAGTTCACACTACCAATACTAGACCAAAATTGAAACTTCGATATTTTGACCAAAATTCATGTTTTAAAGGCAGGCAGACCTTAAAGGCAGACATCTTTTCAAGCACGTACTCTGTGCAAGAATACACTCCCTCTGGGTTTATCTCTGCTATTTTAATGCATGGAAAATGCTTAGAAATTACAGTTAAAGTGCCGTAAGTCAAGATATAATTTTATAGGTTTGGTATGAAACAGTATGATACAAGGAGTTAGAAGTAACTTACAAAAGAATTTAATTCGAAATTCTAAAATATTTAGAACTAATATAAACTCGATCTTACGAGTTTTAGAACCTGTGATGGAAGTAAAATTAAGCAATGTATGTTCAATTCATCAGAACCACTTTCGGGACTCTTGAACTCAAAAATTAACTCACTTCAATAAAACCTTTATTTTCAGATTATAGGGTCCTGTGATGAGAGTACATTTAGCACTGTTTCAATTTATAAAGAGAACCACTTTCGGGGCTGCTGAATTCAAAAATTAACTCACTTCAATGTAACCTTTAATTTTAGTTAATAAAGTCGTTATTTCATGAGCTGAATGGAGGGTGTACGCAAGGAGATGAAAGTGTTCAAACCTTAAATTTCGACCGTGAACTTGCATCTTTGTTGATATTGACAAAGTGGATCACTACAGAAGGCAACGGATGTACCAATTCTTTCATAAGTAAGACACTATGTGGAGAATGTTCTGAATGGAGACAGGTAATGTCTTATTTAATTTTATGTTCTTTCAACTATTTATACATTAAAGTTAAATGGGATTGCCATGCAAAAACAGCTGCATCGATTAGTCATGCCCAGAGTCACCCAAATAAATTATAGGTCCCTGATGCCAGCCGGGCCCATTTCTATTGATCGTCCCGAGTTGGTTCCTTTATTCAGTAGTTCTTCTCAATACTGGTCAAATACTTGTTTATTTTATTCCCCAAAGGGCTTCAGAAAGATAAGGGTGCTCTCAGTGGTATGTGCTGAAGGTACTATTTTTCACGAGCATTTAGGAGGATTTATCAAAAAATCTGTCATAAACAAAGTTAAAACTTGAATGATTTTAAAAATTAAAAAAATAGAAGATTTAAAAAATTAAAAACTCCGCAATTCTATTCATTTTGTAGAGCAATCAAGAATAATTTTTATCGATCGATTAATCGGTTGTTTTGGCAGGTGAGGTTTTTTAAATGTACAAATTTAATTTTAGGTAAATCATGCGAGTCAAAAGTATGTCACTGTTATATATTTTCATTTTGAATTCATTGCCAGGCCCCCAGAAAACTTGTGTATGAATTTAAAAAGAAAAATTTACATCAAGATTTGGAAAAATATAAAAACTGTGATGTCATTACTTTTACAAAACAATCAATAATAATATTTCTTTATTGATTAATATGTTTTTCTAGATGATACTTCATTAATTGCATAAATTTAACTTTACGAAAATTATATTAGTCAAAATTATACCACAACCAGCTTGTTTTCATTTTGTAATCTTCATTTTTCGTTTTATGTCTTTCCTTACAGCTCATTTGAAGTACTACAGATAGCAATCCAGCATCAGATGAAAATGTTTAATTTTCTGGCTAGTTCTAAGTGCAGTTAAAGGGAATGCATTGGCCTCCACTGTACCATGTGACCAAAAAAAGGGATGTAAAATACTAAGGGTCTGATTGATAGTTCTAAAGGATGTTTTTTTTACATTAACTAATTAATGTCTATCTTATTTTGTAAGTGGTCAATTAGAACTAGACTTAAAGAATATGCTCCATTTTCTAGCAAGAATTTCCCAACAATTTAGATAATGTACCTTACAATTCTCCAGGCTCCTACCTTGCCAAACGTGACAAAACATGGGATTGTTTTTAATGTGAAGGGTGTTTTAGTACCTTTATATTATAATATACCTAATAAACCATGATAAAATTTATCAACAAGCAAACAGACGTTAAACACATTTGTTGATTATCTTACAAAAGGCTTGGTCCAGCCATCAAAAGAATGACACAATAATCAAATAGCATTAATAGTATACAATAACATAAATTATACAATAACATAATACTATCCTACTATGAGCAATGAATAAAAATAGAAAATGAAAACCCGTTACCTCTTGGACTGCATTGGTATCCTGTGGATCAGTTTTCTAGAAACAAGGCACATAGCACTTTGCATGCACGTAAAGAAGATAGTAAAAAATGAGAGTATAAAAGAATAGGAAAACTAGATGGGCTCACCAGAGGAAGACACAGATGATAGTAATGATGATAGTAGAGGTATATAAAGGATACGTGTATATAAAGGCTGCTCTGTAGGAGGACATTTGCGCAGCTGCCAACCAAGCACTACTTCAAACATCGGTTTCAATGGAGACGGCATTAATATTGTTGTTGTGGAGGGGATTGCAGTTGGGCTTCTTCTGTAGCTGCTGTTGGTGATAGAGCATCGGGTGGTGATGATTCTCGACGCTGAGCAGCATGCCTTCCTCCAGTTCCATGATGTCCGAGGCGGACTCGCTGACAGAGTCGCGCTTGAGCTTCGCGCCCACCGTACCGGGCAAGTACGGGCAGCTGGTTACGTGGTTAAAGTTCTGCGACTGCATCTCCTCCTGGTCCGTCTCACGGTGGTAGAAGTAGTTGAAGTTGGAGACTATGACGGGCACTGGCAGGGCGATGGTGAGCACGCCGGCGATAGCGCACAGCGAGCCCACCAGCTTGCCCCAGACCCCGACGGGTCG
This sequence comes from Meta bourneti, assembly GCA_933210815.1. NCBI lineage: Eukaryota > Metazoa > Arthropoda > Arachnida > Araneae > Tetragnathidae > Meta > Meta bourneti. The sequence continues at coordinate 27,179,882 of OW119928.1, forward strand.
CATGTCCCCGTATCCGACTGTCGTCATGGTGACCACTGCCCACCAGAACGCGTCTGGGATGCTCTTGAAGAAAGAGCGTTCCGAATCCGCCTCAGCGTAATAGACAGCACTCGAGAAGAGAATGACTCCGATGAAGAGGAAGAAGATGAGCAGGCCGAGCTCCCGCATACTGGCCTTGAGAGTCCGGCCAAGGATCTGCAGGCCTTTGGAGTGCCGGGACAGTTTAAAGATCCGGAACACTCTCACCAGACGGATAACCCTGAGGATGGCCAGCGACATGGCCTGGTTATTGCCCCGCTCATTGATGGGCCTTTCTTGCGGTCGCTGACCAGACACCACTGTAGCCAAGGTAATGAAGTAAGGGATGATAGCCATCAGGTCTATGCTGTTCATCGCGTCCCTACAGAAGGCCATTTTGGAGGGACACGCCAGAAACCTGACTAGCAACTCAAAGGTGAACCAAATGATGCAGCACGTCTCGATGATGAAGAAAGGGTCTGTGGTGCGAGGCACCTCGTCCTCTATGACCCGTGTCATGTTGTTGGTAGTGTTGTACAAGCGATAATGCTTGAACTCGGGCAGCGTCTCCAGGCAGAAGATGAAGATCGACAGCAGGATCACGACCACGGACACGATGGCGATCACACGAGCCCCCTGTGAGCTCTCGGGGTACTCGAATAGAAGCCAGAGCTTGCGCTTCAGCTCGTGCTTGGGCAAGGGTCTCTCCTCCTCTTTGATGAACCCCTCGTCTTCGCGGAACTTGTTGAAAGCCATCTCGCCGAGCTCGTAGAACTTGATCTCCTCAGCGAATACATCCAGCGGCACGTTCACGGGTCTCCGCAAGCGACCCCCGCTCTGGTAGTAGTACAGGATGGCGTCGAAGGAGGGCCGGTTCCGGTCGAAGAAGTATTCATTTCGCAGTGGATCGAAGTACCGGATTCGCCGAGCCGGGTCCCCCAGTAGGGTGTCCGGGAACTGGTTCAGCGTCCGAAGCTGCGTCTCGAACCGGAGCCCGCTCACGTTGATCACGACACGCTCGCAGTAGTCGTGGTCGTGCGGGATGGGCTCGAAGTTGCACAGGGGTGGCATAGACAGCATCTGCGCGCCGCCTATCCCTCCGCCGCCGTCGGTGGGGCCTCCGCCGCCATCCTCGCCGTGCAGCTTCGGCAGGGACCTGCACACAGGAAGAGAGGGTGAGAGGCTGCAAGAGTCGCCGCTCGCGCGACGCATAGGCGGCGCCAGAAGGGGCGACCGCCGGGGCCGGAGCACGGGGGTCACCCCCCACTTTTCGACCAGGTGGAGCTTCGAAATGGTGGCGCCGATCGCCAGATACTCGCCAGAGAGATCCCCCACCTCGTAGCTTTTAGGACAAGTAATCTAACCTCCTACTCGGATGTTCCCCACGGACCCGGTCCGGCTCGGGTGAGAGCCGAGTACCCGGGTGTAACCGTCCTGCTGCCGTAGCAGGGGTCCTTTCCACCGACTCCTACACCGGCGCATCCCGTTCCTCCGAGATCGGCGGCAAGCACTGATGAGGAGCGGATCCCGTCCGTGGGTTCCCCCTCTCCTCACGAGCAGGGTTGCCGACCGGCGCGCGCCAATTCTTTCTTTTCGCCAACACCCTTTGTTTTAACCATTCAATGGGAACGAATTAATGGGCACGATTCAATGGGAGGTCAGTCCTCCTTTCGAGACAATACTCCATTTTATTGCTAAATAAGTTGAAATTTAAATGGACATATCCTCCCGTTACGGGAATCTCCATATGTGACGAGATTATGGTTGGGAAGTGACGAAATTTGGTCAACAGGGAGTTTTAGATTGGTACTGATTTTGTCTTGGAGCAGAAGCTCATTAACTGACATTTTTTCGGAGACACTAAATGCTTATTTCTATGGTGATGATAAAAAGATTAGTATACTATAACCTGATTAAAAGGTTATAATACTACAAAAATGTTTATAATTTTTACTTTTTTTATTCAAAAAGTAAGTCAGTCATTGAACAGCTGTACATCAAAAAATAAAATTTTGTCAGGTAATGAGATTCTACTCAAAGCCGATGATATAACTACTATTGGATTGGATTGGATGTTTGGGTTTTATGGCACAAGACCCAAAGATATAACTACTATGAAAACCATCCCTACTCATCAAAGAAAAGTTTTTGCTATTGATTATTATCTCGAAGGAACGATTTTCATATACCACGAAATTATTTATTTTTTTAATATTTATCTTATTCTATATTTATGTTTATACTATTTATATTATTTTGTATTTATGTTATTACTATTTATCTTATTTGTATTTATTATTTTATTATTTCATTTCCATTAATTTTTCATTGCTTATTTAATTTTTTTATTAAAATTCACATGGGACATGGTCAATTTAAAATTAACAAGAAACAAATATACACTTATTAGTCATTTAAAAAAATTTAAGGAAAACATTGATGTTTTAAATTTAAAAAATACAACAAACTATCACTATGCATTTACATTATGATAGTCAACAGGTAGGTTTAAATTAGTAGCTAATGAAGCATTCAGGCTCAAGTTAGATATGTATGTATATTCCACCCCATATACGTATTTGCATATAATAATATACATATGCCTCTATCAAATCAAACGAGGAGAAAATATAATATATAGGGTAAACAAGACAGTTATTGACAACCTTAAGGCAATATTTATACTATAAATTGATGGAAAAAATAGTAAAAATAGTTCAATCAAGTTGAAATTCATTGTAACTTTTCCTGAATTACTCTACTTTAAGCTGAATAAAGGGTTTCATACAAAAAATTATCCCTGGTAGGTATTTTACAATATAATTGAGAATAAATAGTGTAAAATCGGTTATTGACATCCTATGGATGAGTAATTGACATCCTTTCATTCTTATTTAGTTTATTTCTGCAGTATAAATGGACTTATGCAAAGGAAACTATGGCTAATCTATCTTACAAAACATGCTCATGCTCTTTTCTTAGCAAAACAGAAGAAACCGTCCTCTTAACTAGTACCTTGTTTGTATACGTCTTGATTACGGTTATATACCTTTCTTAATGTTTGTAGTTTGAAAACCTTTTAACACAACTTTTATGATTCACAAGGAATTTTTCCCGCCCTTATTTGAAACTGAACATTGACATGAAAGCTTATTTTTTAAATGAAAGATTAGGGTGTCAATAACTGTCTGAGGTATCAATAACTGTCTAGTTTACCCTATATTCTCGGGTCTACATTTTTAAATAGTCAAAAATATTCAGATTATCTTATTCTTAATACACATATCAAAAGTACTTGATTTATAGTGATAGTTTGTTTCTATTAATGTGAATTTAGATATCTCATCATCTCGAGGAAAATGACATAAGTCAAAAGCAAATTTAACTTTAGTAAAAAATATCTGTTAAATTCGAATTGAAAGGAACTTTTATTCTCTTAAATAGGTCTTTTAAACTTGAATAAATGACGGAAATCAAACCAGGTAGTATACTACATATTTTCAATAAAGAATAACAGATTTCAATCAATTTTACAAATTAAGAAGTTCAATTCGCTCTTTTAATTCTTTTTTACTTTCCTTTTAAACTTATTTCATACAACTAGTCAAACTTCTCGAGACGATGCGATATTCTTTATAAACAGCAAACAATTTGAAAAGTTTCATAAATGGCAAAATAATTTTTAAAAAATAATCAAATCTTCAATACAACTGCAATACACACATACATATAAACCATATAATTCATAACACCAGGAATAATAAGACAACAAATGCATTAGTATATCTGCAGTGTTTATCTAAATTTTTGTGAAATTGTTTGTTGAGTACATTACAAATACATTATCCAGTTTATTAATATTACTCATATTAGAAGTCTTTATTTAAAATAACAGAATTATACCATTTTATGTGAGTTTTTTAGTGCTTGAATTTTGGGTAACATTATGCTAAATAGGATAAATGAACTAAAAATATTTGAAATACGTGAAAGACTATTTTCTTTTATTTCTTTAGATCTTTTATTTTAAACACGAATTTTCCAAAAATAATTTTTTAATAAGTTATTTTATAATTCTTAAACAATAACAAATACTTATATCTGGATTTTAATTTGATATTACGTTATATTTTATTTACGTATTGAGATAAAATAATTAATGATGGTTTACGTTTAGTAAAAACTTTATAATTCCAATCAGCTTTTGTATAAATTGTTTCAAATTTGCTTTACTCAGATCTGAATTTGTATTTGAGTTTGTTGACTTTTTGTCTTTTGTTTACTTGTACCTTTAAGTATATTATTACTTTCCTTTGCAAAATAAATTAAATATTTCACAATAATTTAACAAGCATTTCTCAAATGTTTTCATATCAACTACAATGTTATTGGCAGAACTATTTGCATTTAAATCCGTTTAAAAGCAAACAAAAAAAAATGTCAGGGCAGATTTCAAATAATAATTTGTAACAGAAAATATTTTATTAAACATTTAACGAAGCATATTTAGTGTACTTTATAATTTCTTAGAGAACTGGTTAAATTTTGTAATACTTTTAAATTGCGAACTAGTTTTTACTCTTATGATTTCTTCTCGAGATAATATTTTTTTCTATACGTGTATGTAAGCTCTTACCTGTCTATAAAATGATTCATTCAGGCACATGTTGATTCATGGTTTCGAAGTTTAAAACTTTTTCGACCACTATCGCAATGTGATTCCACAGCTTGAGTTCGTGAGTTATTAAAGTTTACTGTTATATTTTAGAGACTGTTGCTTCGAAATTTATCAATGCAGTAAACAAATATCTACATTTCTCAACATGAAAGGTACAATCGGTCAAAAAAGTATCCCAAATACATCTTGGTATTCTCATCCCTAGAATCTCAATCAAACGAAGTGTTATTGGACTTGGAGAATTGGATCTACTGTAAATAAATGTGGAGTTGGATCTACTGTAAATAAATGTATAATTTATTTGCATAAGGGTTCGTCTTCATATTTATTTAGATATTATTTCCCAAATGTCAAATAGCAAAGCCCACTTTTAATGTTATTAAAAGATTTCACACATCATAATTGCGCTAGGTATAACTTTTTGTATAAATGTGATAATATTTTCCGGAATTATAGGAGTAAAACTATTCGGGGTCCGTCTCGATATGTAGAAATTTTAAATAAAGATTCCACATACAGAAAGATTTGGCGAATTTCCTAACCTGCTCTCGATTCTTCGATTTTTAAATGTTTAATTTATACAAATGCATCTTTCGATGACATATTGAACGATATTTCAAAAATTGCCTGAATTGATAAAAACTTAAATTATTATCTAAACAGAGTAAAAAGACTAAGTAATAACAAGATCAAACATTTGACCTTTTAAGAAATAACAAAATTTAGTGACTCTTATTATTTATAAAACCGAAATGGCATCGAATCAAACTGCACACTCTTGACAACTTATTAATTACCGTGCACCAAGAGATGATGCCCAAAGTGTGTTCACCAGAAGTAGTTCCAACCAAATCGAAGTTCAATTTGATTATTCCCAAAAGATTTTCGATTCGGTTGAGGTCTGCAAACAGGACTCCCTTCACAGGATAGCTACCACCAGGATCTTGATCATTCATTAATTTGGGACTGACAGCATTTTCTGAACATAGATGCTCTTATGCTGAATTCGCCGAACTGAAGCATAAAAATGTAGTTCACATTCATTTTGGTCTATCTCTTGAGAGCCATTTTTTCCAATGCCCGACCAATTTGAACTTGTTAGAAGTCATCATGTCACTATAAGGGAGGAATTATGAACTGCTTTACGTTACCCTGGTGCACTACGGGAAGTGAGTTCACGTTGCACCTCACATACATATCATAGATTGAAGGCACAACCCGTTTATAGAGAGGCTACACATTCACTTCAGACGGACAGACATCCATGCCTTACCCCGGATTCAAACTAGAAAAATTCTATCTAGAAGCCAGCCAGCACCCTGACCATCATCCCAATTGGTCGGCAAGTAGTAACAGTAGTAAACCATCAGGAACTTTGGGCAACTGGAGGCCTACTAATCGAGCTTGTGGTCTACTATTAATACTTTCCAACCAATCGGGTTGGTGGTTTACTACTGTTACTACTTGATAACCAATGTTGCTGATGGTTTACTACTGTTACTACTTGCCGACCAATCGGGCTGGTGGTCAGGGTGCTGGCTTCTAGATAGAAAGTTTTCTGGTTCGAATCCTGAGTAAGGTATGGACGCTTGTCCAACTGGAGTGAGCGTGTAGCCTCTCTACAAACGGGTAGTGCCATGAATGTATGGTATATGTAAGGGGCAACCTGACTACCCCATGGTCTATCAGAGTAACGCCAATTGGTTTACCATTCTGTCCTTTTAGTGCCATGAGGACTAAAGTACTTCTAATAAGAAACATATATTCACCGTTTCATCCACAAAAAATATTATTGATGCACTGACTTGGAGTGCAGGACTAGTTTGAGGCTTCGACCAGATTCATTAAGTTCGATAATTAGACCTTTTGGTTCAATGTCTCATTCGCATTTGCAAGGCACTGACGACTTCGCATATGAGCACAGGTACCTTATGGGAGATTTGACCTTGAAAAATTCCTAGACGTAATATTTTGGAATATATGCTTTTCCTTGAACAAATTTGCTTCCGAATAAATTATTCAAAATTCAATTTCAGAATGGTCCTCCCCGAGAATCACATTCATTTATAGTAGGCACTATTTCGTCTAATGACACTTTTGGAGTGTTTTACGATTAGAGAGCCAGGAATAAGTCATGTGCAGATATGCGTTTGACCACCTGTACAAGCAGCTATTAAACTGGATCAACTGTAAACTGCATATACAAGTTGGGAATAGGTAAAGGAATTACCTTATTATTCACTTATTAAATTTTATACCAAAGCTTTTTTCTGGCAATAAAAGATGATTAAGAAAGTTGTATTCCTTAATTGGTGCATGAAGATGAAAACAAATTCTTGTAAAAATGGAAGGGATCAAAATATGTTTTCAAAATATATTTTATACAACTTAAAGTTTAGTATATGTTTTACGACAGAAAATATGTCAGCATTAACAGTGACGTCAGTAGATTAAAGTAAGTGATCAGCTCGTTTTGCTTAACACAGAAGCAAATCTGGGGGACATATTTAAAGAGTACTGATTAAAAATGAAGAAAGTAAAGAGCAAATGAGTACAATTAAAAAAATATTAAAACAGTTTGTCTAAAATTTAAAGATATGTCATACTGTCGCAGTATCAAAAATCGTGCCTTAATAGTAAAAGTTAAAAGTGGCCCAATCCTTTGAGTTATCAATTCAAGAGAAATACTCATATATACATTGATACTGTTTAAAATAGACCATCAACATGAATGGAGAGCTAAGGAAAAAGGGTTCAAATTAAAATAAAGCAATTAAGTGAGAAATTATTGAGACTACGCTCACTAATACTCGCATGACTAATTATTACTTTATTAAAAAGACTAAGATGTTTCGTTTAAAATAAAGCATGCAAAAGTTTACTAACACACACAACTAGCCACATTTTTAAAGCCAATGTAAACTTTCAATCTTCTCACGAAGGGCTTTGTGATAAAAATGTTGTGTTTTCTTAATTTACCTGTAGTGCTCTTTGGAAAAAATAACTTCAAAAATGTTTAAAAAATTTGAAAAAAACCTTTTTAAATATAAAGAAAAAAACTTTTGAAAAGAAGTTTGTGGTTGAAGAGCTCTATTACCTAATGCAAAGGTTTTTACAAGGAGCAAAAATTTAGTTTTTAAAGAGTGATGGACCTCATTTTATGTTATGATGTCAAAGAGGTGTAAATGGGTCGTGGGCGTCACGTCTAACACCTATTTACATTTTCTTGACATCATAATACAAATTGCTAGAGTATTTCACAGCCTTAGCAGCCTTCATATACCTAACCACAACTATTTCGAAGATGTGGAACATCAGACGTCCCAGAAAGTTAAACTCAAGCTTAACAAGGAAACATTTTAGTATATCACTAATGCTAATTTTTGTATTATCCCAGTACTTTCACCCGTATCTATTTATTTTTAATAAAACTAAATTTAAAAATAGACTAGACTACTTATGGTTGATCACAGAAGCAACCTCCTGCATGGGTTTAGACAGTATGAATTAGTATGAAGTATTGCGTTATACAAAAGTATCCTTTTCGGCTGTGATGGACCAGCCAAGTTATTGCTACTGATAGCACCATGCTTGGCTTCCTGAACCCTAGCAGACTATACCACTACATTTTTTTTACTAAAAAACGGGCAACATTTGCGTTTTACCCAATGGGAAAAGATTCCAGTGGGCAGAGAAACCACAAAATGGAGGCCTTTAGCTTAAGTATCTTGACAATTGAGAGAATCTGCAAAACTTGTATGCATCGACTGCGTCAAATTGCATAAACTTGGTTCAGAGCAGGATTGCAAAAGGGATGATGGCATACAATTGGTCACGAACCAAAAGTTTTGTGTTGAATAAAGTATCCTTGACTGTAGAGGGTATCAAATTTAGGGAATCGACTGTGTCGAATTGCATGACTTTGGTTCTCGGCGATAGCTGCAGAAATAATGATGGAAACGTTTCAAAGTTGCAGAAGGGATGATGGCAACTTTGAAATGTTTTTGAACGGTGTAAGTATAACTTAAGTGTGGTGAGGAGTTTAATTAGTAAAGTAATGTAGCGTATCTACCGTTTCTCAATTCGCAGAGGCTCAGAAAAATCTATTTGATTTGGTTTGTTCCTCTACGACTATCTCCTGGAACACGTGTCAGAAATATTGAATCCGAATACAAAAGAAATGGTATCAATACCAAATATAGCATGGATTACATATTCAAGTTTCACACCCTGGCAACCTCTAACCCTCCAAGGGATTTCAGCGAGACATCTTATCCATCAACATCAGACCAATTTTCTAATTAGGAGATATCTCGTCATCAAGATATCGTGATTTTTTGATGATGACGAGATAAACGTCTGGATAACTTTTTCTAATGACGAGATATCTTATATAATGATCTAGTGAGTTTTGAAAATGACGAGATACCTCGTCAAAACAACCACCAGGAGGGTTAATGGTACAATATGAGCTGATGAACTTTCACGTAGGCATGGTGTGGAAGTATGGAGAGTGGGTTGACAGCTCAGGTATTGATCTCGTCAGTTGACCGTAGTTCAAAATTAAGAGGTGTTGTCCTCGGTATTTTCAATTCGGGATGAATCCCGGCCAGTCATCAATAACCCACTGTGTTGCTTCAGTGCGACGCAAATTCATTCACCTACCTAGCGGATGATTTTCCGAAGGTGCCAGTAATAAACTATTATCAGAAATAAGAATATAAGCTTAGCATACGTATTTATTCGAATCACTGAATAACCGAGTCTTATTGAATCTTGTTTCGTGGTCATTGCAAAGATTGAACCTATAACCTTTCTAGTGGGTTGAGCATATTTGTGTGGCCAAGCTTCACAAAACACAAGACAGACAACACTACCTTGATCATACATACACAAGGAAAGTTTTACTGACACAGAAAAGAGAAATACACCAAAGGTGAAATCGAACCTGCATCGCGAACGACTCTCAGGTTTCTAGAATTGTGGGCAAACCCATTGAGCCATAGCAACCTCCCTTTCTAATGGGAGATTCGAAATTTATTACAGCTTCAATTTCAAAATAAATGAACTGACAATAGGATGTTTATACTTATTTTAGAATTTAGACGATGTAAGAAATCAATTCAGAATTTAGGTCGGTTGCTAAGCTTTTATGGTATAAGGGCCATATTTGGTTGAGCTAAGTCAAACACAAGACAAACAATGTCAAGTAATGGTTATACACATGAGGAAAGTCTTACTGACACAGAAGGGAGAAATATAATTAGGGTCAGTTACGGGAATCGAATAACCAGACATATTTAAAATTTCCATATAAATTATGGTTACGAATTTGTTTTTCAAATTTTGCATTGTATTTAGGGAATAACGAAAATGTCGTCTCAAATTTTATATTATTATTAAAGAAAATTCAATGAATTTTCCAAAAATTCTTTAATATTGAATTTGCAGTTTAATCCGCTGAGATTTCCAAGTAATATAGTACTGTTTTCTCCCCATAATACTTATAATGAATAAATTACCACATGAATTGGTTGAACGAATTGTAGAGAAGATTCTATTGGTTATGAAGGTCGAAACAAGTTAGAAGTCACGCAGAAAAGACTGCAGGCAGAGCTGATTTAAGCGTGAGAAGAAGCTTTAGGCCGAACTGTGTTTTACCAGGTGAATCCAAAATAATTTTCTGTAACCATTCGTTTTCATAATCTATTAGTTATATCTTACTCGAATTTGAAACATTGAACCCTTTATAACTGCAGTTTTATCTATTATACGATATTACGTTGTACCTATCTTAAGTAATGATATGGTACATAAATGTAACTAAACGAATATATACCTAATATGAATTATTGGACGCTTCAGAACTAAATATATACATAGAACCGTTGAGCAATGCCTTGGTGTATTCATATATATATGTAATGCTATCAAAATATGCAGCGTGTTTCAGAACTTCCTGTTCAAAATTCAACCCCCCTTCATATACTAGAGAGCGTTTGTTGATCAGCGTGGTATTTGAACAGTTTGGTCAGTCATTTTAGACGCTGATTTAGTACGGGTAACATGCATACTTTTTTATGAATGCTGATTCCTGACAGGCCTCTAGTGGATAAAGAAAACGAAGGAGCCGCTGTGTGTATTGCATTTTGATAGGTACGCAGACAGACGATGTCTGCCAAATCACCAAATGTTTGTGCGATTACACCTTTTCATTTCACGGAACCTGGTATGATGTTTATCTATCTTTAGACAGATTAACTGAAGACTTTCGGATCTTCAGATTTTACATATACAGTTTACACAAGAATGCTGTGTGTGGAAATTTAATGTGTATTCATGCGCTAGAAGATTTATTTTAAAATTTTGACTTTAAAATTCCAGCTTTCACAATAGATCATTGGTTTATGCTTAAAATCACTTGAGAGTAAAAAATAAAGATTAAGCTAATCACTAATTATTCAAATTAGATATAATAAACTAATTAGCATGTTTTTAGCAGTGATAGCTCAAATTCTAATTAGTTAAGAAAGACAATTTCTATTGGAAATTATTCATATTATTTTTCATGTTTTGACCCTAAATCAAGCTGCTAGAGGGAATAGGTTTGTTTGAAATTTTTTCAACAACGAAACAAAAAAAAATTGAATTTTTCAGGAATTTTAATATTAAAAAAGTCAACTTAAAACTAATTTCTTAACTAATACCTAAGTGTCAAAACATCCAATCCACTGTATTATATAGATTATAATGTTACAAAATAATTATAATAGATCAATTCACTGTTGAGCTATCACCGTTTGAACAAAGCATCATATTGCAAAAACACAGTTCAGAAGTTGAGTTTAAAATTTTGGAAATGTGTTTGTATATGGTAACAGTACCTATCTACACTGCTGGCCACCGTAAATGCAACACCCTGAAGGAAGCATGCAAATAATATGAAATTTACAACATGCATTAGCGGAGGTGAGATATGCAAATGATTAGAATTTCAGCGCAGACGCACATCACGCGCGCCTGTGGCGCCACTTCAAAGCGCTATTTAAGGCTTGGAGATTTCGACGATTTCAAGTACGGCAATTGTGTTTTTCTTGTGGTTTTTTCAAAAAAACGATCAATTATGCCTCGTAGAAAACAGCGATCATCTTTTGATCAAGTATCCGAGTTCGACAGAGGAAGGATAGTGGCCTACCGAGATTGTGGATTATCTTTCAGGGAAATCGGTAGTCGTGTTGGACGAAACCAAACAACTGTAATGCGGATATGTGATCGTTGGATGCAGGAGGGTACGACGGACCGACGTGTTCGATCGCATCCACCTCAGTGCACCACTTCACGTGATGACAGGCATTTGTGCGTATGGCAGTGACGGATCGCTCAGCCACATCACGAACCATAGCACAGCACATTCAGTCTGTACCGCATCATCCAGTGTCTGCGCGTACCATTCGACGCCGTTTACAGCAGAGTGGTCTGTCCGCAAGACGTCCATTGCTTCGTCTACCCTTGACGCAGAACCACAGACGTTTCCGCCGCCAATGGTGCGATGAAAGAAGGATGTGGACGGCAGAATGGAATGAAATTGTCTTTACTGACGAGTCACGCTTCTGTCTGCAACACCACGATGGTCGAATTCGAGTCTGGAGACACCGTGGAGAGAGGATGCTGAACAGCTGCGTTATGCACCGCCACACTGGTCCTGCACCGGGTATTATGGTATGGGGCGGTATTGGATATCACTCTCGCACTCCTCTAGTACGCATTGCCGGTACTTTAAACAGCCAGCGCTACATCTCCGAGGTGTTGGAGCCAGTTGTCCTTCCTTACCTTCAGGGCTTGCCCACAGCCATATTTCAACAGGATAATGCGCGACCACACGTGGCACGCATTGTCCAAGGGTTCTTCGTCAATCGCCAGATTGAATTGCTTCCCTGGCGAGCTCGCTCTCCGGATCTTTCGCCGATAGAAAACATGTGGTCCATGGTTGCTCAACGATTGACCCAGAATACATCCCCAGCTGCCACACCAGATCAACTTTGGCAACGTGTGGAAGCTGCTTGGTCTGCTGTACCCCAAGAACACATCCAAAGTCTCTTTGAATCAATGCCGAGGCGTGTGGCAGCGGTGATCTCCAACAATGGCGGCTACTCTGGCTACTGATTTTGGCAGGAACCACACTTCACGGAAGTCTATAAATTTAATCATTTGATACTTGGTCAACATGTTATCTACAAAATAAATTTTGTTGTGATATCTCTTGTCTTTCTTGGTGTTGCAATTTGGGTGACCAGCAGTGTAAATAACACCAGAGAAATATTTTTTAACTTTACATAATGAAATCGTAACAATGTAAAAATTACAATTATTACAGCATTAAACAAAAACAGATATTTGTAACCTTAATCATCCTTCGACGGCCATAGTTTTTTCTTTGATGACATTAGTCCGAAATTTCTTAATTTTTATTAGCAACCAAAAACAGTTCCACATTCGCGGTGATTGTAACAACCTAAATATAGCAACTAGACCTGTCAAGTGCTTCCGTATTAGGTTGAAACACTCACGTATATAATCAATTAATGCCTAGTGAAAATATAAAAAGTCTATTGTAAAAGCACGCAATGAGAAAATGTATGGCTAAGATAAAAATATCAGCTAGGAAAAAGTGACAGCCTTGGCGATCGCCAACACTGCGATAGTGGTGTAAATCTAGAGCCTGGGCAGAATAAGAGAAGAGATGAATGCAGGACGCATAGAGTCAGATTCGAAGGAGCAGTTTTATGGGTCTGTTAATGGTAAAGAGGGTTAAGATGACCTGGATGCTTGTGTGGAATCACAATTAGGAAACATAAAACATGGATTTCCCACAATCATGAAATGAAGGACCTTTCTTCCAAACTTCAAAACAACAGAGTAGCTACTGAGAAGAAAATCAATATGAAATTGCGTTTGTGTGATTAGGAGTAATTAGTAAGAAAAATGTACCACAGTAGGTACTTGTAATGAAACGAGTCATAAAATAGTTTGTATTTGAGTAAGGGAAACAATTATTTTACATTGGGAATTCTTTTGTATGTTATCCAGAGTTGAATAATTAGGAGTAGTATTAATACATTCAGTCCTAGAAAAAAGTTTATATGACAGTGAAAATGACAAAAAATAACAGAAGGCAACGCACAATACAAAAGAAACAAAATAAATAAGCATAAAACTCGAAAAGAAATCGAGAAACAAAACATGCAGTCAATAACTGACGACTTTCTTATTATAACGAGATAAAGATCTGGTTAGCTGGTAGAGTGTTAGTCGCCATCTCTCGCAAATTACCTAATATACACGTATAAAGATAAGAGATAAAAATTTAATGTTTTATGGTAGGTAGGTATGGTAATTTAATTAACGTCACACTGGAGCAACACAACGGGCTATTGATGACGGTCCGGGATCAATACCAAAGGGAAAGATCCAATAATGTTTTATGTAGTAAGTCAATGATAAATTTTTAAGAATGCTGGAAGTGTCAAAGAAAATTACTAGACTTGGTGTTAGACGATGATCATAGATTGAAAAATTGAATGATTTTGTAACTCTGGATACAAAATATTCAAAATTGTTTGTAACGATTTGTATTCATTTGATAGACATCGTTGTTGTGGAGCTGACAGTTAAATGTTTTCGTGATATTAGGTTGCTAGTTGAATCTACGTCATACTGGAGCAACACAACGGGCTACTGGCGACGGTCCGGGATCAATCCCCAAGGGAAATATCCGAGGACAACACCTCGTAATTTTGAACCACGGTCAGATGACAAGGACAAAACCTGATCCGGCTCCCCACTCTCCAAACCTCTACACCATGCCAACATGACGAAATTTGAGGCCACGACAGATTACGTCGGTTTTTGGTTGATATCTAGATTTGAACTCGCAAGTATCCGGTTGCTAATCCGTGATATTTTAGCCACATTACATCACGCATTTTATACTAATCTCCCTGGGCCGCGATATTTCGGTTGATAGAATCGCCCATCAATTATTGAAATCTGACCAATTTTACAACTGACTAGATGTCTCGTCATGAAGATACTGACGACTTTCTTATTATAACGAGATAAAGATCTGGTTAGCTGGTAGAGTGTTAGTCGCCATCTCTCGCAAATTACCTAATATTATATTGTTAACATCTAGTATTAGGTAAAGATAAAATATACAGCGCATCTTGCAGCCAGGGAAACGAGATTCTATGCCACAAGGTCTTAAAACGGACAAGCTGTGCCAGATTCAAGCCAAAACAATAACAGTGTAATGACGATGAAATCAGTAGTACGTAACGAAAATTTTAATATTTAAAACACGTTGTTCTACAACATGAGAATAAATTACACGTATAAAGAAAATACTGGGTGATTGTAATTAAAGTTGATCATCTCGGAGACTTCTGAAGCTCTAATCAAAATGCAGATTGACACCAAGATATGTATAGATTATTTAAAAGATGCGCCTAAGGATTTTGTAAGAAAGTCCACATACTTGGGCACTTTACATATTATTAGTCATTATAGGCACTTTACAGCTAAGTACTCAATAAAACAACATGTCGGTGTCGTCCTTTAAGTTCTGACAAAGGTGGAACATGTCCACGATAGACCACATTTTGTAAATGTTTCAGCAAATTATATTGTACGTTGCGTCCAATAAACGTTTACTAATAACGTACAATAAACCAGAAATTGATGCTTCATCTTGCATAACCTTGGAGACGATTCGTGTTGCAGTTATTGACTTACAACGGCCTGTGTCATTGTTTTCGCTGATTTCATTTGTAATGTTTGCAACTGCAGAAATTAAAACTTAAACTGTCGTTTTAAGTTTGAACATCGTTATTTCTCTTTTGTTTCATGTATTTTGTTATAAAGCGTACACCAATGGACAGTTTGTGTACTTTCTATCCTTTCCCGCATCCTCTGCATTGTTTGTATTATTTACATATTTTGGCGCTAATTTGCTTTTGGGTTACAGCTATAAGATAATCTCAATATGCCAAATTTAATCGTAATGACCATTAATGTCGAGACAAATAATATGAAACAATGAGAAAGAAAGATACCGACGTGTAAGTAAAAGGTTTAGTTAACCCCTGTCATTGCATTCTTGCAACCTGTAGTTTTCCCTGCATGACTTCCAACCAGCTTTGACCTTAACCAATACAGTCCGTTTTAAGTTTCTTTCAATGAACAGATGTGGCTATTTAGTCATGGTGGTGAGGGGAAACGATATACGGTAGCCAAATACTCAACAACTCAGCTGGTTGTGTATTTGGTTTGTTTCAGGAATGTTGTTATAAACGTAACTTAGTTGACAGTTTTCGTATTATTTATTTTTTTCCGCATCTTTTGCATAGTTTGTATTACTTACATATTTTGGTGTTAATCTGCTTTTGGGTTACAGCTATGCTCTGAATAGGCCAACTTTAGTTGCGATTATCCTGTATGTTAATAAATAATCTGAAAACAGCGAGAAAGATAGAAAAAGACAGACGTGTAAGTAAAATCTTTCGTTAACCCCCTGAATGTCATGCATATATTCTTGCAATTTGTACTTTTCCCTGCATGACTTCCAACCAGCTTTGATCTTGACCAATAGAATCCGTTTTAAGATTCTTTCAATCAACAGATGTGTCTATTTAGTCATTCTATGGGTTGTTGGGAAAAGGGACTCGGTAGGTTGGTAGGGTTTTTATGGCGCAGGGACATATTTGGCCAAGCTACAACAAACACAAGGTCAAGTAAATGAACATTTTTACACAAAAAAGGTTTTAGATACAGAAAGCAGAAATACATCCAGGGAGGTATGGTACTTGCGCCTCCCTCCTACAACTCGCAAGATGCTAGCATAGTGGGCAAGTCCACTGAGCTACAGCACACTACTTAGAAATCTCGAGACAATCAGGGGGTTAAAGGGATACTGATGAAAAATGAAGTGGTAGAATATTAAAAAGAAAGGTAGGAAATTTTTCAGTGGTAGAATATGTAGGTCAAACAACGAATCGTAGACATTAAAACATGTTGATCAACAACATGAAGAATGGTAAGTATGAAAAAGAATGTAGATTGATGATTCAAAACATGTTTACCAGAAATATGAAACATAATATAAAATGTATATTTGGTTTTTAAGGCTCATGGGTCAGATCTAACCAAGCTGTACCAAGCAATGTTTTTCCGTCAAGTGAAAACATATACACAAAGTTTCTTCTGGTAGAAAAGAGTGAAATAGAACCCAAGGTAGGATACAAGAATCAAATCAGCTCTGCCTTATAAAAGTTATGAAAACCAGATAATTGGATTTATGTCACACTGGAACAACACAGTTGGCTACGGTTCGGGATCAATCCTGAAGTGAGAGATTGGAGGACAACATTTCATTTTGAACTTTTGAATCACAATCAGGTAACGAGTTTAACACCTGATCTGGCATCCCATTCTCCAAACTTCAACACCCCGCCAACGTGAGGACATTTGAGGCCACGACAGATTTAACATGCATAAGCCTCCACGTATATGATGGTATTTGGTTGGATTGTTTGGAAGTCGCCCCCTTTGGTTGCTCAACCGCGAATCTACCAACTGGGCTACCGCGGCACTATGAAAGCGATGATTAGTAAAACGTATGAAACCTAAAAGTACTAAGGTTTACAAAACCAGAAATATTTAAACGTTTTCGAACAAGGATGGGCAACAGGGAGTGTAAATGCTACTCCTCTTATCTCCATTACTGTACACCCTATTAACAATCACCGCATTCTTGGTAAAAATGCCGCAGTCATAGTTATACATCACATCTTCGAAAAAGTTATCAGGTGTGACCTCGTCATCTGAGCGTGGTTAATTACGTGGTGTTGTACTAGTATCTTTCCTTAAGGGACTGATCTCGGGCCATCACGAATAGCCCATTGTGTTGCTTCAGTGCGACGTTAATTAAAATACCGAACTACCTCGATAAAGTTGCACAACTCAAAAAATTTGGACAGGAGAGTCAAAAGAGGATAGAAAATCAATACCATTTTACTTCTCAATTTGTAATTTGTATAAGTCATTTATATCTTACTAAAATTACTGTGCAGCTTCTGTCTATTTCATTTCCAAAGTTTATACGAGTATCATGGGATCACCTGTTAATTAAAGAATATTTTTCTTAAGGTGTCACTTTTCTCGAAAGTGATACATAACTATGAAGAGAAAAGGCGTAATTCGAAAACAAACATTACAGCCTCATTGTATACAGTTTTAAGTAAAAGGATGAATAGAATAACTGTACGGTGAAAGATTGAATTGTCTAATTGTATGAGCCGGAAGAACGAATGGTTTGTTTGTTTTGGGGTTTTATGGCGCAAGGGCCTTATTTGGACATGCTGCACCAGACACGAGGCATACAATATCAAGTAATAGACACACACCTCTCCGAATTTCCACACCAGGCCAACGTGAGGACATTTGAAGCCAAGACAGATTTAAAGTGAACCAACCCCCATGTAAACGAAGGTCGGTTGGATCGAGTTTCGAACTCGCTACACTCCGGTGGCTAATCCGTTACTCTTCCAACCGGGCTACAGCGGCTCTGACTTCTAACCAATTTTTGATATTTTGACTAAAAGAATCCTAAGATCTCTTAAGTTAATAGTTGGTTGGTTTGGTTTTAAATGCGTAAGGGTCATATTTTCTCAATCTGCGTGAAAAACAAGACAGACGTCAAATGATAGACATACACAAAAAGAGAAGGATTTACTGACATAAAAGAGAGGAATCGAATCTGACAGAGGGCTGCTGTAGCCCTGTTGGAGGAGGAGCGGATTAGCAACCGGAGGGTTACGAGTTCAAACCTAGGTCGATCCAAAGACCGTCGCATATACGTGGGCTGTGCACGTTATATCTGTTATGGCCTGAAATGTCCTCACTTTGTCGTGGTGTGGAAATTTGCAGAATGGGGTGTCAGTTCAGGTGTTGACCTCGTCATCTGACCGCGGTTCAAAATTACGAGACTTTGTCCTCGGATCTTTCCGTTTGGGATTGATCCCGGACCGTCGCTAATAGCCCGTTTACTTGCAGCAGTGCGATAGTATTTCAACTACCTACCTACATACCAAACGAACCTAAGAGGAATAGAGCTCGCATCACCTACGGCTTGCAGGTTGGGCAAATCTAATTATCCAAGGCCAATCCTTACAACCAATAGATCTGCTATTTAGTTATGTGTGTTGTAGGTAAAAGTAATAGTGTATATTACACTCAAAAATCTAGCTACTCTCGGAGAGTTAATGAAAAGAAATCAAGAAAACACATCGATCATAGGCTACAACAGTGGCACAACTCAAAAAATCTCATTTTGCGATGAAATGGGTTTTAAATTTTCCTTACAATGAAAATACATAGCAGGCTGTAATGCAATTTTGCCAACTTGCAATCCTATTCAATTTAGATCTGCCAATTTTTCAGCTAGAAAGTATGTACTTTTCTCCATTAATACATGTACTTACTCTAAAAATCAAATTTGAGTTGTGCTTCTATTACAGCCCATGGGATACAATTAATAGCTCCTACAGAGGCAAAACATTTATAGTTAATAGGGAACTATATGGGGCAGCGAGCTATCAAAAAGGCTTTTGTAATGAGTGGTCAAAGTTTCGTGCAGAGACTAGGTTGTTTAGCATGATAAGTAAATAGGAATGGTAGCTGGCATAGAGCCAAGAAGTTATGGCTCCACTGAGTTCTATGAAGAAGCAACTTGGAAATGACGAACATGAGATATTTAGTATATTTTACTTTCCACCTACTAACATATGAGGAATAAAATAGAGTTGCGTTTTGATAAGAATTCAGATTCATCGTGTCGTTTCAGAACCTCTCAAAGTATGGGTCGTGAACCAAAACTTTGTCTTGACTAGAAACCAATTCTACAAATTTCAATTGGGCAGTAAAATTAGATTGCAGGTTTTAGACCAGGCAATCTTTAAGAATGCAAATTCTTCATAATTCAATGGTTCTCAAACTACGGGTCATGAATCTACATAAATTGATAACTTGAACAAATTCTACCCATTTTAAATCCCCCAAGAAAACATGATTGCAGAATTTCATTCAATTTCACTGTAAAATGTTCTTTATAAGATGCATCACTTTTCTAAAATTACTTTGTTATTAAAATTACTGAAAAAGCCACTAAAGTCCACAATCATAAAACTATACACTCAATATAAAGAAATATTGAGTATCCCCTTTTTCATAATCTCAAACAAATGTGTAAACGAGAAAATTAGTGTGGATTAATAGCAAAACTCTACTAATGAGTATATAAAAGTAATTTAAAATAGATAAATAAATTATTGTTTTAGAAAAGCGTTATTTCAAGGAAAACAGCCGAAGGTGTAGGTTTTCATATCGATATCTGTCACCTCCAATGCTGTTTTCATTATATATAAAAATGGTTTGAAAATTTGGAAAATCAGCACATACGCCCAAGGCTGTTTATGTTGTTACGATTACATTAGTATATGAAATATTTGTTAGTATTTATCTTGTGTGGGAAATTTTATTACACCACTGAAAATTTAAGCAACATTATGCTTGCTTCAAACATTTCATCTCGCGATTACTAAAGTATACATATTTAGCCAAGCGTATTTTCAAACAAGCCTCAACTAAAAGCAGTTGTCTTTATATATACGATTTTACTGTATTTCATATACGACAGGTTTTATTGATTTCACGTTCCATTTGTATGTATCCAGGATTAAGCTGACTAGTTCACCTCGTTCCCATAAAACGTATAGCTTAATTTATTCGATAGCACTGATGGTCTGGTAAGATAATGCACGACATCGAAAAATGTACTGTAGTTGATTTTTTGGAAAACCTTTCAGAGATTGTAAAATAAAATTGAATTCTTTTCCTTTCTCTTTGACCGTATTGTGAAAACTAAAATGTACAGTATATTCTCAGAGGGTAGCTTTTTTCATTACGGACATGTCGACTAAAAAATATATAGATTCTAACTGGAAAGTATATAGGCTAAAAATAGAAATAGGAACAGACTGAGCTATTCTCTACAGCCTCATATTATTTGATTGTAGAGGACTATTTTAGTTTATATTTCGTTAGGAGAGACTATTTTGGTGAGTCAACGCTGGAGTATCTGAGGACAGCTTGTTTCTTAGCTGAAAGTGCCTCGAGTTTGGAAATTGGATTGAACGTTAGCACTCCAAAATATCCATGGAAAAACACCGTTTAAAGTTTATTAATCAGAGAAACAACGAGTGCATTTACCATACAATACTAGTCTCACTTCTATTATCGAAAACAGAATTATAACCCCCTTTCGAGTTTTATTCGTATTTTAGACAACTGCAAGATACTTAAACTAGACACAGTTTACATAGATTTGGTTATTTTAAAATCTCTCAGTTTTTCAAGTCTTTATGACAAAAAAATCGCAAAATATTTCATTTTGAGCGATCACTCTTAGAAGAAATTGTATAGCGAATGTATAGTACATTAATTATGAGCCATACATTATTAAGAAAGTAATTTTATAGATTTAGATGAACATGATTTGGGTTTTTCGTTCTACTACCAAATAGGATCTATGATGAAATCTGCGTACTTGAATCATGAGAAAAACAAGATATACAGGGTGTGATCCAAATTAAACAGCAGGTGTTTAGACTCCTCTGTAGGAAAACCTTTATTGGACGAATTGCAACCAAATTTTATACCTACCATTTCCTTAGTACTAGGTTTCGGTTTCTGAAAGAAAAACTAGTTGAAATTTCAGCCACTAGGGGGTTTTGGTAGGTAGGTATTTAATTAGCGTCACACTGAAGCAACACAACGGGCTATTGGTAACGGTTGGGGATCAAACCCAAAAGGAAAGATCCGAGGAAAACACCACGTAATTTGGAACCATGGTCAGATGACGAGGTCATACCTGAGCTGGCACCCGACTCTCCAAACATCCACACCACGCCAACGTGAGGACGTTTGAGGTCACGACAGATTAAACGTACATCAGCCACCTTTGTACACGACGGTCTTTGGTTAGATTCGAATTTACAACCCTCCAGTTGCTAATCCGTTACTCTTCCAACCGGGCTACCGCGGCCCTGGTATTCAGTTTCGATTTCTGAAGGAAAAATAGTTCAAATTTCAGCCACCAGAGGTAACATTTGGCGCTTCGGTCCAATTAATTTGTGTGTGTGTGCATATTTTCGAACTCACCTAACAAGTTAAGACAATAAAAGAGTTAACATGCAATAACCTTTTAGGGGGGGGGGTATTTCAATTAACGTCACACTGGAGCTACACAATGGGCTATTGGTGACGGTCCGGGATCAATCCCAAAGGGAAAGATCCGAGGACAACACCACGTAATTTTGAACCACGGTCAGATGACGAGGCAACACCTGAGCTGGCACCCCACTCTCCAAACTTCCACACCACGCCAACGTGAGGACATTTGAGGCCACGACAGATTTAACGTGCACCAGCCCCCTTTGTACACGACGGTGTTTGGTTGGATTCGAACTCGCAACCCTTCGGTTGCTAGTCCGTTACTCTTCCAACCGGGCCACCGCGGCCCTTAACCTTTTAGGAAATACATGTAGAAATTGAATAAATAACAAATATCGGCAATAAAGGGTTGTACAATGACTTTATCACAATTACATATATAATCACACTAACACCACAGATACAGCCTTGGCGTGGTGTGGAAGTTTGGAGAGGGATACCAGCTCAAGTGTGACCTCGTCATCTGACCGTAGTTCAAAATTACGTGGTGTTGTCTTCTGATCTTTCCCTTCGGGTTTGATCCCGGACCGTCGCCAATAGCCCACTGTGTTGCTCCAGTGCGACGTTAATCAAAATACTTACCTACCTACCACAGATACAGCTATAAAAAACATGTCCTCCGTCACCTTGATGGCGAAGGATCTTAGATAAGTTTAGCAATACTTAAATAATTGGAATCGCAGTGTCAAATTTCCCTCTAGAGATTGAAATTTTAATTATTTTTTCCTTCAGAAATCAAAACCGTATACTCACAGGAAAGTATGTATTCAAAATTTGGTTGCGATTCGAACAGCAGTTTTTCGAACAGAGCGGTCCTCCTGTTTAATTTGGATCACCCTGTATGTTAAATCAGGATTGTAATGTGGAATACTTACTAGGATTGATTATTGATATTGAAAGTAGAGAATAAATTGATGAGACATTTATTTTAAGAATCTCTGGTGTACATTTCGCAATCTTTCCGAATTGCGAAATCATTTTGATTTTATTATTTTGAATCTCATACAGACATTGGTTTAACAATTTTACCTCCTTCATAACAAAATCGATTCGCCCGTTTTAGTTTCTTGTATTGATTTTGACGTCTCCAGGCTTATCACCAGAAAATGTCAATTATTTTTTGTTAAACCTTTAAAAAAGAGTTTTGTAACAATTTAACTCTAGATTTTTAAGCTGTATCATCCTTTATTTGAGGTTGATATATTTTAAGATTTCACTTCAATAAGTAATTGCCTTCTACGAAGTGCTTTATTTTTTATCTCTTATTCAACTGGGAGTTTGTCTTTTGACGTAAATACGCCTTTAAAGTTAGAACTGTACGAGGCATGCACGAAAAGTTGAATGTTAGTTGAGCGTTACAACTGTTTTGTCAAATGATTTCAAAATTAGAAAAGCACCCAGAAGGTAAATATAGCATCGTGTAGACAAAGGATGTGCGTACCTGACATGATCTTGGGACACAGTGCGCAGACGCACTGAGCGCAGGAGTGGGGGTCCGCAATATGTCGAAATTCTAAGGTGTTGGGCGAGCTTTCGGCCAGTGTAAGCTTGGATTACGTGGTGTGAAGATTGAGTAAGTGGTGTCATTCGAAAGATAATCAAACTAAACTACAGTCACAAACCTTTAATCAATAAAATTATCTTTTAATATTAACATCAATCTCCAAATTAATCCTACAAATTGTAAATTAATTGTTGAATATTCACAATAAACAATTGTTTAAAATTCCTGTCTGCTTCATTCATTTCACAATCTAACATCAGGCCTGAGTATTCAAGGCAAAATTACCGTGTGTCGACACAATATACCAATTTGTTTCTTGCATTTTTGTTCTCTGTAATTGGAAATTTTTCGGTAGAGAAACACAATTAAATAAATAAATAAGTTTTTTATTTATTAATACTGGAGTCTCACTTTATATTTTGTTTGTTTTCGAAGCTGAGCATCAACTTTCGTAACGCCAATATTGTGAGTACGTGCGATTTTTGCTTCACAAACAGATGAGGATGCCTCTGTCTGTACTTGACTGTACTTTAGCCCGCTGGTATGGGGCCGTCGTGGCTCAGTGGGTATGCCCACTGCGCTAACAATCTTAGAGTTGTACGCGTCGAGGTTCGATTCCTGTCAGGTACATTCCTCCTTAGGTGTATCTTTCTCTTCTGAGTCAGTTAAAATTTCATTGTGTTTATGCCTGTTACTTGATCTGGTCTTGTGTCTGGCGCAGCATGGACAAATATGGCCCTTGCGCCATAAAACCAACCAACCATCGATCGCTTGTGAATGCCAAGGAAAATTCCTTAGTTTACTTTCAATAACATTTCCCGTTTCAACCAATTTTTCAGGTTCTACAATGGGTTTTTAATAAGGAAGAATGTGTTTATGATGGTTGGTTTTATTGAAGCAAAAGCCATATTTGGCCAAACTGCGCCAAAAACAAGACAGAGAATGTCGAGTAATTGTGAAAAATAGGATGGAGGAGAAAGTTGATAAAGATCGCTTCAGCATCCTGGGATTGCGACCCCTATGTTTACCAGAGGTAGTAAATTCCATGAAAATATAATAGAGCACTAGGTTACCTCGTATTCCTGAAACCTGTACACACCTAAATATGTACTCTTTAGAGGAGTTTATGTCAGTATCAATAAATAGAGAAAAATCTGCCATTCTTAGATCAGTGGTGTATCTGCAGGGTTTGAATTCGACAGCAGGCACCTCATCGTAGCGAATTCTATGCTTTTCTATCCAAACTTTTGCAAAATAAGCAAAGATTTTAAACAATCAAAAAATATCAAATAATACAAATTTCAAATCCAGGAGTGGGGCTTAAATATTAAACAAAATCAGGAGATTTTTTCACAAACGAAAGGTTTTGAAACCATTTGCAGTAAAGCAATTGAAAATTCTGATAGTAAAAAAATTATTTTGTATTTAATATTTTTTGCGAAATTTCAGGGGACGGACAGGGGATATAAACGTAATTTAATTAAAAAATATCTTGTAAATGTTCCATTCCAAAAAAGAAACTTTTCCAACAGAGACGATTTCGTTTTAAAAATTGCTAAATATCGATCCGCCGTAGTGCTCATGTCTTTCGAAGCTAGTGAACATCACAACCCCGAAAGATGTCGGTTTGAACTCGTGAAATGCTGTTCGATCTCTGCGACAATGGGTGCGGTTCAAAATATTCATAATTTATGAAGGTCCTCATTCAGACATGAGTATATTGTGGCAAATTCAAATAGTTAAATATATAACGAAGTCTAGAGTTAATTGCATAACTACGAGTTTAAAGTCTGGTATCAAACACATAAAAATCGCAAAATATTGCCGTAACTGTATCTTGTTAGAAGAGGTTTTATAGTAGCGAAGAGAAACAAATAGTTTGGGTTTTTACCGACTTCCGATGATTATAGGGGTTTATGTTTTAAAGTGCATGTCCATGACATTAATAAACACTTTAAATTAAAGCCTTTTTTGTTGTGAATACGCCTTTAAAATCGGAGCAGTACTGGAGGTTATGCATGAAAAGTCGAGCTTTACACTTGTGTGTGTGTGGGTTATGACTTCAGAACTAGAAGAAACATCAAGATAAATATAGCGTCGTGTAGACAAAGAATGTCTGCACCTGACATGACCTTCGAACCGAGTGCGCAGGCGCACTGAGCGCGGGGGTCCGTAATATGACGAAATTTTGCGGTGCTGGGCGAACTTTTGGCCAGTGTAACTTTGAATTGCGTTGAGTGATAAGTATGTAAATAATGTCATTCGAAAGCAACTAAACTATGCTACAATCACAAGCCTTTAATCAATAAAATTATCCTTCAATTTTTTATTTAAAACTGCACTTTAATCATTCAAACTGTAAATTAATTGTTGAATATTTACAAAACAATCGTTCAGACTTCCTATGTCTATTTCATTCAATCCACAATGCAACATCAGACCCGGATATTCACGTCAAAACTACGGTTTGTGTCCATGACACAACCTACCTAATTTTTTTTTATCCTTTTGACTACTGATACTAATAGATATAGCTTTGTAGATGAAGCTCAAATACAATTTTTTAAAATTGTTCTATGAACACTATTCTACCATACTGCCATCATATGGTAAAAGATTGTTCTATTGTGTACCAAATATTCAAATCAATCTTTACGTAGAAGTCGGATCTTTCCCTTCGGGATGTTTCCCGGACCGTCGGCAATAACCCATTGTGTTGCTCCAGTGAGACGTTAATTCAACTACCTATCTATCGAAATAAATTTGAATGTTGTTAACTTAATTATTTAAAAACAAAAGGAAAAATTTAAAAGATAACAGGATGTTTCCTATACTCTCATTGTTACAAATTCGTGTAAACTTCCATTCTGAAAGAACGAAGAATCTAGAAAGGTTTTAAGGTTAAAATTTACGTAAGGTTAAAAGTACTACGTCATAAAGTTACGTCAAAGGATCATAATGTTAAAAGGCATAAACGTCAGCTACAAGACACACCTGTAGAATATATTCGTAGACTTTCGCTCTAATTAAATTCAAGTATGCGGGATATGAAAGGCACACTGGGTTCTTCTACCTTTGTTAAAAATCCGTGAGAACCCATTCTAAAAGACCTGAGGGCTGAAATTGGTTTTTCAGGTGAAAGATCATAAGAGCTGGTTGCTAATATGATCACATCATTCTCACGGTAAAATTTCATAGAATTTCGTTCTATTTGAGGATTTAGATAGGGCAGACACCACGTGACCCTTCTTAGGTTAACCCTCCTGGTGGTTGCTTCGATGAGGTATCTCGTCATTAGCAAAACGATGTATAAAAATATCTTGTAATTAGATGAAAATTGACCACATCTTGATCTCATCGTCATACAAAAATCGGCAATACCTTGACGACGAGATATCTCATCATTTGCAAAATAGGCCAGATCTTGATAGACGAGATACCTTGAAGGGCTAAGCAGACATGAGCC
This sequence comes from Meta bourneti, assembly GCA_933210815.1. Classification (NCBI taxonomy): domain Eukaryota; kingdom Metazoa; phylum Arthropoda; class Arachnida; order Araneae; family Tetragnathidae; genus Meta; species Meta bourneti. Next base: position 27,206,894 of record OW119928.1, read on the forward strand.
GGTTTCTTAAATTGCTCTTTTTACTCAGCAGTACAAGTTAAGAGTCTTATATTTATTACTACAATCGTATTCAGTCTTTTTTGAATAAGTTAGATGATTGGGTATAAAGACTCGAGTGGGCCATCTTTCGCCAAGTTACGCCAAACAAAAGACTACGTCAAGTATATATAATGGACATGCATACACAAGCAAATTTTTGCTGACACAGAAGTGAGAAATAGGATATGTTACAGGAATCGAAACTGAGCCACCTGCAACTCACATGTTCATAGCGCAATGGCCAAACCCACTGAGCCACGGCGACCTCTGTTAAGTTAGATTGCAAAGAATCATTTGGAATGCCGAATTTAGAAGTTTCCATAAAAAATGCTTTCACGGATATTAATCCATATTCATGTTTACGATGGACTCCCTGAGAATACCACATCACAAACCCCAAAGAAAAAATCCTATTCGTAATTTTGGCGCAACCTTCATGTTGTTGGACTTAGCTCAATAAAACCCTAACGAGACAACTACTTATTCCAAACTAAACAAATCCCAATAAAATTCATTTTAATGACTTCTACTTCGTATACACACGAGATTATCTAATGGTAGACTCAGTAGAATACGAATGAAATATATTTATAAATTTCTATAGTAAATATACATAACCCAGCATTAGGGTTTATCAAAATCTTGTCTGTCTTTTATGCATCCTTTACAAATTTACCCTTAGGGAATAGGTGTATGAACAATTTCACCTGTTCAACTGATTTTAAACGTCTATTGTCTATCCAACCTAGAAGAATCTTTCAAACATGCGAGTAGCGAGTATGGTAATGTAGTAGAGTACAGTCAATAGATGACTGAAAACATTGACTGATTTGCGTTTATATGAATTCAGTATTATACACTTATACTGCTTTCAAACTACAAAAATTTCAATACACAATGCACTATTTGATGATTACTTGGTTTCAATTTAACTTTATCTCTACATAGCACGTATTCTTAAACTGCTCCTTGGATCTATGGATTGATCCTAAGAAAAATACAGCCGTCATCTTCCGTCGAAAAATGCTTAAGCATCTAGATTTGGTAGGTATTTGAATTAACCTCGCACTAGGGAGCAACGCAATGGGCTATTGGCGACGGTCGGTGATAAAACCTGTATTGAAAGATCCGAGGACAAGACCACGTAATTTTGAATCACGGTCAGATGATGAAAACACCTGAGCTGGCATCCCCATTCTCCAAACTTCCACACTCCGCCAACGTGAGGACATTTGAGGCCACGACAGATTTAACGTCCACCAGCCCCCTTTGTACACGACGGTCTTTGGTTGGATTCCAACTTGCAATCCTCCGGTTGCTAGTCCGTTACTCTTCCAACCGGGCTATAGCGGCCCCTTAAGCATCTAGAAGATAAGTGAAAAGGTCAACTTATTGATGGATCACGTTATATATATATAACGTGTTTAACGTGATGATAATTCTGATGATAGTATCGGACGTTTATCTGAATCATGAACCTCGAAATTGAAATTACACAAATAAATTAATTCAAATAATTAACCCTATAAGGAACGTCTCATATTGAAATAGTTATGGCTAGGTACGTAAAGGACGCTGTGGTATAAAAATATTCCTCCCATTTGATATTCTGATGTCTAGGAGGGATCTAGATACACGGTTAAATGTAAGAGGTCCCACCCATCTCTTTAAAACCCATTTAGTTTTCACCCATTAGGTTTCAAATAAAGAAAAGCTGTTATGCATTTTTTACACTATTCCATTCCCTTGTTCAACGGTGATTCGGCATTTTTTACACTAGATCTACTTTCGCGCTCGCTTATATTTTCTTTCCTGAGCTGATTTCTATCTAAAAAATTCCTTATTCCTTTCTGCAATCAGACTGCCATAGAATTTCATTAGAGTGGCGAGCTCTTCCGTGCAGCTTTAGCAACAGCATATAGCTCCAATCAAGCATATTTAAATTACGCAGCGAAACTGACGAATGAATCACGCAACGGTCGATTTCATATTGTTAAAATCCACTGTTGCAATTCGACAAAAAATAAAGTCTATTTCTGTGCCCCGAATGTTAGTGAAATGTATATATACAGAAAATTAACTCTTCATGTGGTTTCGACGAGATATCTCGTCCATCAAGATATTGCCGATTGTTTGATGATAACGATATCAAGATCAGGTCAGTTTTCTTCTAATGACGAGATATCTTGTCTATTAAGATCTGATCAGCTTTGTTCTAATTCAATCTAATCAGTTTTGTTTTAAGTACATAGATCAAATCAAGCATATTTAAACGAAGCAGTAAAATTGGAGAATGAATCACCGCAACGGTCGACTTCACATTGTTTGCATCCGTATTTGCCATTGGATGATAAGCAAGTAACGTCGATTTCAGTGCCACGAATGTTTGTGAAATGTATATAGAGAGAATTAACCCCCCCCCATGTGATTTCGACGAGATATCTCGTCCATCCAGATCTGGCGAATTTTGCAACGAACGAGAGATCTCAGCAATAAGATATTGCCAATTTTTTGATGATGTCGATATCAAGGTGTAGTCAGTTTCTTCTAATAACAAGACATCTCGTCCATCAAGATATGACAAATTTTGTTAATGAAGAGATAGATCGTTATCAATATATTGCCGATTTGTTGATGATGATGATATCAGGATCTGGCCAGTTTTCTTCTAACGACGAGATATCTCGTACATCAAGATCTAATAAATTTTCCTAATGACGAAATACCTCGTCATCAAGATATTGCTGATTTTTTTTTATGACGAGATCAAAATCTGCTCAGTTTTCTAAAGACGAGATCCAGATCTGCTCAGTTTTCTTCTAAAGACGAGATCAAGATCTGCTCAGTTTTCTTCTAAAGACGAGATATCTCGTCCATCTAGATCCGATCAGTTTTCTTCCAGTGATGAGATATATCATCGAGACAACCACCAGGAGGATGGAATTAAACACAAATTAAAAAATTAACAGTCATCATTTCATGCTAAAAACTAAAAAAAATCATTTCGTCGGAGTTTAAAAATAGCCCCTAATCTTAAGAGATCATTCCCATAAAACCCGAAACCACCATCGAACGCTTTGGAAAACGATAAGGAACAAAAAGCCGTTCGCATCCACACTGCCCTCAGCAGACGAATAAAAAAAGCACTCATTTGAGGATATTAAGATCTGGTCAGTTTTCTTCTAATAACGAGATATCTCGTTCATCAAGATCTGATCAGTTTTCTTCTAATGATGAGATATGTCGTCAAGACAACTACCAGGAGGGTTAAGCTGGTTGGTTTTCGAATTTTATGGCAAAGAGCCGCAATTGGCCATTCTGCGCCAGATACAAGACATACAATATCAAGTAATAGACATACACAATGAAAGTTTTACTGACACAGAAGAGAGAAGCAGTGCACCTGACATGAATCGAATCTGCGCCGCCTATAACTCGCAGGTTGCTAGCGCAGTGGGTATTTCCATTGGACCACGACGAGCCCCCAGGAGGGCTAAGATTAAACAACAAATTGAAAATTTAGCAATGCCATCATTTCGTGCTAGAAACTAAAAAAATATATCGTCCGAGTTTAAAAATAGCCTCCGAATCTTAAGGGATCGTTCCCATAAAACCCGAAACCACCATCGAACGCTTCGAAAAGCGATAAGGAACAAAAAGCCATTCGCATCCACACTGCCCTCAGCAGGCGAATAAAAAAGCACTCATATCTTCCATCGTATAGAGCGAGCGAAAGAGAGAGAGACAGCATCTTTCTCTGCCGGAGCAAACGGCACAGAAAAAAGCGTGAGTTTGTGGATGGGAGATTTGGCAAGTGTACAACAAGCGAGGATACAAGGGGCGGGGGGCTGTTCCTGGCACTTGTCCTGGCAGCTGCAGTGCAGCGATGTCCGGGTCTTCACTTGCGGCATTGTACTCCTCAGCCTCATTCCAACGGTCTGTCCGTTCATTAGTTGGTGTGTCCGTTTCTTTTTTTCCGTGCACGGTTGTTATTGTGAGTTAAGATTGGGTTCCGACACCGTTATGATAATGCGAACTCTATTATTTGGTCATTACGCGTTTTTACCCCGTTTGGACGGGAGATCGAGATGGATTTCTAGAATACGTGTGTGATTAGGACGAATGCGGATGTACGGTTTGGTTGGGGGTCTGAATGGATTTCTATTGTACGTGTACTGGGGCTGAGTGCAGATGTACGTGTTGGTTGGGGGGGTCGAATAGATTTCTAGAGTATTGATATACCTCTTAGATAGGGGATGGAGATGGATTTATAATGTACATGTACTAGGTTGAATGTAGATGTACGTTTTGATTGGGGATGGAGATGGATTTATACTGTACGTGTACTGGTGCTATGCGGATGTTGGTTTTTGTGGGGAATCGACATTTCTACAGTAGGGATGTAAGTTTTGATAGGGAATGGAGATTGATTTCTCTCGTACGTGTACTGGGGCGAATGCGTATGTTCGTTTTAATAGGAGATCGAGATGAATTTCTACAGTACGGGTGTATGTTTTGATAGATTTCTGCTATACGTGTGCTGAGCAAATGCGGATGTACGGTTTGATTGAGAATCGATATGGATTTATGCAGTACGGATATACGTTTTGATGGAGATTGATTTCGTACGTGTACTGGGCAAAAGCATTTTAATAGATCTAGATGGCTTTCTAGTGTACGTGTACTACGTCAAATATAGACGTACGTTTTGATTGGGGATGGAGATGCATTTATATTGTATGGATGTACGTTTTGATAGGATGGAGATGGATTTATACTGTACGTGTACTGGGGCGAATGCGAATGTTCGTTTTGGTTGTGGATCAAATAGTTTTCTAGAGTACGATGTACGTTTTGATAGGGGATGGAGATATATTTCGTACGTGTATTGTCGAATGCGGAAGTACATTTCAATAGGGAATCTGACGGCTTTTTTTCTACTATACTTGTACTAGTTCGAATGCAAATGTAAGCTTTGATTGAGAATCGAGATGGATTTCTAAAGCACAGACGTACGTTTTGATAGGGGATGGATTTCGTAAGTATACTGAGCGAATGCGGGTGTATTTTTAATAGGGGATTGAGATGAATTTCTGCAATGAGAATGTACGTTTTGATATAGATAGAGATGTATTTCTAATAGGGATACGGATGAATACATTCAAATAGGGAATCTAAATAGCTTTTTACTGTGAGTACTAGATTGAATGTAGATGTACGTACGTTTTGATTGAGGATGAAAATAAATTTATACTGTGCGGATGTACGTTTTGATAGAGGATGGAGATGGATTTATACTGTACGCGTACTGAGGGGCGAATGCGAACGTACGTTTTAATGAGGATGTCGAGATGGCTTTCTATACTGTATGTGTATTGGGACGAATGCGGATGTACGTTTTGCTAGAAGGTCAAGATTGATTTCTAGAGTACGAGTAGTAGACCGAATGCGGATATACTTAATGTTTGGAGGGATGGTCATGTAGTGAATGTGGCTCTTTTGGACTCGGCATTAAAATTTCTTACATTAAACTTAGTGCTAAAGTATCTAGTGGTATAATAATATGGGGTATAGGTTTACTTTTGTTTATCATCCTACGGTGATTTTTTCATTACTCAAGGGCTAATTTGACAGGTTACACTAAGAATAATTAAACCGGATTTGAGATATTATTGCATGGTTGTCCAAAAATTGCAGGGTAAAGTTGGGCAAGTGGGTTTGAGGGGTAAGTGCGTCCATTAAATATAAAACACGCCTGTTATTAAAGTAGGAGTTATCACCTGCTGGAAAATCTTCTAGGAGTCCTATAGATTAGTTTCACATTTAGAGCCCATACAATTTCAGCAAGGAAGTTGCTCAGAGTCCAAAAGGCAGGAATGAAATGAAATGCTTTTGTCCTTCTCACAATTGGAGGTCGTGGAAGCCCGGTTGGAAGAGTAGTGGCGCAATCGGAGGGCTGAAAGTTCGTAACTAGATCCAAATAAAGGCTTTCGCATATGTGGGGGCTGGTGCACGTTAAATCTGTCGTGGCCTCAAATCGTTGGCATGGTGGGGAAGTTTGGAGAGTGGGGTGCCAGATCAGGTGTTGACCTCACCAACTGACCGAGGTTAAAAATTACGAGGTGCTGTCCTCGGATCTTTCCCTTCGGGATTGATCCCGAACTGTCAGTACGTTGTGTATCTCCAGTGTGATGATAATTCAAGTACCTATCAACCTACCATTTCCGTTGAAATCGCTTTTCGGATTGCAAACGCAAACTAGGGAAGTTAAAGTACGGAGCATTAACCTCGTTTAATCTATTTCAATCCTTGTAAACAATTACTTGAAGCATAGCCGTTTTTAAGGAGAACGCAGTTTCAATAGTTTATTTTCACTCCCCTTTTGCAATCAAAAACACAAGGAAAATTGCATCATGAGAAGAGACTCGACTACGCGTACTTAACAACCGTTCTTCTCTGAATGCATCAAAATATATCAACAATAAGTTTAATCAGATAAGAGTGCAAACTTATTATTAAGAGTCTGAAAGTGTGTGGTAATTATACGAAAATTTTAAAAATTACTGGAACAGAGTAGTAACAGGTACAATATGAATTTTGAAGACTTGGGTTTGCTTCTACTCCATTTTATACTATCTGATTTTAAAAATACTTCCCTCTGTTATACGCAACTGCAACGATACTGTTACTCAAAATATCAAAATTGCGCACTAAAATTGGGACGTAAGGATCAAAATACATCGTTATAAAACAGTATTCTTTTTAATGATATATACAGATATATTATTTACGTACTACAGCAGGTTATAGATGCTTTTGATATACAGAAACGAAGTGTAAATCCTGCACCATTATATAAAAATCGTTTGGTTTTGCGTAATGTAAACATTTTAAAACTTTCCGATGCCTAACACACGGTATACTAATTGACTTCTTATTTACTGAAGCAAGTAAGAAACACGTAACTAAACACCTCTCAAATTTGCATTGAAATTAACCTACTTCAAAATTTAAGAAATTTCGCAAAATGTTACTTAAAATAGAGTTTCATACAGGACATGCGCGAACATAAGACGAGTTCTATGCACTCTAAGCTCAGTGATATATACTTCCGCACATAAAAGAAAATACAAGAACTCAAACGTATAAGTATTGTAAATTATTGCAGGAACGTTTTATCATCTTGCAGATGACGACTAATCCATTTTGTAAAACATTCACGATTTTTCTCTTAATCTTTGCTTAATCGCTAATTTAGTTAAATCAAAATTAAAACAATACCTGCGTGGGAAATCGGTAATCAACACATTTAATTCTATAAGAACATCAGAGCACCTCAAAATGAAATGAAACCACAATACTAAAACAGGTCATTGATTGGTTGGTTATATTTAAAGGCGCAAGGGCCATATTTGTCCAAGCTGCACCATTCAATTCAATATTCTATTCAATATTTATATCTCGGGTGGAATTTTAAGAGTCCTCGAGATCTTATCATTTTATGAGTAAAACATGATATCAATTATTCTCTTCTATTCAATACCCCAAAAACAATATACGAGGGTAAGTCAAAAATTATCCGCACTTTCTCTTATATCACATTTTTATGTTTGTCACACGTTCTTCTGCGCATGCATGCTTAGAGTTGATACTACCGTGGTCACGTTACCGAAGTTTGATCTTGATAGCGTCATTTTTCTTACTTCTGCTTCAGTATAAACATGGCCGCTCCGCCGGCAGTGTGCACCAAGGATAAATAAAGAGCAGTGGTTCGATTTTTATGGTCGGATGGTGTACCAGGGGCAGAAATTCATAGGAGGCTTACAACACAATACGGGATAATGCTCTATTATGTAGAAGTGTGTATGAGTGGATCGGGAAGCTTAAGAGGCCGGACAAGCGTGATGCATGAAGAAGGAACAGGACGCCTGTCAACCTCCAACACTGACCAGAAGAGTCAGCAAGCTCGAGAAATAGTTCTGGAAAACCGGCGAGTTAACCATCTACAATTTAGCGTATTCTCTGCAGATTAGACGGACAAAGAAGTGAGGGAAGCTTCGCATAAATAATTGGGCGACCAACCGAAAACCTTCTTCTTGAAGGGAATACAAAAGCTTGTGGACCGCTGGACCAAGTGCATCGAAAAGGAAGGAGACTATGTAGAAAATGACCAACTTGTTGAACCCATACATTTATGTAAATACACTGCTGGCCACCCAAATTGCAACACCAAGAAAGACAAGAGATATCACAACAAAATTTATTTTGTAGATAACATGTTGACCAAGTATCAAATGATTAAATTTATAGACTTCTGTGAAGTGTGGTTCCTGCCAAAATCAGTAGCCAGAGTAGCCGCCATTGTTGGAGATCACCGCTGCCACACGCCTCGGCATTGATTCAAAGAGACTTTGGATGTGTTCTTGGGGTACAGCAGACCAAGCAGCTTCCACACGTTGCCAAAGTTGATCTGGTGTGGCAGCTGGGGATGTATTCTGGGTCAATCGTTGAGCAACCATGGACCACATGTTTTCTATCGGCGAAAGATCCGGAGAGCGAGCTGGCCAGCGAAGCAATTCAATCTGGCGATTGACGAAGAACCCTTGGACAATGCGTGCCACGTGTGGTCGCGCATTATCCTGTTGAAATATGGCTGTGGGCAAGCCCTGAAGGTAAGGAAGGACAACTGGCTCCAACACCTCGGAGATGTAGCGCTGGCTGTTTAAAGTACCGGCAATGCGTACTAGAGGAGTGCGAGAGTGATATCCAATACCGCCCCATACCATAATACCCGGTGCAGGACCAGTGTGGCGGTGCATAACGCAGCTGTTCAGCATCCTCTCTCCACGGTGTCTCCAGACTCGAATCCGACCATTGTGGTGTTGCAGACAGAAGCGTGACTCGTCTGTAAAGACAATTTCATTCCATTCTGCCGTCCACATCCTTCTTTCATCGCACCATTGGCGGCGGAAACGTCTGTGGTTCTGCGTCAAGGGTAGACGAAGCAATGGACGTCTTGCGGACAGACCACTCTGCTGTAAACGGCGTCGAATGGTACGCGCAGACACTGGATGATGCGGTACAGACTGAATGTGCTGTGCTATGGTTCGTGATGTGGCTGAGCGATCCGTCACTGCCATACGCACAATATGCCTGTCATCACGTGAAGTGGTGCACTGAGGTGGATGCGATCGAACACGTCGGTCCGTCGTACCCTCCTGCATCCAATGATCACATATCCGCATTACAGTTGTTTGGTTTCGTCCAACACGACTACCGATTTCCCTGAAAGGTAATCCACAATATCGGTAGGCCACTATCCTTCCTCTGTCGAACTCGGATACTTGATCAAAAGATGATCGCTGTTTTCTACGAGGCATAATTGATCGTTTTTTTGAAAAAAACCACAAGAAAAACACAATTGCCGTACTTGAAATCGTCGAAATCTCCAAGCCTTAAATAGCGCTTTGAAGTGGCGCCACAGGCGCGCGTGATGTGCGTCTGCGCTGAAATTCTAATCATTTGCATATCTCACCTCCGCTAATGCATGTTGCAAATTTCATATTATTTGCATGCTTCCTTCAGGGTGTTGCATTTACGGTGGCCAGCAGTGTAGATTGAAAAAATGAAGTGCGAATAATTTTTGACTTTCCCTCGTATAATCAAAACTTAAATTTAAAGATCAAATAGTCGCAATGTTTAATATCCTCAGTAGAGTTATCTTAGAATTTCAGAAAAGGAATTTTTATAATCAACATGCGAAATGTACATTAGAGTGGTATTTTGATGTATCACTGTGGGTTTGATTGTCTATAACTGAAATATCTTCAAAATAGTTGAAACCTTTATTGCGTAAATCCTTCTACACCTAACAATTTGGGAGAATAAGTAGCCATGTATATATATTTACCTTGGTAGGAAAAGGGTCAATGCCCGTTTTACAAGTTTAAGTAACAGCTGATTTAGTAATTTTGATTTCAATAATTTTTAATTCAGCATACAAAAATATTTTACAATATTTTGATTCTTTTATACAGGAGGACTGACACTTTTTTCTATTATAACTTTCATTGCAATGAAGTGATTTGCGAACACAACTCAAAATCAACTAATTTGGACATTAGCCTTTATGACGTGAATACGTCTTTTAAAAAAATCGAAACAGTACAGGGGGCATGCATGAAAAGTCGAGCTTTACATAAAAGCGTTATAAATAAATGTTTTGTCTTATGGATTTCAGAACTAGAAGAAACGTCCAGAAGATAAATATAGCGTCATATAGACAAAGGATGTCCGTACCTGACATGACTTTCGGACCGAATGCGCAGGCAAATTTAGGTCCGGGAAGAGGTCCTCAATATGCCGAAATTCTAGTGGTGGGCAAGCTTTGGGCCAGTGAAAGAATAGTGCTTGGAGTAACGACTGCGTAATGTCAGGTGTGTTTCAAAAGTTATAGAACTATGCTACAATTAATATTGGACAACTATCGTGCACGATCAGAACTTGGTGATGATTGAGTAGAATTTATATAAATATAAAATGTCATATGATTTCAGAACTAGAAGAAAAATCCAGGAGATAAATATAGTCGTGTAGGCAAATGATGTCCGTACGTGGCATGACCTTCAGACCAAGTGTGTGTATCAAACTGCACTTTTTTGATAATTGCGTGTATCAAACTTTAAATTAATTGTTGGATATTTATATATATACAATAAACAATTGTTCATGCTTCCTATATCTGCTTCATTCATTCCACAAAATCCAACAAGCCTGAGTATTGACATCCAAACTACGGTTTGTGTTCTCGACACAACCTACCATTTTGTTCTACCAAAGTACAGGACAAAATTGCAAATTGAAAGATCGAGAGTTAAACTTTTTTATTTGCGAATAGGTTATTCAATACACGACGATTATGCATGGCTTCATACAAAAATCAGAAGCTAACCCTGACTCGAATTCCAATGATTGGCTTACATTTTATCCGAAATCACAAGCGGTGAAAAGTCGTCAAACAAGCTTGTTCCACCCGAATCCTATTTTCATTGTGATTAATCTTTTGACCGAGAAAGAACAAATGAAAAGTGATTTTTTTCTCTGGTTCGGCCTGATCTCATTCAATTCCATTACGAATTCCGTCAATCGGGAAAATATCTCCATACATTCGTTTCTCCCAGAGATGTGCTGAAGTAACGGGTTTTTTGGCGTTTTTGGTCGCACTTTCCCCTGCTTCAATTTGTCACGTCAAACCAACCATGATGCTGCGAAGCGTCGTTTTGGACGTTTTGGATGCATACTTTGAAGATCTCTTGTATCTTCTCTTGGGGGTTAAAACTGTTATGAAATACTTCGTTCGGATTTTTTTCCTTGTTTTGACGGATGAGAACTGTAAGAAATCTTTTTACAACAAAAATGAAAAGGCCGCTCTCTATATTTTCTATTAATTCTTTATACATGGTGTTTCGAAAATATTAAAGTAAATTGTAAAGGCTAGAAGAGGATCTGAAAATAGAAATTTTTTGCAAAGAATGTGTGTGCATCAGGTTGGTTGATAACAACGTTTCTGTGGGGTAAGGAATCATTTCCTGCACGGATTTTCAACGGCAATCTCTGAATTTGTGTAGCGATGCATGATGATCGACTGACCTAAAGAGCGCCCTCTGCAATCTAAACGCGGCATTTCCGGACACACATTCTATGATACAAATTTTTGTTTTGAACCTCTCTACCACCCTTTACAATTTGAACAGATATTTTCGAAACACCCTATATACAACATTTCATCAACTCTTTAAGTGAATTATTTGCTAACCAAGCCTTTTTAAAAATAATTGCCAACAGAATGTTAAACATACAACCTTTCATCAACTCTGAGTGAATTATTTGCTAACTAAGCCTTTTTTAAATAATTGCAACATAATGTTAAATATACAACTTTTCATCAACTCTTTGAGTGAATTATTTGCTAACCAAGCCTTTTTTAAAATAATTGCAACATAATGTTAATGGATATTACTCTTATCTACCTAACTAAAAGGATAAAATCGCAACAGCTACTAGAAACAGGTACGTGTATTGATGCAAATTAAATATAAATCTATAGTTTAGAGATCACTCTATAGTGGTATGCTTGATTATATGCTTGATTAACACTCATGGTGGTTAATCTTAGCTTCGGAAACCACCCTGAAACCATCAACCACAGATTCTAATGCAAAACATGTTTCAAACTGTCACCAGATCTAGGCAAGGGGCAATTTGTTTATTCTACTTGGATCTTCATTCCCCCAGTTTTGTCTCGACCAGATATCTCGTCATAACCCAAACTCACCATATCTAGATGGACGATATATCTCGTCATTAGCAAAATAGACCAGATCTTCATGGACGAGATATCTCGTCCTTACAAAAAAGTGACCAGATCTTGATATCTCGTCCATCAAGATCTGATCAATTTTGCTAATAAACGAGGTATTTATTCAACAATATATTGCAGATTTTTTTATGATGACGAAATCAACACTTGGTCAGTTTTTTCTAATGACAAGATATCTTGTCCATCAATATCCGGTCTAGTTTAAAACGTATTAAACCAAAAGGGGCCTTAACTTGTATTGTTATAATACTAATGATATCAAAATATAAAGTGTAAATTCTGTTACTAATTGCTTTATATTTTAGAATTTAAAGAATCGGGGAAAATGGATTTTTTTTCATGGAAGGGTTCTTTATTTTGGCTACTGAAATATTGCATGCTGGGGGGTTAGCGCATTACACTTTGGCAACCACTGTGCTGTAGAGAATTGATCAATAGTGCGGTAGTTCACCAGTGCGGTTCAGTGTCATTTAGAATCTGACTTCATATGGGTAGCATGTATCATTTTATGAAAACTGAGGCAGTTGACAAGCACCTTGCATGCCAGCCATGGAGCCACCGAAATGTGTATGGAGCAATCCATGCAACGACGCTATCAAGCTTGCATGATACTTCATAGTTTCACAGTAAGCACTCAAATTTGAGACTAAGTGTACGGCTATTGTCAAACGGCAGAATTAGGACTACTAAAAATGGGTGTATTGAGTACATAAAACTATTTGGAATACCTGTGTTTTCAGTACATTCTGAGAAAAGGTATAGAATTTAGGAAAATTAACATTTTCGGTATTTGAATTTCAAATTTCCTTTGAATTTGTGTTTGAAGTTCTGAAGAAATTAGTTAAAAATGTTAGTTCGATCCAAATTTTGTACGTTGGATTGTATGGCGCTTGGGCCATATTGGGCCAAGCAACGCCAACCCAAGACTCCGATTTCGGGATTAACTTATTTAATTGTTTCTTTATGAGTGCTTAAAATATGTGAGTTTGCTAACATATACTTTACATTTGCAAACATATTATTTATATACTCGAACATTCTAATTGAAGAATCAGTAATCTATGTAACTGTCTTCTCCATTTACATTGAAGTGTAGCGGATAAGCAACTGGAGGGTTGCGAGTTCGAAATTCGATCCAACCAAAGACCGTCTTGTACGTAGGAGCTAGTGCAAGTTAAATTTACATTGGCTTCAAATGTCCGCATGTTGGCCTGGTGTGGAGAGCGGGAGCCAGTTCAGGTGTTTACCTTGTCATCTAACCTTGGTTCAAAATTACGAGGTTCCGCGAATCTTTCTCTTCGTGACTGATCCCGGACCATCGCCAATAGCCCATTGAGTTGCTCCAGTGTGACGTAATTCAACTACTTACCAACCTGCCATTTACGTGGAAATCGTTTTTCGCATTGCAAACGCAAACTAGGGAAGTTCAAGTACGGAGCATTGGCCTCGTTATTCCAATCCTTGTAAACAATCACTTTTAGCATAGCCGTTTTTAAGAACCCAGTTTCAACAGTCTATTTTCACTACCCTTTTGCAAGCAAAAACACTGAGAAAATTGCATTATGCCAAGACACCCGACTACGCGAATTTATAGTCGATTCTTCTGAACGCATGGCGGTGTGGTTAAAAATAAAGGATTACTTCAGTTTGGCTTGTTTGGATTATATCTCTGCTAGGAAGGCAGACGGTATCTCTAAGTTTGGTCAATTTGACTTAATGTTTGCTACATATGCGCATACAAAGTATTTCAAAACTTCCTACACAAACTTCAATGTTCCAAATGATTTCGATGATATAGCTCATGAATACAGATTCGATCACTTTTACTAATGACAAGCTACTTCGTCATTAGGGGATTGGGTAGCTGAATTAATGTCGCAACTGAAATAACACAAAGAGTTATTGGCGACGGTCCGGGATCAACCCCAATGGGAAAGATCCTGTCGTTATTAGTATATTGCCGGTGTTTTAAATGATGACGCGATCAAGATCTGGTTAGCTTTTTTCAGATTAAGGGATAGTTCATTCACAGAGGTAGGTAGTTGAATTAACGGCGCATTAGAGCAACAGAACGGGGCACTACTGGCCACGGTCCGGGATCCATCCCGAAGAGAAAGATCCGTGTACAACACCTTCTACTAATTTTGAACCAGGGTGAGATGACGGATTCAACACCTGTGTTGGACCACCAACTCTCCAAACTTCCACACCACCGCCAACGTGCTGATTCATCAAGATCTGGTCATCAAGATCTTAGCAAATCTGATTCATCAAGATTTGCTAATGACGCCATACCTCGTCAAGACAACCACCAAGAGGGTTAAAGAAACACAAAGTTTAGTCTTTTTAGCATAGGGTTGTATGTCCTACACTACCAAACAGCACCCCCAAGCACATCCAGGCTCTTGGGGTCGCATATACCAATGCGTATGAGATTTAATCGTGTTCTCTACCTCACCACGTTGCACAGGAAGTTTTGAAACACCCAGTAGAAGTGTCTAATACTTAACCTACCAAGTGTTTCGACGGGATAACTCCTCCAATATCTGGTCAATTTTGCTATTGAAGATATACCTCGTCAAGACAAAACTGCCTTATTTCTCCAATAGGGAATGAAGATCCAAGTAGGAAAACAAATTGTCCTTTCTCCAGAACTGATGGCAGTTTGGAACATTTTTTCACCAGACGCTGGCACTACAGGGTAGTGTTCAACACAAAGATAAACCACCTGGAGGGTTAATAACGCTATATTATAGTAATATCTTTCAATTGTTGATTACCCCTCCAAGTGGTTTCGACGAGATATTTCATCCATCAAAATCTGATCAATTTTGCTAACGACGAGATTTCTCGTCAAGATATTGCCGATTTTTCGATGATGACAAGATCAAGATCTGGTCATTTTCCTTCTAATGACGAGATATCTAGTCCATCAGAATCGGGTCAGTTTTCTTTTAATGAAGAGATACCTCGTCGAGACACACACCAGCAAGGTTAAATGCTCTTTCCTTGTTTCTAGCGTTATAAAGTAGCAGATACGTAAATAATACATGATGTTAATGAAGTTTAATCCTTAAAGCCAAACATGGAGATGCTGCTTTAGTAGTATGGCATTATAAGAGGTAATACCATTACCTTTATAGTATTTTCTTGATAACAAACCGCAAATCTGGTTTTACAGGCTACGTTATTTGTTTTCTGTAACGTACATTACATTTTTAAATCCGATTACTTATTCAAATTGAACTTCAGACGTGTTTCCTTTCTCAGTAATTTTTCTTCTTCTTTAGAAAGCATTCTCACAAAAACAGTTTTAAATATAACCGTACAGAATTCGTGGAATTACTTGAGAAAATTCTGTTTATAAAAAAGTAACAATTTTTTTCAAAGCGTGAGCTTTTAGTGATATAAAGTAAACATTTTGTTCAATGCAAACTTAAGTCTTTAGTCTCAGACTTCTTTCACACCGCGCTTTTTAAAGCACTTTTGGAGCGAAAGGAAAAGGGGAAGAATTTCGGCGAACGAAGGGGATATTCTCAACACGCAAGTCAACCATTTGAATTATTCATACTCGTCAGAAGTTCCGATCGTCTGACGTCATTTAGCGAGAAATGATGCCACTGCTCAATAATAAATAATAGCACATTGGTATTCTCAATTTCATGCCATATCTCCGGTTTATTTGGGTTTAACGTGCTTCGTTATTTAAGCCTAGAGCAAAGGAATGAAATGATATTGGAAGGGGTGGATATTCGAGCTATGCTTGTACGGTTTCTTTACCCAATAAAGGGAAATATGCTAAGAAATTTGAAAAAAAATTTAACGGGGGAAGATTATATGAATGTATTTTGCACATAACACAAATTGAGTAATTTTATTCTAATATGTCACACTACCCATCTTCAGTGCTTCCTAGAATAAAAATATCAAGGCGAAATTATGGTTTTATAGAATAAACAGATGAAGACCTTAGTCAAATTTGTAATAAAAATGTATGACTTCAGAACAACACCTAATAAATATAAGACTAAAAAAATCAAACCATCATCAATGGCCATTTCGGTGGAGCATCTCTTCTCAGTCATCATTTCTGATAATGGTGGACGTATTCCTCCACCGAAATATCCACTGACTATTCTATCTTAGTTTTTGATATTTATTAGTCGTTTTGAATTTTTTACTACGATTTTATAGATAGTTTTAATATTCCAAGATTATTAATATGCACTAGCATTAACTTTTCTAGAGGCGGTGAAATCCCAGGGAAGGTTGATGACGGTTAGAATTTTCTATGCTGAAAAATTTATTGGAATACAGCTGGTTAAGCCCATAAAACAAATACAATTGAAATAACGTGTTGCGTTAGACAGGATTTTGGAATTCAATGATTTCTTAAAGAATTTCTTTGAAAAATTAACTACTTATAAACTTTAGTGTTTGCCACTGAAACGTTCCTAGTGTTTACATCCTTTTTTCATAAGCTGTTGGACTAAACTTATGGTATGTTCATCATCGAAAAGTTTACCAGGTGTGTTTTTGTACTAAGGAAGCCTCTCACAGTCAGATAAATAACAGTTTTTCAATGTTATTCAGGACACACATTGGTCTAACATCAGTTCTGCGATACTAAATTGGCTGAAATACGCATGAGTAACGACAAGTTTTGTCAACAGAAACGGAGTACGCATGCGCATGTGGTATGTTTTGTCGCATGCTGGTCCAGCGTGTGGCCGCGATTGAGAGCAGTAGAGTGCCAACAAGTTCAATTCACATATGTAAAAAGATAATATAGTAATCTCTGGGTGTATCGTATTTCAAAGAGGACAAAAAAGCGATATATGAGGGCTGAAAAAATTTTACTCGTTAGAATAAAGCGTAAATTATACATACTTTTTATATAAAGTTATGCAATATTACAATATAAAATGCAGTTAAATATTGTTGTTATACGGTGATCATTTACGTTTCTTTCAATCATCCTGGTGGTTTATCTTCGCGAAGAAAATCACCCTGTAGTGATGATAGTAGCTTCTGATGCAAAAACCTGTTTCAAACTGTCACCAGTTCCAAGCAAGGGCAAATTTGAATTTTTCTACTTGGATCTTCATTCCCTTGGAGTAATAGGACAGTTTGGCGTGACGAGATATCTCTTCATTAGTAAAATTGACCAAATCTTGGACGAGATGTCTCGTCGAAACCACTTGGAGGGTTAACTTCCTTTCTGGGTCTAATCCATAAAGGTCTCAATCCCCTAACGTGACGATGTCTGTACGTTTCCCTACAAAATTTCACATTATATCAGAAGGAGCCAGATGGAAAATACCGAGAAAACTTGTTGAAACAGGGAGCTTTGAGCTTCCAATTCAGAAAAGGCATATTAACCTCTCCAAGTTTTACGACGAAATATCTTGTCCAAGATCTGGTCAATTTTGCTAATTACCAGGTACCTCGTCGATACAAAATTACCAAACTAATTCCAAAGAGGAATGAAGATCCAAGTAGGAAAAAAAAATTGTTCCTTGTCTAGAACTGGCGACAGTTTTGAACGGGTTTTTGCATCAGAGGCCGGCTACTGCAGTGTGGTTTTCGACTCGAATATAAGTCACCAGAAGGGACTTCCTTTGATGTTCGCACTCTTAATATTCATCGGAGGACAAGTACAAATGAGAGATATAACCAAATGAGGGATATATCTCGGCGTGATATAATTAGGGGTTAGTTCATCTGTACACTATGCAAGACAACCCTTATTTTTGGAACATCCTGAATAATTAAATTAAATCATTATTTACATCGGATAAATAATAAAAAATATAGCGATTTAAAATAAAAGTTGTCAGTAAGTCACTGAAATAAAAAGCCTAACGATTTTATAAAACAAACTAATTTTAAACTCTTTTAATTGTACTCTAATCTTTCTCGATACAATTTAGTTGTTTAGAAAGGGAATTAAAAAAATTTTTTTTAGCCCTTTCAAAGGTGATGTTACACTCCTTGAAATGATGAAACTAAGGAAACAATTTTCAAGAAGTATTAACCCTCCAAGAGGTTTCGACGAGATAGCTCGTCAATACCAATCTGAACAATTTTGCTAATGACAAGATATATCGCCATCAGGATATTGCCGAATTTTGATGATGACAAGATCAAGATCTGGTCAGTTTTTTCTAAGGACGAGATATGTCAAGCATCAAAATCTGGTCAGTTTTGTTAATGACGAGATATCTTGCCGAGGCAACTACCAGGAGGGTTAAGATTGACGGCAAAGATATATAAATATTTTCTCATTTGATATTCTGATGTCAAAGAGTAATTATCATGGGCGATGATACTTAAAAGGTACCAATTCCCTTTAAATAACTAAAAATAATTAATTCTTGTTACATGGAAAATATATTCATGATAGGTGATTGCTCATTAAACATGAAGATCTTTTAATTCTCTTTCAGCATAGTGCCTTTCAAAGGGTTAAATTAGTAACACAAATTTACACTACTAGATAAATTAAGTAATGGTGAAAATTGAAAACATCGCAAAACAAAGGATTCAACATAAGTAAAAAATGTTGATCGGAAAACTAGGAGTGTAAGTCTATTCGACGAGATTAAATTTCAACAATTTTATAAGAAAAGAACTTAAGGGACATTCATAATATCTTCATAACTGTCTTTTCAGTAGCTACCTTTATATACACCCAAACTATTAAAATTAAAATTGGCGCAATAAATTAGCACCGTGAGTCACAAAATTTTCAAGTTGTGTAGTTTGTGATTTTACCTCATAACATTCATCTATGACAAAAAAAATCACATCTATTGGTTGAGAGAATCATAGGAAAGATTTTGTTGGTTCAGATCAAAACCAGTTAGAAATCATACAGTGAAAATTGCAGGTTGATGAACGGATATATGCGTATAAGCCCCTCAGTGGGTTAAGAGTATTTTCCTTGTTGTACATGATCTGTAAAATACTCTTTCAGAGCCGAATTTTCAACAGGTGAGTATGTTATACATTTAAAGCAGAATTGGCATCTGTCTGTTCTCTATACAAATCTACACCGTTTGACCAATCCACACCAAAGTTGGTACACTTATTCTTTGGAACCCCTGCGGGTAACGTCGGCTACATATTAATCCCCGTTCTATTTGTGTCTTAGGTGTGCAGCGGGGTATCAAGTTCCGTCATCCCGGACAGAACACTTGCTAGGGGGCGCTCTCTCCCGGTTTGGCTGTGCGGATGACGTCAGAGTTAACATCTACAGGAGTCGCCTCTCAAGATGACCTTGGAATTTTTTTAGACTCTTAGAGTATGGTGCAGTTGAAGATGGGTGCAGTTGCACTGAAAATCGCTCAGTATCATATAGTTATATATGTAGTCATATATATGTATCATATGTATCCCGTCTATAAATTATTAAATTGTAGCTTTATTATTAGAATGCAAATTTTTATGATAATATAAGATTACTTTTATAGAAAGTGTTTTTTTTATCGTCGATATGGTACAGGGGGCTAAAGACAATTTGAAATCCTCATAAGAATAACATTGCGCATTTATACGATCAATGTCAGACCAATTCACACTAAATTTCGCACATTCATCCTGTAGAATTCTGCGGGACGCATAGGCTATATATTAAACCCGTTCGATTTGTTCTGGATCTGCAGGGGGAGCTAAAACAATTCGAAATATCCATAGGAATAATATTGAGTAATATTACGATGAATTATAAACAATTCAACCCGAACAACGCCGGGTAATTCAGCTAGTCATTGATAAAAACGGGACGCTTGCTAAAAAGATTGCTTAGCCCCCAGAAATGAGACAAAGACATCGTTTCCTCCTCTTCAAATCTTAAATATTTCATCCCAGAATTTGCTCCCAAAAGTGCAAGACAAGAAACACCACTTCTTCCTCAGTTTGTTATGAAGTCTTTTCCGCCCCTCCGACTTCTTGCCGTTCTTCCCTCCTCTTCCAACAAAAGCTCTCCTGACAGCCCAGTTACGTTCCCGAAACATTTACACTTTCGAACACCCCGAAACAAAAAAGAACGGGGCTTATTATTCCATCCCTTCCAAACCGCCATGCAACCCAAGTTCTCCCTTTTGCCGTCTCCGGGCTCTGACGTCATCGGCGAGGCGGACCAATCGGCGGAGGCGTTTCACGGCGGAGAGCCGGCTTCCCTGATTGGCCGCCGCTGCCGCATGATGAGGCCAAACTGCACATTCTAGTTTCTTACCCATTAAATTCCACACGATCTGGCGAAGCTCCTTACATCGATTTGGATTCGGAGGAATTTATTTTTATTGGAATTTCTTTAATATTTTCTTTTTTTGGAAAATTCAAGAGCGTCTCTTACGGGGCATTTGATTTATGGGAATAATTTCACAGATTCGGGACTCAAACGTCAGTTGGTAGTAGTGCTTATTTGCATTTTAGACGTATATTCGGGTTTGGGAGTTATAAAATTCATCCTTTCTTAGATCAAAAGAGAGCATCTTGGTTGGAAGAGTATCAAGGGCTTGTGATGTTGTTCATTAGCACGGGATTTGGGGATACGAATTGAGAGTAACGGCATTACTCTTCGGAGTAAACAGTAACTGCTTTCTCTCCAAATCTTCGTCTAATAAAATTAAATATTTTTTGAATATTTGTACATGTTTTGAAAAATAGGAAATTGATAAAACGTTTTATCCATGACATCGTATCTTTCAACAATGCTTTGCACTTCCCTATAGCACATATCTCTTTTCACATATTATAGTGGATCGTGTTTCCAAAAATAGAAAGATGATACACGTATGGAGATCAATTCTATAGATATACCGATGATATAGAGATCCACTCTATATCGTCGGCAAGTGAATCACACTAAATCAAAAGTTCAAAATATGAGTTTAATAGCTTTTCTGGATCAGAATGTGGTGATCTATAAACTGATGAATTCCCTAAGACATTGTTTCTCTATATGAAGGTTAGATTTCTGCTTGAGAAGCAGAATTGAGATTTTATTAACTCGTTGTTATAGCAATACAGAATCATCAGTTGAGTATTCTTCTCTATAAATAATTGACAAATTGAGCAAATTAAAGTGTTATAAATAGTTAAAATTATAACAATTACATACACACACAATTTTCGCAGAAATTGAAAATTTTTCCACCTTCGTTTCCTGATTGTGGTTCAAAATTACGAGTTGTCCTAAGTTCTATCCCATCGGGATTGATCCCGGACCGTTGCCAATAGCCCGTTGTCTTGCTCCAGTGCAACGCCAATTCAACTACCTAACTACCCGTCGTTTTTTCAGAATTATGCTTTTTACTTAGTGCTTTACTTGCAAGCCGACGATATTTATAATCCATTCTACGTTTTCTCAGAAAGCATCTACTTTTGGACAGTTTAGAGTGGAATGTTTTTTCATTAACAGAAAAATGATAAAGTCATCTAATATGCTGTATCTATTTTGTTCTTGCTAAATACAGTATCATTAAAGGACATTGTATTTTATCCATTTTAAATTACAAGTAAAGTGCATTCATACATTTGTACCTTGGTAGAAAAGGGGCCGATGTCCAAATTCGCTGACAGAGTTATATCAATAAATTATTTCAAGGAAATAAAAGTTATAACAGAAAAAGTGTCAATGTCGTCCTGTCGATATAATATGAAAGAATCAAAACATTGGGAAGTATTTTTCGCGTACGCTGTTTTAAAAATTAAAAACAAATTACTGAATCAGCTGTTATCAAAAACTTACAAAATGGGAATTGGCCCTTTTCTACCTTGGTACAGATATAAATAAACAAGAAAATGAATTTAGAGTAAATGTACAAATTAAGAGTCAGTCAAGGCAATCCAATAGAGATGGGTAAACAGTCATGTCCCTTTAAAGCACATCGCATATCATGAACAAGCACGATTTTTGCGTAACTACATATTATTTGGAGAAGACAGTTGAACCCTTGGAGTAACTGTGTACATCTGTTGTACACTATGCTTAATAAAGATCACTTCATGTTGATTTGACTTGTTTTTCACATTCATTAAGACGTTTCAAGTCTCGGTCCACTGTGGCACTGATGTAGTTTTATAACACCTCAAATACTTTTATATTACTTTGATATACATTACGTGTAAAGTTTTCAACGCTTTCTTTGATTACTTTTACATGGTGCATAAAGGTAGGTAGTTAATTAACGTCGCACTGGAGCAACACATTGGTCACCAACATTTTGGTGACGGTCCGGGATCAATCCCCAAGTGAAAGATCCGAGGACAACACATAAATTTGAACCACGGTCAGATTACGAGGCAACACCTGAGCTGGCACTCCACCTCTCTAAACTTCCTCACCACACCAGCGTTAGGTCATTTGAGGCCACAACAGATTTAACGTGCACCAGCCCCAATGTACACAATGGTCTTTGGTTCGACGGAATATCGAACTCGTAGCCCTCCGATTTCTAATCCGTTACTCTTCAAACAGGGTTACCACTGCCTGGTGCAGAAAGAGAAAGGAAGAACAATTGTACTAGCCCTAATTTTGCAGTTTGACAGTATCTGTACACTTAGTTTCACAGTAAGAGCTCAAAGTTACAAAAATCAACAATAATGCAAGCCCGACAGAGTCGATGCACCGCGTGCCATACAAACTGGCCAAATGCCACGCTGCCGAACAAGCGCCCTATAGCACATTCAGGTGGTGCTTGCGAACATCTCTATTTGAATATGGTTCAATTTTGTGTTTCTTACCTTCCTTTAACGCTCCTGGCGGTTGTCTGGACGAGGTTTAGCAGAACTGACCAGATCTTGATGGACGAATTATCTCGTCTTGAAAAAAAACCTGACGAGATCTTGATATCGTCATCATAAAAATATCGGTAATATCTTTATGGTGAAATATCTCGTCATTAGCAAAATTGGTCAGATCTCGTTGGATGAGATATCTCGTCAAAAAACAACTTGGAGGGTTAAAGTTTGTACAGAAGTTTTGAAACACCCTCATTCGTACTAAACAGTATTGTCTACAACTGAGTTACACTATAGTACTAAGTGATGTGTGTAAAATTTACGAACAATGAATTACAACAGCGTAAAAAGAACAAACCAACAGTGTTAGTTTCTTAGATGGTGACATATTGGAATTCTATATGCAATGGGTGTTTTGGATAATTATCTTCATGTCTTTAATGGTATCCAGATAATATGATTGATTACTGGAAACGTATCAGCGTTACGTTTTTATCGGAGCCTTCTGCTATTTTCAGAAGTATTTTCGTGACATGAGACAATCTGTACAGATCCACTATGAACGGAAAGGTCATGAAGCTCAAATCTTTTCACTTCTTTATTTAACAAAAGACATTTAACAACAGCAAAAACAACAAGCATGAAAAGAAACAGAGTCGGACAAAACTACTTTTAATTGCAATTACTCTCTGTGCGCACTTGAGTTATTTCTTGTATTGAGTAGTCAGCAACAGAACGTATACAGCAGGTCAGGTTAAATATCACATTTGAATGTTGAAATGCAGCTTATACTAAAACTTTATTATACTATTAAATGGCCATTTATTTGCTATTCTTACGATAGTGGATGCCATGTTGCCCTTTTAAAGACTCAAACGTTCAATTTGAATATCTTTCCAAAAGAAATTGATTCCAATAAGTAACTGGGTAAATTACCGGAAATGTTAATGTCAGCTTTTTAAATATTTAATCAAGTTCTCAACCGATTATTAAACCTATGAATATTATAAAATATGAAAAGAGAGTTGGAAAGGTAAAAAATATGGTCTAACAGCGCTTAACTCTTATAAAATCAACTAAGTATTAATATCATGTAGCATATCATTAGATTTCTAAAATTGAAAGCGGCATAAATCATACATTTTCCATTCTTTCAATTTGATATTGAAAGTATCAAAGATATTGAAAGCAACGAAGTTGCACATGATACCTGTGCCATATTTGTAATATCTACCATCAGCAATATGAGATTAATTTAGTTAATTGTGTCAGTAGAATTCATAATTAGAATGTCGGAATTTTGCATACAAACAGAACATACTATTAAGGTAAATTACCATTCACACTAAAATGTATTTCGTCTAGAAAGTGTATAGGAAAAATAATGACAGTTTTATGAAAATGTTAAAAAGAGACCTTATATACAGATAGATTTCCTTACAATTTTAATAGCTCAAGATAAACTGTTTTTATTTTGCGTATTATGTTGAAATTACAAAACAAAAATTTAAAAAAAATTAATCATTGAAAAAAATTTATCGATAAACATCCCCCTTAAATCCATATCCTTTTTCCAGGTATGCATAAATTCTGATCGTAAAGGAATTCTAAAACTGTTGAAAGTTCTGATGTTGGTTAACGATTTAAACTTTAGATGGCGCCACGATAGGCAATTGTTAAGGTTATCTGACATACCGTCTTTGTAAATACAGACGTTTTAAAAAGGGGATAGTCAAATTTCGTGATTTGAAAAAGGTTATTTCGCAACAAAGTGAACGAAGAACATTAAAACATGTCATCCACAAAAATAATTGAACATCTCTTTTGTAAAAGAAATATCTCCATGCATATGTTTCATTCTTCAAAGTCTAGCCATTTTAAGATTATTGATCTCAAATCCACATCTTTTAATGGTCGTGTTTATTGAACAAATGGCATTTTTGAAACATTTTTTGGGACAACAAAAGCACAATTTTTCTCGTCCTCTTATTAAGAAAATAATTAAGTTAAAAGTATTGTACAGTATGTTATTTTAATAACGCAATTTTATATTTAAGATTTTTTCGAATGAAAAATCTGGGGATTCAATAAGACTATATAGATAAGTAGAAACTAGATTCAATCAGTTTTTACCTTCACTAGTATTTCATTGAAATATTAGAAATGGGTAATCCAATTTCTGATTTATTGTATATATGCATTGTCATTTTTCAGAAATACTACTTTTAATTTTGAACTAACGATTGAGCACATACCTCAGATTTAAAAGACAGCATAGTTTGTTTTCAATCCAAATAATCCAATAAAGATACAATTTTACTTTTGTGAAAAATATTATTTTTTTTTGTAGAACTAGAAATAAACCGAATCAATAACATCAAAACTTATTTTTAATTTGATTTTTTTTCTATCTATTCCATGCTACGATAGTAGCTTTAACCCTTTAAGAGGTTTCAACGAGATATCTCGTCCATCAATATCTGACCAATTTTGCAAGTGACGAAATATCTCAAGATATTGCCGATTTTTGATGATGACGGAATCAAGATCAGGGCAGTTTTCTTCAAATGACGATATATCTCGTTCATCAAGATCTGGTCAGTTCGATAACGACGATGTATACCTTCAAGAAAACCACCTGGAGGTTTAAATGGAGCCTATAGTGTCATATACTTCAATAGTATTTTTTTGATCGATATATGTATAAAAGGCATAGATATACTAATTTCTTCATGTTATTCTTAAAAAGCACGCTACATACTGTTTACTTTCCAGTCCTCTCGAATCTAAGGGCATACACAGCCAAATTCTTTAAGGGCATACAATGTCGCATTTCTTCAGTATTTTCATGAGAATGATACATTACTGTTCATGAAAATGATACATACACTGTTTACATTCTATAGTATGTAAGTAGTATGGCACAAACTCTACAGATATTTTTTGCATTTGTGTGAGACACTTTTGCATTTGTGTGACTTCTTAGAAATATTTCTTTAAAATGAAACATTGCAACTCCTACTTTGCTCAATTGTATGTTTTAAATCTGAAGTATGCGTAGTATAATTTTCGAAGTTCTGTCTTAAAATAAAACGTACACTTAGAGGTTGATAGTCCTTTTGAGGCCTCCAGCGCATCAAAATTTGAGACCGATTGGTTTGATTATTCCCCGATTTGCATATCAAAATATAATTAAATATTTTTAAAAGCCCAATTTATTTTCTATACTTAAAAACTACAAAACACCGAATAACAATTAATTATAATTAACAAATAAACAATATAAATTAATTATAAAAAGATGTTAGGTAAAAGCATACATTTACATCCACAAAAAAATGGAACAAACCATTCCAGAAGGGAAATTTATGTAGGAAATGAGGCGAAAGTGGGGAGAAAAGCCCATATAGTCTACATTTGCATCAACCTAAGCCCCAAGTGGTTTCGACGAAATATCTCGTCCATCAAGATCCGACTAATTTTGCTAATGACGAAATATCTCGTCATCAAGATATTGTCGATTTTTTAACGATGACGAGATCAAGATATGGTCAGAGTGGCCTTTAATGAGTGAGATATCTCGTCCATCAAGATCTGGTCAGTTTTGCTAATGACGAGATAACTCGTCGAGATAACCACCAGTGGTGTTAAACAATGGATAGGGTTATTTTGTAGCATGAATGGTGTGGAGTAAAAGCAATATATCCTACTCGGAAATCTCGTGACCCTCAGAGGGTTAATCTAAAATGTTTTTGGTCTGAGAGTCCAGTTGCCGTTCGCGATTTAATTTTAGTTGACAACCTATACATAAGCATCAGCGCTGTATTGTGTTCGAAACGTTCACTGTACTTAAAATTAACCCTCCTAGACTTTCGACGAGATATCTCGTCCAAGATATGGCCAATTTTTCGGACGGGATATCTCCTCGAGACAAAATTTCCCTATTACTCCAAGGGAAATGAAGATTCAAGTAAGAAAAATAATTGTCCCTTGACCAGAACTGGTGAGTTAGGAACAGAGGTTGGCCACTACAGGGCAGTCTTGGACGCGAAGATAGACCACCAGGAGAGTTAATAATTTGTGTTACTCAATTGGCGTTTCTAGATTTTCAAAACTGTAGTTTATCTCTTTTCAAAGAGCACGTGCATCCAATATCTACACAACAATAATTACTAATGAAAATTGTTAAGTTGTTTTAAAATAATCTATAGCTTTGAATTCCATCAAATTAATATTATTTTCGTCATTTATAAAAATGATGTAAATATACAGAAGTAGGAGCGAGGAGTACATAAATGAATACATTCTTTTGTGAATGATGTAAAATACTTTTATACTTGGTAGACATTTAATGTAGGTGTCTGTAGGGTTAAGAAAATTCCTCTTTGCCCTAAAACGTTATTATTCTGAATGGATTATGCAAATTAGTTCAATAATTAATCAATGGATTAATCAAAGTATTTTGATGCATACACGAATGCGAGAAAATGTATGATTAAATAAAAGGATACGTTTTATTAATTTATATTAAGACGTTATTTAAAATTGATTTTCTAAAAATCTTCAAATACGCAAGATTCCAGAAAAAAGGGCGAGATGTTTTAAAATAGCCATTGTAGATATTGCTCTTAGAAATACTTTCGTTTGGTGCTTTCGATATATCTAACTTAATTTCTCTCTCTTATAATAAACAAGATTAATTTTGAAGTATTTGAAACATTTTTTAATTTTCAACTTATCTACTTTTCTACTTTCATTTTCTACTTTTCTACATAATATTTTTTTTATAAACTTTAAGGTTATAAATATTAGTTCATTTATAAAAGATAATTACAACGACCCATTATTCCTCCCTGCAATATTTTCGATCGCAAAATAAAAGATTTTCTTCAAAAATAAGTATGTATTTATATATTAGTTGAGTCTATTAAAATTATTTTAAGAGCCATGAAATCTTAAACGCTTTACATAACAGAAATAAATGTAATCAAATGTGTCTTAAGATTTACATTAATACTTTTAAATGAAATTGTTATGCCTAATATATAGTAATATAAATTTAATTTGATTGGGTAAGAAATTATGTTAAAGAAATGTGTCAACAATGTAAAAATACAAACATTTCCTTACTTAAAAGTCAGATTAGCTTGTTTCCACAAAAATCGAAAAATTCATCTTAAATTTAAATTAATACTAAAGATGATATATAATCTAACTTCTATCAGAAAAAATATTTCGAAAATACTTTTTACGACAGATCTAAGACAACAGCGATTTTTAAAATTGAAAATGAAAATTAACTTATGAGAAATCTTGTAAACAAAAGGAAAAAGGTTTTTCTGTTTTAAAGCATTACATAATTGCATAAAAATGAGGTCTGGAAGAATTTTTCTACGATCACAGTACGGTCATTAGACATTTAATGTTTGACCAGAATGCACATTTTATCGAAATAATTTTTAAAAGTAAATTTAAAATATTTTTTAGTCAATATTTTGAAAAGCTCTAATAAATGCGAACTAATGTTCCATAGATAATAAAACAGATTAGAAATTAATATTTGAGGATTCTGTTAAAAGCATCCTACGGAAATTTCAATTGATATATTTATTTTGTGTTCTATCAACAATGAAAGTATATACTTGCATTTTTTCATGTAATGATTTAAAATCGTATTAACAATTCCAAACTAGATCCTATCTGGAATGTTATTGCAGTGAATATTTAAAGGATATCAGACATTAAATGTTTTTGGATGCAAATTATCCTCCCGATTTAGTAATTCTGAACAGATTTTTAAAAATTTTATATTAACCCTCCAAGTGGTTTCGACGAGATATCTCGTCCACCAAGATATGACCAATTTTGCTTATGACGAGATATCTCGTCATCAAGATACTGCCGATTGTTTGATGAGCACGAAATCAAGATCTGGTCAGTCTTCTTCTAATGATCATGATCTTGTTTTTTCTTGGACGAGGTATCTCGAGGTCAGGTCTTGGACGAGAATCTCGTCCAAGACCTGATCAGTTTTCACAAGATACCTCATTGATACAAACACCAGGAGGGTTAAAGGATATAAATATGAAGCATTACTTTTGGAAGGAGCCAAAAGTTTGCAGTTTTATTTAAATTGATTAAATATTTTTTACAAGATTGTTCTCAATTAAATTTAATATCTGTTAGTTTTACAATACAACATTTAACAAGCGAGACATATATTTTGATATACCTATTTATTCAATATTTTTCAGTAAATTTATACTAAAATATAAATATTACAGTTTAAATATAAAAATGTGTGAATATTTTGTCTCTAAGGTTTGGAGGTAGCGAGTTCCGTAAGATAAAAAATGCCATTATGATATCGGATATAAATATGAAGCATTACTTCTGAAGGAGCCAAAAGTTTGCAGTTTTATTTAAATTGATTAAATATTTTTTACAAGATTATTCTCAATTAAATTTAATATCTGTTAGTTTTACAATACAACATTTAACAAGCGAGACATATATTTTGATATACCTATTTATTCAATAATTTTCAGTAAATTTATACTAAAATATAAATATTCCAGTTTAAATATAAAAATGTGTGAATATTTTGTCTCAAAGGTTTGGAGGTAGCGAGTTCCGTAAGATAAAAAATGCCATTATGGTATCGGATATAAAACTGGAGTGAATCACTTACTCGCTCATATGCTATGCACAAAAGCATCGCCCATCTCTCTTCCATTCATCATTTCTTCCGTGGTTTCCCTACTGTCAGATTGAATCAACTCGCAACCATAACAGCAGTTGATATCACGTATCCTCTTCAAGCCAACTGCGCAACTGCAATAACTATTGTCCTGCATGTGGTGCATGATTGAGTCAACGCATATCAAAATATCACAATGCTAAAGCTCTTGGAAAAACACCGAGGAATCGAAGGCACGCACAATGACATTTCGAGGAATGGAAATAAATTAATTCGATTCCTTTAAAAATAAAACTCCAAACCCACGGTGGCCTCTATTTTTAAGTCCCATCACCACTTAGCGCGAGGAACTCACTCCCAGTTGTGTTGCTCTAAACAGGGCCCTCTTACGTTGACATTGCCACTGGCAGAATCATGCTGGCCATCTGTTTGCTTTGTAGCTTATTTTTAGCTACTAGTTTTTGGCATCACTGCCAAACGCACGCGAGACCAGCGCCATCTCTTTTACTTGTCTCCAACTAGCAAACGGGATTGTGGAATTGGAGTGGCTTCCAAGTTTCTTTTTTGAGTGTGGCTTATTAAATTGTTTTGAAATCTCGATCAATCTTCGGAATGGAGTGGCTGTTGAAAGAGGTATTCAGGCACTTCATTCTTTGATTGGAAGACAGATTGGGAATGATGTTGCTCTTTTAATCGTTTCCGTTTCGGATAAGGTATAATGTCTTCGATGATAAGAACTGTAAACGGTTTTATCGCAGCGACAGATCTTGAGGTATATTCATTTGTAATTACCTGGTTACTAACCTTAGGCGTTCGTTTAGGGGCTA
Source organism: Meta bourneti (assembly GCA_933210815.1). NCBI lineage: Eukaryota > Metazoa > Arthropoda > Arachnida > Araneae > Tetragnathidae > Meta > Meta bourneti. The sequence goes on from OW119928.1 coordinate 27,237,588, forward strand.
CAAGTATGTATAAATCACGAGAATAATCAGTATACACAATAAAATCGAAGCATTTAATTTACTGCTAGTGATTATTTACTCCATAATTCGGAGTAAAAACCAATATATTTTCAACTACTGAGAAAAACAACGAAACTTACTGAAGACAATAAACTTTCCAGTTTACTAAAATAGATGGAAAATGGAGTACAAAATTTTTATAGTTTTAAAATTTATTTATATCAAAGTTTATCAATAAATTTTTTTTGAAAACGATATTTTTTGACGAAGATACACTGAAAACAAAATAAAACATATAGTAGATAAATAAGGTATGTATACTACAAACATACATTTTCTCCGATTGTGATGTTTTGACATTTTTCTGATTTCGAACTGTCTAAAGCGAGAGCAATCAGCAAGAAAGTAAGTTATTTCTCGATTTCATAAAAAAATTTGTATCCTTTTTTCTGTTGATATATCTTAGTTCAAATAAGAGTATCACTGCGATTCCTAGTTTTGAAATTTTGGGTTAAAATATTGCTTAACCTATGTCTTTTGCAAAAAATTTTTGTTAATACCAAAGTTGTTTTAGCTTTACAATCGAGATATACACTTGCCAAATTGAGTTAATTTGATTTTAATTAAAAAAATTATTATGTGAATTAAAATAATGACAATAGTTCTGAAATTAATGAGCACGGAACCTATCAATTTTTGGTAATTTATCAAACGTTTTGAACACATATTATACAATAAGTTCCTCACAACTTATTATTTTTGAACCAAAATTCATATGTAAACATTTATTTGAAAACAGTGTGTAAAGTTTAGAAAAATCGGATCACAACTTCCAAAGCTTGTTTTAAAGTTCCAATGTTGCTTTGAACATGATGTAATAACCCTGTAAAGCCGTGCCTCTAAAATCACCAGGGTTCAATTGTTACTTTTTGCACTTCGGATGATAAAAATGAAAAACTTTTATATTTATAATGATTTAGTTCATGAAAATCAATACACAAATGCAAATAAAATTTACGAAGAAAAGCTCAGAAGGCCTTAAAATAGTATTGAATATCAGGTTTAGTTACGGCTTCGGTAGTATATTGTTCAATCAAATGTCTTGATTAGTAGATTTTTGTCGTACGAATAACCATTCACTTCAATTAATAATAGTCAATATGCTCACTGGAATTGAAACAATCAAATTGTAGATGATTTCATATCTTGCAATCAGCGTTAAATACAACCATTTACAAAATATTTAGCATTTGAGAAAGAAATTCATTGGATGCTTGCATTGATTTTAACGTTTTCACCAGACACCATAAATTATTTTTTGTTAAACTTTAATAAAGAAAATATGTAACAATTTTACTGCAAATAGATTTTTTAAGTTGTATACTTTTTCTCGGAGATTGATATTTTAAAAATGATTTCAATACAATAAGTAATCTGCTTCAATGAAGCATTTTGTTTTATCTCTAATTTAACTGCATTTGTGTTTTTCTTGCATTTTTGGATCATATATTTTTAATCTCTGCAATTGGATATTCTGCTGTCGAAAAACAACAATTAAATAAAGTAATTAATGATTTAGTCATCGTTTTTATCCTTAATAGTTTTTATTTGATGAATATTAGATTATTCATGAATTTTGATTAGTAGTTATACATTAATCATAAGAAAAGTCATCAACATCGATGAATAATATGCTAATACATAATTGATATGGTATTAGATTAATTTTGAATTTGGAGTTTTAGAATATTCATCAAATCAGTTTCTTTTTCAGATTGGGTAATGGTCAAACTCAATGTATCACGAAGTAAACATGATCAAGTTTTTAATGCCTTTTTTTAATTAGCCGTATGTTAACTTTTTTAAATCAAAGAAATTTGTTCAAAACAAGTATCATTAAGTCATTAAAAAACATTCAGAGGCATTTTCTGAAGCATCTGTTCGTTTAATTGTCAACTATTCAGAAAATGAATTTAAATTTTAATGGTCTTATTAACTGAATATTAGAAAGCAATGAGTATTACGTTTTTTCACTAACAATATCGTATTTAACATTGGATTCATTTAAAGATTAAGTAAGCCATCACATGACTTAGCTCTTTGTAATCACCAGACTCGATGAGTCATGGGACTGAAAATAGATGAATCAACAACAGTTGATAGTGATCAGTCATTAATAGAGACTTAGGAGTCAAGGTATGTAGGTAGTTAAATTTACGTCGCACTGGAGCAACACAACAAGCCAATGCCGACTGTCCTGGATCTTTCCCAAAGAGAAAGATCCGAGAATAACACCTCCTCATTTTGAACCACGGTCAGATTACGAGGTTAACTAATCTTCAAACACCCACACCAAGATGAGAACATTTAGAGCCACAACCGATTTAAGGCACACCAGCCCCCACGTACACGACGGTCTTTGACTGGATCGAGATTCGAACTCGCAACCCTTCGCTAATCCGCTACTCTTCCAATCGTACTACCACGGCCTAAGAGTCAAAGAAATGAAAACCTACATACATAAACAGTTTGAATGCTAATGGTCGATTTATAAGTAGTTTCATTCGTTTGTTTATGCATAACGTGTTTAAAAAGTATATGCATGATATTTGGTTCAAGCATGAATTATAAATTTTTATTTCATTGGATGGAATAGAATTATTAGTTTATGAAAGTTCAACAAACCATTTATTAGGCAGACATCTAACAAATGGTAAAGAGAGGTACACAAGGCCGTTTCTGAGTGGTATGTTGGGCGTGCATTTGAACGACTTCAGAAAAATAGGGACGGCTGAAAGGCAGGAGCAGGATGACTCCATCTTTAAATAAGCATGCACATCAATGAATTCGTCTTCCTATTTTATTTTTTGCGATTAAAATAAAAGGCACTTTGAAACTGCATATTTTGTTCCTAATTTATATTAACATATTCAAAAAGCACTCAAGGACAGGATTTTGGAGTTAAAAAGCTAACCATTATTTTTGCATTTGTAATAAAAGGTAATCTGCATACTTCGTTCCATATTTCCATTAGTATATTCGAAAAGCACTCATCAAGGGCAGAATCATGAAGTTAAAAAAGCGCATGCTGAAGCCACTTATATCACAGAAAATCAGAGTTTTGCACATTACAGGTAAAACAACGTCTGAATTCGCCAATGATCTGAAAACAATCGGTATATAGTAGAATTTACGTCGCACCAGAGCAACACATTGGCTAAAAATCAGAGAACATCTCGTCATTTTAAACTATGGTCAGATGGCGAGGTAAACACCTGAGTTGAAATCCCACTGTTCAAGCTTCCACACCAGCGCGAGGACATTTGATGCCGTGACAGATTTAACGTGCAACAGCCGCCTCATACACGACGGCCTTTGGTTGGATCGAGTCTCGAATTCACAACCCTCCAGTTGCTAATCCGCGGCTCTCTGAAAACAATAGGAAATATCACTCAACACAATTCTCATTTACCATTACAGTATTTAGAGAACTGAGAGAAAGAGAATGAACCATGCGAAATTATTTTCTGTATTTTGATGAAGGGAATTAAATTCTCTTAGAAAATCAAATACGTTTGAGAAGAAGGGAAAACTTCCTGAGGTTCGCAATCCCAGGAAAGTACTACAGGAACCTTCATATTTTCTATACAGAAACGAGTTGAGTTGTTTTATCGCTCAATGGTCAATTTTACGGGATTATCCTTGTGTGAAGTATTTTAATTACTTTCTCTCCATCTTGCTTCAAAGGCAATACAAAATTTAATGTTCGAAGTAGTTGATTTATCGTATGGTTGAAGTTAAAAATTCATTTTATGTAAGCATTTGTATTAATTTTATTCTAAGCCTTTATTATAAAATTGTTCATTTGTTAATATGTTTGAATACAAGTTGAGATTTTTAATTGTGAATTTATGGCACATTGTTTCCTTTGATGGTTTAATCAGAATAACTTTTTGTGTTAATTACAATACACACTACCATTCCTTCTAACTTGTAACAAATGCGTGAAGTAAAAACTAAAAGAAAATTTGAAATAAAGTGTATGGCTTTATAAAAAAATTGAATTGTTAACCGCATAATAGCCTAACTATTCAGTCAATACGACATTGAAAAATCTAAAACAGCGATTTTCAACCGTTCACGGTACACTGGTGTGTCGCAAGAATGGCACAGGTGTATTCTGAGCCTTCAAATTGTGCACGACTTGCTTTATTTCAACGGTTTAATTTCGAACTTTTGATAAGTGTTCACAAATAATTTCAAATATATGTATGAATAATTTCGAGTAGTATTTTTATTACAAAGTATTATAAAAATATTTTTAATAGCCACTTTAGAGCAAACACGGTATAGTAATTCTTTTATTAATATTTGTAAATCAATCAGAACTACACGTATTTTTTTGTCAGATCGGCAGAAACTATAATATATTTTTTGGTGTGTCGCAGAATTTTAGTCATTAGTTTATGTGCCATGAGATGAAAAAGGTTGATATTCGCTGATCTGAAGGAAATTAGTGTTATAACATTACTGTTTTTTAATAAAAACTCACTCATATTTACTAAATAACAAATAAAAAACAAAATAGAAAATACGAAAATACTTTTTCTTACCAAAACAGGAACTGCTATATAACATGTAAAACGTTGTAAGTACGTTACTCAACACTGAAACAAAAGTAAAGTTCTATATTTAAGAGCTGCAAATATACATTCTCGCTTCAGTATTCAAAAATAGATGTGCCAAGCATAATCGTGACCTGCTTGAAAAGTAGCTACTCATCAACCACTTTCAGAGTCAGTGATATATGTCAGGAAGTTTTTTCGAGGAAGTAAATATATTATTCTGAGGTAGTACAAATTATATATATATATATATATATATATATATATATATATATATATATATATATATATATATATATATATATATATATATATACTCTTATAATTACATAACCACTTAGGTTTTTTACATTCTTGAGTATATTTTGATTAAGGTTAGTGTTAAGAAAAACTAGATTAATAAAATCCATTAAAACAAGACATGCTGTGCAACTATAATTTCCCAATTCGCTACTTGTTTTATGAGTTAAATCCCCCTTGTGGTTTACTTCCGTGTCAAAACCTACCCTTTTGTGGCCTGTATCTGGGGCAAAAACCTGTTCCAATCTGTCACCACTTCTGAACAAGGGACATTTTGTTTTCCCTACTTGGATTTTCATTCCCCTTGGATTAATAGGATAGTTTTGTCTCGACGAGGTATCTCGTCATTAGCAAAACTGACTAGATATAGATGAGCGAGATATCTCGTCGAAACACTTGGGTTAAACTTTAGATTAACTAAAATTAATTTAATAAAAAGTTTGGATAGTAAAGGAGATTGGGTAATAAATTTGCGAATGGCGATTAATGGGTAGGATCGTTAACTACCATTGCTAAGTAGATGAATGTGTAAAGCAAATTAGGTTCAGCGAAAATAAATATGAAGATATTATGCAAATGTTGCATATAATCATATTCCATAAATATTGCCTCCTGTAATATTTTTGTTGAAGTTGCAATGTCGGAAATTAGAAGCTGAATTTTACTTTTATGAGGGTCCTCTTATATAAATGTGCACACACGTTATGTTTTCATTATATTTAACAAAAAACCTACCAGACCATACAGATTTGTTTAGTTTAACTTGAATTTTTTTAAAAATTATCATTCAGTTTTCGTTTAATGTACAGATATAATTGTGCATTAAATAAAAACCATAAATGATTATTTCCGATTATAAATGTTACACAGTGATACATTATGTAAGAATTGTTAGATTCCTCGGAATAATATTGTTACATTACGTACATTACATGAATAGTTCAGAATGCAGTTAAATTTAAAACAAACTTCTCAAAATTTGTTATTAAATTTAAATTTGCATTCTTGTCACAGCATTCTGCAACATAGAATCTTTCCATAATATTTTTGCAGGCCCATAATGTTTTTGTTTCAAAATCGATATCAAAGGATACACTTATGAATTTAAAATTTTACCTTGAAGTTTCAGATTGTAATTTTGTAATTTTTCTACCACGAATAAATTCACTTAATTTAATATATGTTAGCACCAATAAATAAGTAAAATTTAATTTGAAGCTTTTAAAACACTATTTTAAAGAGATGATTTGTAGTGCTTTTTTGTTTTGAATGTAGACAATAAGCATAATTCTTTGCTTGAAATAAGTTTTTAAATAATTCATTCGTACGCAAAATTACGTATATAAGACATTAGTTAGTAGCACATGGTTTAGTTTAGCAACGTTTCCCTAGATGGCGGCACTTTGAAGTTTGATCTAAATTTAATCTATTTTTCCATCTCACCACTGAGCTCGATGTTTCATGATTTTAAAGAAAAGCAGCACATCAAGTAATTTTTTACAAAAAGATTTTGGTTTTATTATTTGTTCGTAAGAGTCCTAAAGTTTGGATGTTTTAAGAAAACAAAATTATAATAAAAACATTTTTTGTTGAAGAATTGAAATGTTGTATCCGTAAGACAATAGATTATCTCACACTTAAACAGGAAGTCTAATAATTTTCATTGACATTTCATACAAATACCTCCAGGAAAAAATTAACACAAAATCATTAAGCGTAACCACGTATTCAAGGTTTCACAAAGTGTGCTTTGCCTTCACCATACTTAGCCTGCTGGGAAACAATATTTACAGAAATAATTTTGGTCTCAAACTGAAATAAACTAAATGGAAATAGATTTTGCTCCGAATGAAAGCTTCAATTGCATGTTTTTGATTATATTTTATGACTGAAAATTAGTGCAAGAACTAATTATTCAGTGTGTATTCATGGTGTGTGTGTTTACCTATTATAATATAGCAGACAGATATAATTTGAATTCTGAAACAACAGCTTTCTTGATAACATTTCTTTTATAATTATTTCGTAACATAAGTATCATAAAATAAAAGAATCAACGAAATACGTTATTAAGTAGTATTAAAATTTTACATATTTCACACAAACTAAGTTCTGATTTCATATTTGTAGCATATTATTTCACGCACATCTACATTTGTATTACATTTTCTTATACACCTAATATACCTGACGTGTACATATACTAATATGTATTACCTCATACTAGTTACATTATTAAATTTTAATTTTTATTATAATTTTATCCACTTTTAACTGTTAGGTTTGTTGTTTTACCAATCGAATTGGTGAGCGCCAAAACCACATGAGTCCTTTGGAAACTTATTTTATTGCAAAAACGGTCTTCTATTGGATCGCCACGTACTATATGAAAAAATTACATTAGTCCGTGGCTTAAGTTATAAATTTTGGGTCATGAAAAAATGCATTGAGGGCAGAAGTCACACGGATTTATGGGGTCTCTGTCCCCATTTTTTTTCAAATTTGAAAATGGGACTGGCGTGATTTCTGCGTTTACCGATTCAATTATGAAGGATATAATTTCTCTTCTTTAAAGAATAACAGTCAAACTGCCGATGAATTGAGGAGATACAAATATTCCTAAACAATAAATACTACTTGCCCTTAGGCCTACATTAATTTTATTTCTGATTGATAATAGATGACAGAGATCCATTAGTTACACACTAAACGAAACCACGGGATTTATGTATATTTGTTTGAGTGCTGATGAAACAAGGGCAAAAGAAATATTGTCCAAGTAAAACTGAACTATCTGAAAATAAATCAAGTAGTAAATTAAAACTGTCTCCTTCAAAGTGGTCAATGTAAACACTTAACATTGTTTTATAGATGAAAAATTACGTACATAGTTATCTAAACTATTGTAAACCCTTTAAATGACAAGAGATTTCGGAGAAGTCTCCTATTGATTTTCTCCCACAAAACACATATAATGACTAAATAGGTACCTCTATTGGTTGAAAGAACGCTAGGAAATATTCTATTAGTTAAGTAGTTCAAAACTGGTTAGAATTCATGCAAAGAGTGAATTTTGCCGAACGGATATATGCGGCTGAATCCCTCAGTGGGTTAATAAGGTTTTTTCTCGAGTGAACAAAATACAGGACAATAATGGTTGACTGAAATCTTTAATCAGTTATCAAATTTATGAAACTAATCACTTATTTGCATTTTGGATTGTACCTTATTACTTACGTTTTTATTTTCAATGATTCATAGATTTTCTTTTTATGAACTAGTAAAATTTATTAAAAAATAAATTTAAATTTAAGAACTTTTTATTTTTACAATATTTAAATACGACGTGATTCAATCGACACTAATGCACCAAAGTTGACAGTATTAAAGCACTTTTGAAATTACTCAGGTCAAAATGAACAAAACAAAAATACATATTTTAGATGATACAAAGACTAATTTCGCTCTGAAATTTATTATAAAATATTTTATTTCAAGTTTATCGGCAGCATTTTAAATAGTCGTTTATTACAAAGCATTTTATTTCAAGTTTATCTATAGTATTTTAAATGGTCGTATCGAATTCTATTCAATAATTATGTTGTAAAGGCCTTAGTAAAAAAATTTGCCATGCGAAATTTTCTGTAGATTATTCACAATGTTGCGTATCGTTTTTATGTTTAAATTCAAAGAAACGACAAATTTCGAAGTGCAAATATGATGTAGTACGTTATTTTCCAAATATTATGTTATTTTAGATAATATTATAACAGTGATACTACACTGAAACCCGTACTATTATGTTTAATCGTTGGCTCCAGGAATAATATTTTAGTTTTTAATCTTTTATTTTTATTTCAATTACCTACAATTTATACTTTAACGAAACCTACACGTATATATATAAATGACAAAAAAATATAATGCAGTAAGACATTTAGAGAACCAAAGCACAACATATGTTTTATTTAATTAGAGATTACCATATAAAATAGAACTTTCATACCTCTAAATTTAAATTTGTATTCATTCTACTAAAGGTTAAAATTTTGATTCTATGATTCGGCCAGATTTCGTTTAAGGCGAATTTGTAGAGCCGTGTCAAGTCTGCTTTATAAATCAAACGACTTTCGATTCTATTGCTCTTTCAATAGGACATAAGCCAAACGGATGTGACGTCATTAGCAAGAGTAATCCTTCTTTTATCGGTACAGCAAAGAGGCGGAAGCTTTCGATAACAGTCAGTCATTTTTTATCTTTTAGTTCCCGTCACTTCGGAAGTGTTTCACTAATTCCGATTGGATACAAGAATACGTCGCAGGGAAAATTTTTAACTTAGGGTTTCAATGTGATACGTTCAGTTTAGTTTTAAATAAAAAGTACTTTTCGCAAATTGTTGCGTGCTTAATAATTTTCCTTAATATCTCAATCATTAAAAACATATAACCTACAAACAAAATACATTCATTTGTCATAATTTGCGGTTGGTTAGGTTTACACGGCACAAGTACCATATTTGGCTAGTGTCCAAAAACGTAAAATAATAGACATACACACAAGAAAAACTTTACTGACACAAAAATACACCCAGAAAGGAATCGAACCTCCGCCAATTACAACTCGCAGGTTGTTAGAGAAGTGGAAAAATCTACTTGAAACCAAGCAACCCCCTTAATTTATGTAAGCAATATTGCATAACTCATGTAAAACTCTTTGAACAATTGTATTAATATCAGTGATTATCTTTTAATAACTTGCATGTTTGCAATAAATTGTAATACAAGTAAAGGAAGAAAGCACTCTAAATTCATGCTTCCCGTGTAAACTATGAGAAGGAGTTTCAGTATAAGCGAACAAAATTGTACTATCTGGTACACAAATGCTCTCGCATGATACATATCGAGGTACATACATATCTAAAAATGTAGTTTATCGCCGTTTTAAAGACGTCTGACGTGTAATCCAATTGACGTCAGCCAATTAATTATCATAAAGCAATTTAGTACTACTTTTTTGGCAAAGTGCTGTTTCTATTATCAAAATACTGAAATAGTATTAGAAAAACCAGTCACGTCACGTCCGGAATACTTAGAGGAAACACTTTCCGCCACAAAAAACGCTACCACCACCAGCATTTCGCTCAACAGAAAGCTCCTCATAAGGGGCTTTTGCTCATAACTCTCAAAAGTTTCATTCATTTTCATGTGTTTTATAAATAACTGGGAAAAACAATCTACACTGGTGTCCATAAATTAAGGGTCAGTTATATTTTTAGAGAAAAACAAAATTCTGAAAGAAGAATGATGATAGATATGATAATTAGAAATACAGGCAGACTTCACCGAGATTTACGTGCGAAAAGAAACAAGCTTACGTGAATGAACCGGTAATACACGCTAAATTAACAAAACGTACCATTTTTGGTCTTTGGCGAAAGAAGCAAAATGTCCATAACTAATAGGGTATATGTCCACCCATCAATGCAATGAACGAATGGCATCAGTTGCGCATGCTCTTCACTAGACTGTCCAGTAAATCTTGTGGTAAGTTTCGCCAAACCTGTTTCACAGCAAAAACCAGGATTTTTTTGGCTCGCAGTGGGGATTTCGTTCTGCCATGCGCCTATCAAGATCATCCCATAAATGTTCTATGGGATTGTGATCAAAGGAGTACGCAGAGCATTCCATTTCAGTCTATTTATTCGATGTTTAGCCTGTATCATGCTGCCTTACATTTTTGATTAATTTTAATTCATTTTGAGGTATAATAGATGCATATCACTGCTTATGTTATGCGCATATCTATCACCAATTGGCGAGGAAAATTAATGCCAATCGACGATGGAAGTTTTTGAGTCTAGCGCAGATGCTATGCACAGGTCTGCTTGTAAGCTAGGTATCAAAGCAAGGTAAAACAGGATAAACGTCAAGTATGCTCTGAATATCGATGAAAATATTTTCTAATTCTTATTACATTCATAAAGCTTAGTTTAATTAGAAAAGTACAATACTGAGGTACGATAACAAAAAAAGAATGAAGGCGATTAAGGAAAATATTTTAGATAAAATTCTTATTAAAGTATATCTTTTAAACCATACAAAATACTCAAATAAGGGGAAACTGTAAATATTCATTAGACTTCAAAATTAAAATTATAATTAAATAACCGACTCATCTCTCAATAAAACTTCGGGATCGATCCAACACACCGTTGTGTTGCTCCAGTGCGACATTAATTCACCTACCTACCTCAATAAACAACATCAGCATTAAAAATTACCCCAGCATTTTAATGCTGGACAATTAATTAAATAGATAAGGATTTGTTCTACTCTCAGGACTTAATTGTACAGGGGATTTAATTATATTCCAGTCTGACAAGATAATGCGATGTGTTCCGCCCGTATATAAAGAACCACGGAAACTGTGATTGGATTATCCCAAAGTTAATATGCAGGAAGGGGGGAATAAATGTCGCTGTTATTATATTATTCAAGTTATTTATTTTAGTAGTATTTTGTTCGTAGGAAAATTATCATGTTAATTCAGTTCTCTCTTGAAGCATTTTCCTATACCTGCCAGTAATAGATGGATTTATTTATAGAGAACCTCTCCCCTTTTAACCTATACCATATAATTAATCTTCATTGATTATTTAAGGGGTGTGATTTTTATTTTTGAAAATTGGATAATTTATGAGGAAGAGATAGCTACTTTTCGTTTAGTTTAGTTTGTATTTTCCGGTACGAGTCTTTAAAGCTGGTCTAGCTACTGGAGAATAACATGCATGTTTTATTTGACTAACTTCTATTGACCGAAGAGATTCGAAATTGTATCGTTATAACTACACCTGTGACAGCGTTTTATTTTATTCATTTTATTGTGCTAAAGTAAAAAATATGGTTAGATACGAAAAGTAGAAATCGTGGTGAACTTTTCCCGGATGAATAAATTAACTTACAGTAAATACTACATATGCAACCTAACTCCAACACGAAGTCAACCAAAAACCGTCGCGTACAAAGGGGACTGGTGCATGTTAAATCTGTCGTGGCCTCAAATGTCTTCACGTTGGCGTGGTGTGGAAGTTTGGAGAGTGGGGTGCCAACCCAGGTGTGACGTCATCACCTGACCGTGGTTCAAAATTACGTGGTGTCCTCGGATCTTTCCCTTCGGTTTTCATCCCGAACAGTCGCCAATACCCCGTTGTGTTGCTCCAGTGCGACGTTAATTAAAAATACAAAAACAACCATGAAGTACTTTTCGGTAAACATAGTTGCAGTGTCTCATACGTTTGACTGAATTGAATGGATGGTTTGTCTACCAAAAAATACTTTATGGTGGAGTTCGGCTGCATTGTTGCAATATCTCATACGTTTGACTGAATTCAATGGATGGTTTGTCTACCAAAAAAATATTTTATGGTGGAGTTCGGCTGCATTGTTGCAATATCTCATATGTTTGACTGAATTCAATGGATGGTTTGTCTTCCAAAAAATACTTTATGGTGGAGTTCGGCTGCATTGTTGCAATATCTCATACGTTTGACTGAATTCAATGGATGGTTTGTCTACCAAAAAATACTTTATGGTGGAGTTCGGTTGCATTGCTATGTTATTGTTTTGTAAGCCAATTTTTGTAGTAGCCACTAAGTTCACCACAATACTCCCCCTCCAGAATTTAGCAATGACTGAATTCGATAGTTAATAGACCATTAGTGGATAGACTGGCAATTGCGGGAGATCGTGAGATCTGTATTGAATAGGGGTGTACCGTATGCGTCGTCATGCAATAGATCAGTGGTTCCCAACTGGTGGTACGCGTACCACTGGTGGTACGCGAGAGCATTTTTGGTGGTACGCAGAAGGGTTCAATATTAATACAAACCAAACTTACTGGATTAAATCTTAATGAATGTTTCATAGAACTAATCAGTGACAGTTCAATGAAAGACTCCCAAGGAGAAAAGTCTTGTTTCGTTTTAAATATCTACAAAAAATGAGTATCCTTTTCTCTTTAGTCAAGCACTAAAATTTTTAACTCCATTTGTAACAACGTATTTATGTGAAAGTGGGTTTTCAGAGCTAGTGTATGTGAAAAACAAGTACAGGAATAGACTGGTTGGAAAACGACTTAAGATTAAAAATAAGCACTATTGAACACCTGACATAGAAGCTCTAATAAGAAATAAGCATAAGCAAACGGCACGTTTCTCATTAAGCCTCCTGATAAAGACATTTTAGTGTTGAGAAATTGTATTTGCCATTTGTTAATAACAATTACATATAAACGGCTTTTCTAGTTTTATGGATTTATTTTCTGTATTTAGTTTTATTTATATTTAAATACATTTTGTAAAGTTATTCATATGTGTATAGAAGTTATTTGACCCCTCAAAAAGTTGTAACATAACCAGTGGTACGCCACGACCCTACAAAATTCTAAGGTGGTACTCAAGTATAAAAAGGTTGGGAATTACTGCAATAGATGATTGCGATCTTTGACTGTCCTCTGTTACCTTTAACCCTACTGTGGTTGCCTGGTTATTAGCAAGTGACGCGATATTGATGATTGAAGTGTCGTCATTAGAAAAACTGATCGGATCTTGATTTCGTCATCATAAAAATATGGGAAATATCTTGATAACGAGATATCTCGTCATTAGCAAAATTGATCAGATCTTGATGGACGAGATATCTCGTAGAAACCACTTGGAGGTTTAAAGTTTATACGGGATGGGAAGTGTGGACGCATGCAGAAGCACAGTGAATGTCATTTTTACTACGCGCTTGCGCAACTGCTACTAGTGTATTTGTAAAATGCTGTTTAGTTTTGTTATAATATTCATTAAGCGCAAAAATTAATTATATTTTAAATTGGGCATGTGTAAACTGAAACTATGATATAGATGTGATGAAAATTAATTTTGATTTTGTAAGGATTGGAGAAGTGTAGAAGTGTAAAATCTCTTTTTCACTTCTCACCAGCGTTCCTTGTACAGTTGTATCGTCCTTAGTTTCCTAATAAATGTCGAAATTCTTCCAATAAAAGAGATAAAATTGAACAATATTATAAGATACGAACATCAAATCTAAATGTGACATGAAGTATTTTTCTTGCACAATTAATTTCAAATTTGCTCTAAATTATCTAAGTGAGAAAATGTTTTGGTTGACGATCGTAGAATTATTTTTAATGATTTTTACATGAAGCTTGATTTTTACATGAAGGTAAACAGTTTTGTAATCATTCGAACTCTGAGGGACTTACACGTATTTAACCGTTCTGCAACTCGCAATCTGCCCTGCACGACTGCTAACCAGTTTTGACCTTGGGTGATACAATCTTTCCTAAGATTCTTTCAACCAATAGATGTAGTTATTTGGTCTGTGTATGTTAGGGCAAAATCAACACTACGCTATTCGGAAATCTCGCTAGAGCTTAGAGAGTTAATTTAACGATCTTAACTGATTTTATGGTGATCATTCCGACAAAACAAACATATTCTCATGATCATAGCAAATTTGAAGTATTTACGGTAAAAAAGTAAGCAAATCTATGTTATCGGATAAACTGGTGCTTATACAATAATGAGATTCGGGTAAAAACTGACGCTTAAGTAGACAGGTAAAAAAATTGTTATCAGGGGTAAACTAAAGCAAAAAATAATTTCGTTATAATTTTTTTAATCTGCTAAAGGACGTGAAAAGCCGTGATTAGCAAGACGCGTAAAATAAAAGAATAAAAGGGTCTGAATAAAAGAAGCATATTATACTTACATAAGGAAGGGAAAATATTAAAAAAGAACGAGGAATATAAGAGCCCTTTCTATCTTTCTTAAAAACATCTTTCTGGAATGGAAAAAGAAAAGAGGGAAGACCTCAAGTGGAAGCCGAAAAAAGCATGGGAAAACAAGAAAATCTTCGGTATCAAAGCCTCAAGTGTCTTCCTGTCACTCATATAAATGTATGGGATGTTTTTCTACGTGATGTATAAGCTCTCTGTGTAGAATGACAAGCTCGGAAAGGGCACCATTTTTATGTGAATGCTGAATGTACCGTAGTACTCTAAAATGCACAGGAATGCTATCTTTATACAAAAAATACTTATATAAACCATAAACATACGTACATCAACATAGATTCCCATTGCAGTCTGTTATATTGGTTTTTTACTTATTAACACTACTGTAGTACTTGGTTGTCTTGAAGGTATCCGTCATTAGGGAAACTAACCAGATCTTGATGGACAAAATGTCTCGTCATGAGAAGAAAACTGACAAGATCTTGATCTCGTCATCACATAAAAAAAATCGGCAATATTTTGATGACGTGGAAGGTAGGTATTTCAATTAACGTCGAACTGGAGCAACACAACGGACAACTGGCAACGGTACGGGATCAAACCCGAAGGGAAAGATCCGAAAACACCAAGTAATTTTGAACCACGGTCAGATGATGAAGCCACACATGAGTTGACACTCCACCTTCAAACTTCCACGCTAACGCGAGGACATTTAAGGCCACGGCAGATTCAAAGTGTACCAGAACAATTTCTACACAACGGTCTTTGGTTGGATTTGCACTCATAATCCTCCGGTTGCTAATCCGTTACTCTTCCAACCGGGCCACCGCGGCCCGTCTAAAAGACGCGATATCTCGTCATTAGTAAAATTGACCAGATCTTAATGGAAGAGGTAACTCTTCCATTAAGAGGTGGATGGATGGAAGAGGTATCTCTTCCAAACAATGGAGAGTGTTAATGTAGATTCCCATGGCAAAAGCAATAACCCAATTCCAACCAAAGTTTTTCACGTTGGCGTGGTGGAAGTTTGGAGAATAGCGTGCCATCTCAGCTGTGCCCTCGTCATCTGACCGTGGTTCAAAATTACGTGGTGTCCTCGGTCTTTCCCTTCGGGTTTGACCCCGGACCGTCGCCAACAACCGTTCTGTTGCTCCAGTGCGACGTTAATAAAATACCTACCTACCAACCAAAGTTTTTTTAAGATTGAAAGCAGTTCAGGAGACATATTTTCAACGGAGTAGTTCTTACATTGTTATGAGAGGGAGTCTCAGTATAAATAAACTAGACAGCGATTTAATTCTTGTTAACCGAAATGCTATACACATCGGGGTTACCTTAAGCAGTTGTTTATCGCCACTGACGCTTAATCTAATTGGTGTTGAGCAATAAACTAACTAACTATATATCAATTCGGAAGCGCATTCTTTGGAATTTTTACCGACGAAATGTTGAAATCGTAATCTAAAAACAAGTCATGTGACGTTAGGTTCGGAATGCATACAGGAAAAACGTTCCGCCACAGAAACGCTACCACCACCACATTTAGCTTGGCAGAAAATGGCTCTCACGAAGCATTAACAAATTATAGTGCCACATGGCGACGTAAACAAATTAGATTGAACTGGGTTTCTGATTACTCACTGAGCCGCGATGAAAGGCCAGAAAACAATTTGACAAGAAAGGCTTTCGAAACTTCGAAAAGAGAAATACTTCAGTCAGGCTTCACTGCATACATATATATTGACTTCATCAGTGCCTCTTTGAATTCATTTGTGTCAGACCAAAAGGATGGTACCACAGCTTCTTCAGGCATGAAGGTTTTATGGACTTGGTCTAGCATTTTCTAGACCAGGGTGATAAACAACAACACATCCTCAGTTAATGAGATTATTATTGGACTTTCATCACAGAATACGGCAGACTTAATGCATTTCTTAATTATTTATTGGTAAGTAGTTAATTAAAGTCGCACAGGAGCAACAGGACGGGATATTGGTGACGATGCGGGATTAATCCCGAAGGGAAAGATCCAAAGACAAGCCTCGTAGTTTCGAATCACGGTCAGATGATGAGAACGACACCTGAGCTGGCACCCCTCTATCCAAATTTCCACGCCAATGTGAGGACATTTGAGGTCACGACAGATTTAACACACCAGAACCCGTGTAGACGACGGTCTTTGGCTGGACCTAGTTTTGAACTTGCAATTCTCTGGTTGCTGATTAGTTGCTCTTCCAACTGGAGGATTGCGGCCTGATTACTTATAGAACTTCAGACAGATTACAGCAAAGGTAGGTAGGTAAGGTATTTCAATTAACGTCGCACTGGAGCAACACAACGGGATATTGGCGATGGACCTGGATCAATCCCAATGGGAAAGATCCAAAGACAACACATAATTTTGAATCACGGTCAGATGACGAGGCAACACCTGAGCGATTCATCGAAGGAAAGTATGTCGGAAACACATGTCGTTTTCTCGGTAGTCCGAATGTCCCGTAATGCTCTCACTGGAATAAAGAGCCACGGAGTCCTAAAAGTTTGCACACGGGCAACACTTATGCGACCTTGTCTTTAGGGGTTATTTAATTTGGGGTGTTTTTTATAAGGGATGGCGGGTATGAAACTAAAGATATCCGGAGTTAATAGTGGGGTTATTATTACATGTTTCAAAATCCCGAAGCACTTCTTAACCCTCAAGAGGTTCCGACGAGATATCTTGTTCATCAAGATTCAACCATTTTTGCTATTGACAATCCATCTCGTTATCAAGACATTGTCTATTTTTATGATGAGATCAAGATCTGATCAGCTTTAATTCTAATGACGAGATAACTTGTCCATTAAGATCTGGTCAGTTGTTTTGTTTTGATAACGAGATATCTCGTTTATTAAGATCTGGTCAGTTTTACTAATGACGAAATAACTCGCCGAGACTACCATCAGGAGGTTAATACTACGTATTGATACTAATAACTTCATTTCTTATTTCCCAGGTAGTATCACAATATCATAACATTCCTGTAGGATAGCATGACCATAAAATACATTTATTCAGATCGAAAATTAGTACAAAACAGTTTAAAATTGATCTAAGGGAAAATTATTTTTTTGTACATTGTGCACAGAATTGGTATATTGTTTATAAATATGATTATAAAATTCCTTGTAAAATATGTACAAGAGAATACATAACTCTTCCTTAACCAATTTGGACTACATTTACACACCTTTGTGTGAAAAAAAGATTTTGTTGTCACAATTATTTATCATATTCATTCTTTTAATTAGTCACTATGGTTAATATATATACAGTCGAGTCTCTATTTAACGAAGTCTTAACGTTCCACTTAAAAACTTCGTTATAAAGAAAATTCGTTAAATAGGAATTTGCAAATTAAGTTATAAAAACGAGAAAAATACAAAGACTGAAACTTACCTATCCACTTTATTGACTTTAACACATATCCTAAACTGTAAAATTCTCTATAAGCCTCTTTGTACAGGTTTATTATAAAGAACACAATTTTCATAAAAAATTTTACACTTTTGTAAAGATTGAAACATTTCATCTGTAACATTTTCTTGAAACTAATCCCCTTCGTATTGTATGAAATGCTGTTAGCATTTCTTCTTGTGAAGATATTTTAATAGCCTCTTCATTATCATCTTCATTACTCACTGTAGTCTTCATTACATTTCCTAACACTTTGCAATATGTCATGCTCCGTAGGATATTCAGCAATCACAATGCCTTCATCAACGTGTAGAAAATTAAACAGCTTTATTCCTTCTTCAACAGCTCCCATGTCTTTCAGATAGTAAAATCGGCTTTAACAAAACAGTTCCTTATAGTAGATGCAGTAACATCACTCTGCCAAGCTTTCGTCATCTCTGATATGGAGATTCTTAAATTAATACAATTGTTTATGCACTGGCTGCTCTCTAAGGCAAGAATAGCCTTTTGAGGATTCTTTTTCTATAATGAACTTTAAGATTTTTTATGCCTTGATCCAATGGCTGAAGTTTTGAAGCTGTATTGGCCGAAAGAAAAACCCTTTATGTTCTTCAATTTGCATTTTGAAGCAGTCTGGTGGATGTGTCTGGTGGCCTATAAGTAACGCAATTTTTCTACACTGTTTTTCCAATTGTTTATCCCCCTTTGACAGCCACTCTTAAAAAATTCTAGAAGTCATCCATGACTTTTTATTGAAATGATAGTCCACCTCTAAAGATTTTGTGCCTTTGAAACATCTGGTTTTTTACTTTTACCGATTACTAATGGTTTTAATTTTTCTTCATCAATCATATTTGCATGTGTCCTACAGTCAAGCCCACAACGAAAACCAGTTTTACCCTGTGGAATAGTTTCCATCGCCTCCCTGCCGTGCCATATGGTCCCCCTCAAAGATAAGTAAGGAAGCAATTGCCTTCCCTTTATTGTGGGAATTCCTTGTAATAGAGCAAGGGCTCGTGAGGTCATGGCAGCCGATTTGGTTGATTTTGTTGGAACTTCGACAAATGAGAAGTGGCGAAACGCTGCAGAAAAACAAAAAAAAAACATATTTTGTCGGAAAAATTTCGTTATGTAGAAATTATCTTTCGTAATATGGAGAGTAAATAACATGTAAATGTCGTTCAAAGTCAAGGTTTTGTAGAAAGTTTCGTTAACTTCGTTAAATGGAAGTGCGTTGAATGGAGACTACTGTTTTTATATTTTTCAAATCAATTCTTTAAAAATTGAAGTAATTTTTTATGTTTTTCATGTGTTTGTATCTAGCCTCGTACCAATTGGTCAGATCATCAAGGTGCTGGCTTCTAGATCATATTCAATTGGCCGGGTATTAAACAAAAAATGTTTTTCATTAGCATATAATGTTTGTATATATAACAATATAATAATTGGTCGGACATTGGGAAAATTTTTTTTTCATTAAGTAAATTTTATATTCCCAACATAAAAATGGAGGGAAAAAACCTCTTAAAGAAATTCGTGGTTCAGTGCGTTTGCTCATTGCAATAGCAACCTGCGAGTTGTAGTTGGCACATGTTCGATTACTGTAACTTGCTCTAGGTGTATTTATATATTCTGTGTTATTACTTTTTTTTCTTGCGTCTCTATTACTTGATGTTGTCCATCTTGATCTGGCTGGACAAATATTACCTTTGCGCCATAAAACCCAACCAACCAACTAAAAGAAACAGGAGTGTCCCACTGAAAGGTATCTTTATTTCCTCTTTAAATGTTTTTGTTTATGTTAATGTTTATAATTCTACGTTCAAAACGATCCATTTCTACACATGTCACTTTTTCTCAATAATGACACATCTCAAAATGAAAATTTTGTTCTTTCACTTGGCAAAACCATACGAAACGTATAAATCAAATCAAGGAATATTCTAAATTTTTTTGTAAAGATGTAGCAGTATTCTACGAATTTCAGACAACTGTAAAATATGCTTCAATATTTCGAATCCTTTAGAGCTCTCGTAAAATTTGCTCTATTTAATTGTACCACTTTTTCTAGAAAGTGCAATGTGCGTTCGTTTATATCTGAAGGATTGTGTAAAATGGAAATATTATTTTGATACAAACTTTAACAAAAATATTTGTACGAGATATGAAACTGAACCTTGAAATTCCTTAAATTAATTCACCTTTTAAGTTTGCTGGTAAATGTCTGATTCCGAAAGACAGTTTGCAGCTTCCAGAGTAGTGACCCAAAATGGCGGAGAAGCGATCCAGTATTTGGTACTCCCATTGATTAAATATAATAAAGCAGATGAATATGATAATACGCTAGATAGGAAGGAAACAGAACGGAAGCGACATTGACAGTGATTGTGAGAGAACTAACTAATCGATACGCACATTTCATTTTCTCTTATCTCGAATTTCTGACTCCAACATCGAGATAGATCCTGAGCGAGACACAGAGAAAGAAAAATGTGTTTCACGTCTTGCATTGATTGAACTGGCGTTTCTGAAATCCAAAACACGTTGAATGTTGAGATGCGTTTTGTTTCTGTTTCAGATTATGCTGATTGAGTCTGGCTGCGAGTTTCCAAAAGTCGAGAACTAATTCGAGTGTTTTATTTTATGTTTATGAAGGCAAATATTTGGGAGCGAAATGTACTTCCAAGCTCAGTTTCGATGCAAATCTAGTCGTTGCCAGGTTCCGCGGTCCTTTATTGTCGAGTCGATTGTTGAGTGGCTTAAAAATACATAAAATATACATTTACAGAATGGATTAATTTAATTATTTAGCTCTTTAGGGAATGCATGCATGAATAACAGCGTTTGGTGAGATAGAATACAAGAAAAGCTACAGAAGGTTTAGGAATGAAATGATGCTGATAATAATAATTGTTACATTTATTTACTCTCAAGAGAATATCTGTCTATATATTGTAAATAGCTAACATTTAGAATAGACATCGTGGTTAAACAGTTATATATGGTATTAAATTATGAATACAATTAGTTCTTATTTGTAGAATGATTTATATTTTGCCTTATTTATTTTCTAAGTATTTAGTTATTCTTTTTACTAAAACTTGCAGAGTATTTTTATAGCTAATTATTCAGACAGATCTGTCATACTACCCCAAATAATCATATTAATACAAATGTCGTCCTAGATTATTTACAATACAACACAAATCCTCAAAAATAATTATAAAAATAAAGGATTTGCGTATAAAAACAACTAATTTAATAAAGAAAAAAAATAAAATTTTTAAATGTTTGATTTCTAACCAGTTTTGACCAGTTCTAACCTTATTGACCAGTAAAATCTTTCCAAAGGATACTATCCTAAGGAAAGGACCAATAGTTTTTTTCCAAAGAATGAATATTCCAACGGAAAAGTCGATAGAATCTTTCCAAAGGATTAATATTCTAAGGAAAATACAATGAAATACTTTCGAAAGATTCTATTCCAAAGAAAGGACAGATGTAATCTTTCCAAAGGATTCTGCTCTAAGAAAATGATCGATGGAATTTTTCCAAAGGATTATATTCTAAGGAAGAAAAACGATAAAATATCTTCAAAGGATTCTATTCTAAAGCTAGGACCAATGGAATATTTCAAAAAGAATCTATTCTAAGGGAAGGATATCAATAGAATGTTTCTAAAGGTTGAAAGAATTCACGAATTCTTTCAATTAATATATGTGGTAATTTAGTCCTTATGTGTGTTGAAGGACAAAAGCAGTACTACACTACTCGGAAATCTTGTGACGCTAAGAGGGTTAAATATTAAGTTGTAAAATCAATCTTATCCTACCACCCCTACGTTGATATTATTCTTGTTTTGGAGTGATAAAAGCTAATGTAAATTGAAAAGCTTGGTACGTGGACCAGTGTGCTGTAAGGCAAACAACCCGAAACCAGAAAAAGCAATATCGTCTTCAATTTAGGATGGGAAGAGGTGCACTTTAAATGTAAATAAGCTTCTGGGCATTATTGAAATATGTCCCGCTTACTTTTCCCATTACAGTAATGGAGTAGACATTGTTAAGTTCATACTCCCAACAGATAACTGAATGAAAATCGATTAAACTGAAAAACTCGTCACAGGACAGCCGAATATTAAATATAAACATTATGGCGTGCAGTTTGGGTCTTCGTTAACTTACGTAGACCGATAAAACTTCAAAATAAGCCAATTTACATCCTAATTTTATTTGTATTCATTAATGCGCTGCTGAAAATCTCCTATATAAGTATGTATGTGAATTTAGTTGAAAGGGCTGCATTGGATGTTTGGGTTTAATGGCGCAATGGCCATATTTGGCTAAGCTGCGCCAAGCACAAGCCAGATAACAAGAAATGAATGGACATACACACACAATTTTTATGACGCAAGGATTATATACCACCAAGCTGCTCTAAACACAAAACAACGTCAAGTAAAAAATGTCAATGGAAAAGAGAGGAATTGTGAGTACTGGGATGAAAGTAAAAAAAAGTAACCCCGCATCTTCGCAAGAAAAGGACAACATTAAAATGTAAATTGAACAGAACATCTAAAGCGGAGATTTGAAATCTTTAACCTTCCAAGTGATTCCGACAAGATACCTCATCGAAAATCTGATCAATTTTGTTAATGACGAGACAAAACTGCCCTATTACCCCAAGGGAATGAAGATCCAAGTAAAAAAACAAATTGTCCCTTGCCTAGAACTGGTGACAGTTTGGAACAGGTTCTTGCATCAGAGGCTAGTCACGACAGGGTGGTTTTCGACTCGAAAATAAGTCACCTGGTGGGGTTAAGCTCATTTTCGTTCTCAATTCGAAATATGTAGAATTCGTTCACACCCTTACCAAATATTAGTTGCCCATTGCTTGATTTGATAAAAATGGTTTGTTCACGCTTTATAGTATATTTTCTCCAGATGAAAAAATTAAAATTTTCATTTTGAGCTGTCTATTCCTGAAAAGGGGTGATTTATATATTGCAATAAAATGCCAAAGAAGCATAAAATCTTTACAAAACGATGATCTTACATAAAAGGGCTTAGAGACACTTTAAAAGATTTTGTTGGAAAGCTTGAATTTGCAGTCTGAAACGCACGGATGCGTTTCAAAGGAGTCTAATTGAATATCTTGAATGGACGTTTAAATGCGTCCTATTGTTCCATTGTATTTAAACGAACCAAACTGAACTGAAGTGAAGCGAAAATAAGTCTAACGACTCTCAGACACAGCTAGATGGGATGGCTTTGTTTACACTATGTAACAAAGTGTTGGGCGTAGTTTGTTTTAGAACCTTTTAAGTTAATGAATAGATAATACTTGTTCTGTAATTTTTGAGTCCTGTTAGATCGACGATTCAGTACTTTTTGTAAACAGAAATTTCAGAGCAATGAACTTGTACTCTTGCGGAATTAACTACCCCATTTATTTACTAGTGTGCTTTAAATTAACATTTAGCAAGACTTGTCGCACTGAAATTTAACTGAAAAGGATTCTAAGTGTATAATTCTGAGTGGCTATTCAACACATAAGAACGTAAACTGTACGTAGGAACCGAACTAGATGAATTTGTGTATTAATTTTATTAAGTTTAAAGTTAAATCAATGTAGAAAAAAGAACATAAAGGCATGTAACGTAAAAAGATCTAGTAGCTAGGTTTGAAATAGTTCATTCGTGCTGTTAGATCAACTATTACAGTAATACACTGCTGTCTTAGATCAGACAAGAAAACATTTCAGGTTCAAGTTCTAAACGATGATGAATTGTAGTGATGGTTTTCTGCAGTACCATACAAAAACTTCGTTAGCGACACTTAAACTTTCTGCCCCAAGAACAAATGAGTCTATTTTCTTAGTTCAGACAAGAAAACAGTTTAGGTTCAAGTTTAGTACGACGATGAGTTGTAATGATGGTTATTTTACACACAGAATACATATTTGAATTGTTTAAGTAGTTTTTAAATGAATATACTTAACTTAACAGAATATCATAGTTGTGTCTTAAAAATGGTGGTTCTTAGCCATATCAGCAATACCATACACAAACTTCCTAAGAAAGCAACACTTAAGGTTTCTGATCCAAGAACATGGGTCTATTTTCTTCGTTCAAACAAGAAAGCAGTTTAGGTACAAGTTCCACACAATAATGAATTGTTATGATAATGGTTTCTGTAGTATCATACAAAAACTTCCCCAAACTCAGCAAACTTAAGTTTTCTGACCCAAGAACCAATGAGTCTATTTTCGTGGTTCAGACATGAAAGCATTTTGGATTCAAGTTCTGCAAGATGATGCGTTGTTATAATGATGGTTCTTTTTACCTATTATACATAATAAATATTTGAATTGTTTAAGTAGTTTTAAATTAATATAGTTAATACAATATCATATAGTTGTGTATTAAAAAGATATTAGATTAAGAAGTTATAGATGGTTCTTAGACATATCACCAATACCAAACACAAACTTTCTCAGACTCAGCAACACTTCAACTTTCTTACCCTAGAACAAAATTACTTCATGGCCGTTCCCCTTTCTTGGAACATCACATACCTACAAGAAACACACGACGTCAAAAGAAAGATAAATTTCCATTCGAGCAGAAACCGGTGTCTCCTACAAGCAGAGGGAAAATAAAAAAAAATCCGGCAAAGACGCGTTCGGGGCAGAAGCCATGCGACATAACATCGCAAGTGAAGTGGAATCGTGCATCGAACGAACCCCAACCTTCCTAACGTGACGTCGAACAGTTAGGAAGTTGAGAAATGGCGGGAATACGAGGTCCGAAAGAACCCGGGGCTCATAAAAAGAAAAGCAACTCGTGAACGATGACACATATTAAGATTGTACTTGGCTAGAACCGCCATAAATTTTGGTCCCTGCGTCAGGTGATTTTTCTCGACGGATTTGGTTGGCTTCCGATTCGAAAAGGAAACGAGAAGTGGGTTTTCATTTCTTTCTTGGTGTAAGGAAAAGGTTTTTGATTTTTTTCTGTCTTTGGTTCGTCACTACTGTCATTTCTTGCCTCGCGTAGACTAATTAGAACGGGAGGGACGGGTTAAAGTGGATTCCAAATCGCTACGAACATATACCCATGCGAACCCAGAGCCAGTCACTGAACCTATGGCCAGATTTTTCTTTCAGAAAGAATAGAATCCTAATACTTTTCAGTCCAACCTCTTTGGTCTTCGGCACTACAAGGAGCGAACAGGATTATTCGTGAAGGAGCACCCGTGGTAGAGGCCATAGAGGAGAGGGTAAGCCTCTATGGCCCCTACCACGGAAGGTAGGTAGATAATTAACGTCGCACTGAAGCTACACAACGGGCTATTTACGACGGTCCGGGATCAATCCCGAACAGAAATATCCAAGGACAGCACATCGTAATTATGAACCACAGTCGGATGACAAGGTCAACACCTCAGGTGGCACCACTCTCCGAATTTCCACACCACGCAATCGTGAGGGCATTTGAGGCCATGATAGATTTAACGTGCACCAGTTCTCACGTACACGACGGTCTTTGGCTGGACCGAGTTTCGAACTCGCAACCCTGCGATTGCTAATCCAACCCAGGATACCCTGGCCCTAGGCCCCTAACCACATCCATACGCTTAACAACCGAATTTTATCCCGAGATCTACTGGGTGGCAGAAAACGCTATGACCACTATACCAGTTTGACGGCATTAACCTTCCAAATGTTTCGATAAGATATCTCGTTCAAGATCTGATTAATTTTGATAAGGACGAGATAAAAGCTGCTCTATTACTCCAAGGAGAATGGAGATCCGTGCGAGAAACAAATTGTCCCTTATCCAGACCTGGTGACAGTTTGGAACATGGTTTTGCTCCAGAAGCTGGCCAATACAGGGCCGTTTTCGACAAGAAGTTAAACCACCAAGAGGGTTAAAACATGCCAGAGATAGAATAAGCAAGAGTTGGAAGGTACTGCATTAAGGTAGTGGCATAACTTCAGAACATTTCTCTAAAAGTGTCTAGAGTATAAAAGAAACATTGGTTGACCTCCCTTTCATATTTATTCCCTAACAGCCGAAGACAAGCACAATACAGAATTAATGACTCGATTCAAATTCCGGTGTGCATTTAGCCTAAACGATATATTGGTTTCCCAATTATTGAGCTAAGACTCTCCAGCAAGTTTTCTTATCAGATGGCTCAAGTATTTTCAAAATATTAATCATTCCGAAAATTTAGTTGGCAAGAATTGGGTTGGTGAAACATTTCATTAAGCATAGTCGCAGAACTTGAAAGCATTCTTGTAAAGGTATCTAGATTATGAGAAATATGAGGTGACCTTTCATATTAATTCCTTAACAGTCAAAGACAATACATAATTAATGACTTAATTCGAATTTCGGCGTGCATTTATCCTAACCAACCAATTAGTTTCTCCGTTATTGATATAACGCTCTCCAGCAAGTTTTCTTATCACATGGCCCAAGCATTTTCAAAATATAAATGATCTCAAAAATTCAGTTGACAAGAATTGGGTTGGTGAAACATTTCATTAAGCGCAGTTGCAGAGCTGCAAAGCATGCATCTAGATCAAAGAAAATATAAAATGACCTTCTTGCATAATTATTCCCAAACACCGAAGACAAATGCATTACAGAATTAATGACAATTGGAGTTCTCCCCAGCGTGCATTTAATCTAAGCAACCAATTAGTTTCTCCGCTATTGAGTTAATGCTTTCCAGCAAGTTCTCTTATCAGATGGCCCAAGAATTTTCAAAATATTAATCATTCCAAAAATTCAGTAGAGTTGATTCGGGTTGGTGAAACACTGCACTAAGCGTAGTCACAGAGCTTAAAAATATTCTTCTAAAAGTATCCAGATCAAAGGAAACATGAGATAACCTTCTTTCATATTAATTCCCTAGCAGACGAAGACAAGTACATTACAGAATTAATGACTCAATATGAGTTCTCTCTTCGGCGAGCATTTAGCCTAAACATCTAATTAGTTTCTCCGTTATTGAGTTAATACTCTCCAGCAGGATTTCTTATCAGATGACCCAAGCATTTTCAAAATATTAATCATTTAGAAAATTCAGTTGGCAAGAATTGGGTCGGTGAAACATTACATTAAACGTAGTTGCAGAACTTCAAAACATGTACATGTATCTAGATCAAAGAAAACATGAGATGACCTTGCATATTAATTCCTTAACAGCCGAAGACAAATACATTACAGAACTAATGACTCAATTTTAGTTCTCTGGCATGCATTTAGTCGAAACAGCCAATTAGTTTCTCCGTTATCGAGTTAATGCTCTCCAGCAAGTTTTCTTATCAGATGACCCAAGCATTATCCAAATATTAATCATACCGAAAATTTAGTTGGCAAGAATTGGGTTGGTGAAACATTGCATTAGCGTAGTCGCAGATCTTCAAAACATTCATGTAAAAGTATCTACAGCAAAGAAAACATCGGATAGGCCTTCTTTCATATTAATTCCCTAACAGCCGAAGACAAGTACTCTGTCATTACAGAATTAATGACTGAACTCGAGTTCCGGCGTGCATTTAGCCTAAACGATCAATTAGTTTGTCCGTTATTGAGTTAATGCTCTCCAGCAAGTTTTCTTATCAGATGGCCAAGCATTTTCAAAATATTAATCATGCCAAAAATTCCCCACTTGCGTGGGAATTATTCTGCCCAGTCTTCGGGGCTAATGATAAGTAAATGACAGGAAGTCTTTGAGGGGAAAATATTACGGTTTGCGCCCAAAGATTACGGTGGAGTGTGTGGAAGAGTGATTTGTAGGATAATAGAGCTCTTGCGTTTCCTTGATGGGGTATTTCTGGGAAAAGTAAGTAAATATCCGGTTCTTTTAGATAAGTTTTGGTAGTTTTCTTTGAAATTTTGTTGACTGATGCATAAACTTTAGTTGTGTGTACGAAAGTTGAGGGGTACTAAAGTGAAGAAAACAGCCTACTTCAATCTCGAGAACGAACTCAGAAATGGAAATTTTACAGAACCGAAAGATTGAATATCTTTAAGCGTAGTTTACTTTTGCATTTGAAATATTTTGGAACTCGTTCAGATTCCACGATAATTTTTGTAGCCTATTTTCTGATTTCATTTCCATGATTTGCCTGAGTTCAATAAAATGGTTCTTGTATTGAAAAGACCCTTCATTTTGAGTTAGGCCACTTTTCCAGAGAAGATGCAATATCACGTATAAAATGTTTGTTCATCTTTGGAATTCTGGTTTGTGTTTAGATTATCAATCTACTGTCAATTATTGCTACATATGGACTAATGAGAACCGCCTTAAGTAAATTCGTAACCAATAAGAATATCAATTCATGGATCAGAACCTGTTAAAGGAACGGGAAGTAGTTGCCAAGTTCAGACTTCTTTCATGCCACGACTGTCTTCGGACCCATCTATACCGAATAAGACTTGCTGATTCTCCAGATTAATTTGTACTTATTTTGTGAACAGCTTGTTTGGTGAATATTTGGACAAGTGCCCTAAATAAGGCTTGTTGCTTCTCCGGACTAATTTATGCTGCCTATATCTGATGAATATTTGGACAAGTACCCGAAATAAGACTTGCTGATTCTCCAGATTAATTTATGCTTATTTTGTGAACAGCTCGTCAGATGATCATTTGGACAAGTGCTCTAAATAAGGCTTGATGCTTCTCTGAACTAATTTGTGCTGCCTATATCTGGTGAATATTTGCCCAAGTACCCTAAATAAGACTTGCTTATTCTCCAGACTAATTTGTACTACGTAGGACAGCCTATGCCTGGTGAACATTTGGACAATTGCCCAGCACTAGTGGTTTTTGGTTGTACTGTGAAGAGATATTTAAAAGCACTTGGCTTTATTGCCAACAGTCAAAAGATTGATGCTTGTCAACAAAACCGAGAACCGGAGCTCTGGTCACTGCTATCCGAAAGAATTTTGAAACTAATTGAATGGTGAAAGCGAATGAATGGTGAAAGAGCGAATGAATGGTGAAAGTTGTAAAACATTAAACATTGTTGTTAGTCAAGTAATGATATATTATGACAATAATTCATAGTCCATCACAAGATATTTGTAGTACAGTTGCCATCTGGCTTTATAATTATTAAATATTAATCTTCTTAAAATAAAACTATGCGAGCATCAGAGGAGAGGTGCGTAAAAAATTAAAGGAACTGAAGCGCGAATTTTGTAATGAAAGTTGGCTGATTTAAGCTTGACTAGGTAATTATGAAAATGATGAAATTGTGACATCCTTTTTTAAGCACGTAAAATTCTAATTTTTAAGACACGCGAAATCCCGTTTAAGAAAAACTCTTTTTTCAAGTCAAGCCTAAATGTCCCTTTAAATCAATTCCAAGCATTATAATTCAGTTTGTATTGAATACATAATTGATAATCTAATTAGAGATCAGTTCATTTTTTACCAAAAACAACTGTTTCTGTGATGAGTTTACTCTAATGAATATGCATTTTATTGAAACATATTCAAATCTTTTCTACTTTGACGGGAATGAAATTTCAAGTTTTTATGAAACATGCTACTGCATACTTATTACTCACGATTCACCTTTTAATTAGTCGTTTCCTTTGACATATGTCGTTGCCACGCTCATGTTTTCTTCTCTTATGAATGGCGTTACGTCAATTTTTAACGTATTTGAAATTTTGAGTGTAGCAAATATTTGAAACAATTTTGAAAGTTGTCCCTCATTAGCATAGTTATGAAAGTCTTAAGAAATGTCAAAAACAAAAGCAGCATGGTTTAAATTATTTTAAGAACTCAGCTATTTTCAGCTTACATTTATTTTTTTATGGATTAATGATTCTCAAATTTAAAAGTGAAAACTAAACTTATAAAACCTCCACTATAGAAAGTATGCATTTGGAGAGCCGATTTTATACAAGCATAGATATTGATAAGTTATTGCATGTATTTCGCAACTATTTTAGTTAATAACTTTTGTAATATAAAAAAATGTAATAAAGTTCAATTCGATAATTTTGATAGAATATATTATATGCTATTAAAATGATTGAAATGTAGAAAAACTGGACATCAAACGAACATTTTGCAGCAACGAGTTTTGTGTAGTTATTTGAAAAACGAAAACATGGTAGGTTTATGCGTAAAACTCATGAGGAATTCGGTCTTCTTTCGAATATAATTGTATACGAGAGTACGAGAACAATTAGATAAAAAATAATTTTCAATCAAAATCAGGAAAACAGAACTGGATTTGGTTTGTCACATTATGTCTACTTTTTGCAACACGAATTCTAATTAGACCGGCACCAACGTAAAACCCAACTAGAACTGAGATAGTACCAGTCGAGTTTATTATAATAAGCAAGAATATTTGAGAACTAGAAAATACTTCTAAAATACGTGTATCAGCAATACGTTAATAAGCTATGTATGAAACAAAATGAAATATAAAACCCTCTTTAAAATATCCCTTTGACTATTAACCTCCAAGTAAGATTCGACGAGATATCTCGCCCATCAAGATCTGATCAATTTTGCTAATGACGAGATATCTCGTCATCAATATACTACCGATATTTTGTTGATAACGAGAATAAGACCTGGTTAGTTTTCTTCTAACTAAGATATATCTCGTCCATTAATTTCTGGTCTGTTTAGGTAATGACGAGAATATTACTAAGACAACCACTAAGAGGATTAACTAAGTAAATCTAGTTTGGGTACTATTGATTTGGGTCTTTAGCGGAAGATACAAAAATGGATAAGCTATTGCAAAGGAAATCAAAATAAAACCCCGATAGAAACAAGTAAAATATCAAAACAATGCAACAATAAACTGTAAATAAATATAAGGTATATCAAATAACACTAAGACAATAAAAGTTAAACACTATTCAAAAGGACGAAGACTGAATATAAGATAAAAATTTAATATTCAAAATAGTAAATGAGAGTAAAATCAGTTTAGGTTCGGATTCTTTTGTTCATTATAGTTATAAAACTGGTGGTATTTAATTTATTTATAAAATAAATCGATATCTTAAAAATCGATTTAAATATATAAATAGACAGGTTGGCAGTGAAATAACTTTCACACTTTGAACGCATCTGTTGCTAAATCGAATAAACGTAACATAACTAAAATTTCGTATTGAGACTTTAAAAACATGGAAGCTGTATTTTGCGAAAAAAATTAGAACCAAAAGTCGCCGATAGGTGGAAATTTGGCTTTTAGTCGAACATTTACAGTAAACGCAGATAAAGCGCATCATGCAAAGTTAAGGAACACTCACGTTACTAATTCCATCTAGATATGTGGCGCGTTGCAATAAGAAACAGGCAAGGGACACACAAATTAATACAGATTCACAGGAAACAATTTTTTATTCACTAGAATCAGGTTCCCCTTGACTACATAGATCAATTTCATCCAACTGACCTTTCTTATGTACGAGAAATTGCATCCAGTGTGCTGCATGTTCCACAGCTGAGCCTAAAAAGTCGGGTTGGAGGTTCATAATTCCCATTCCTTTTTAGGTAGAATTTGTGACGCTGCTGTCACGTACACAGTCGAAAATTTAAGCAATTCATTTAATCTGCGTTTAATGTAAATGTTCGACTTGCAGTTTCAAATGTTTTGGCCCTTGCAGTGTCAAATTTCCTCTCACGGAATACATGTCTTCAAAAGTCTCAATACCAAATTTGATTCCATTACGTTTATTCGATATAGCGACAGATGCCTCCAGAGTGAAAGTTATTTTATGGCCACCCTGTATAATGCATCCCTGAATTATTTTTCTGATAGATATTTCTGTTGGACTGTGTTCAAAGAAAGTAAAAGTAACCCGTCTTTAAGTAATTATCTTTTCCGTTTACACTCAGTGTGTCTTTTTTCATGATCTGATTAAAGATTTGTTGCGAAACCTACAGGATTAATTGCAGAAAATCCAATACAGTTAAAAATCACCATTTGTTAACTCAGAAGAAATAGTTCCATACGCGAGTCCATAAAATTAATTCATCTGAAGAGCTTGCTTGCACCGCGAAACTTTAATCAAAGGAACAGAACAAATTCTCCCTGAAACGACTCAACAAAAGTCGTCTCTTGAAAATTCCGAAAATGAAAATGCAAAGTTGATTTATTAATACAGTGGTAAGCGGTTAGACACAATGATTTTTATGTATTAGAATTCGTTACGCCCCATGTATTTTGGAATTTCTCCCTGGATGCATGGTATATAAGCCGTAACGAACTCTAACAGATACCCTTAGATTCTAACAGTGACAGATCGCCTTATCTAGTTACGAAAAGGGAGTATTAAAGACAAAAGTTACGATGATAACTACATTTACAAGAGTTCCTTGCGCAAAGCCGATCCTGTACCGTTGGTATTGTTGCTTTTGCCGCTTAGACTTATGAAAAGTAGACTAAACTAAGTGAAACCGACAGATAAATAATTGAACTAATAAAATGTGGTGTACAGTACGTGCGCAGATATGTATGTTTTTGTATTTGGAACAATCGAAACCTGAAAGTATGTAAGTGGTAAAGTCTCGAAACTCTTCTGTCGAACTCTTCGTAGGCATCTATTCATTCCACTTGCAGTCATCCCTGCAAGATTTCTAAACAATTTTGATCTTTTTGATCAATAGAATCTTTCCTATAATTATTTGAACGTATAGATGTAGTTATCTAATTATTTGTGCAAATTTAGAAAAGCATCATGTACAATTTTAGATATACTTGAATTAATTCCAATCTATTAATTTGGAGATGGAAAACAGAACTAAAACCAATACAGATTATAAAACTGATTAATTTGATTCAAATATATACACTACAAATAACAAAACCAATCGTAATACTTTTGATAAATGAAACGACTTTAATTTTCCAGTTTTCAAATAAATATGTTTGAATTCAAATATATATAAGTAAAATTTTACTATAGCACCATTGTATTTGTAATTATCGCAATTGAATTTTTAAAGAATGGGTTTCCACACAACAGATTTATCCTTTTGTATTAGAATGAAGCAGTTATGAGCCTAGTAGTTAATACATAAAAAAACAGCTAGTTTGCTGAGACATAATGACATGAATTACGAATAGTGGACAGAACCTATGACAAGGACTGTTTGAATATTAGCGGTAGAAGAGCGAAAAGGCAAACAGAACACTTGAAACTGTATAATCAGCAATTTTAGAAGTTGGTTCCAAGGCTTCTAAGATAGAAATGCAATTACATTGAATAAATGAGTCGGTGTCAGGCAATTTGTTGGAAAATGATTAGAGAATATAAATACATGTGTTAAAGAAAAGTGTTTCGAGATTTTGTCACATGCAGATAATATTAACTCTCTGAGGGTTTCACACGCATTGATCCGTTCGGTAATCAGCACTTTTCCCTGCCTGTCTTCTAACCAGGTTTAACCTTGATCAATAGTCCTTCCTAGTACACTTTCAACCACTAGATGTGATTACTTGTGGTCATTATGTGTTTTGTGGGAGAAAACCACTATTATACACGGAATTATCTTGACGTACACAAGTTTAAATTTCATAATTTTATCAATAATTGCTACATAAAGGGGTTTTAGGTATTTTCGAATAATATCTGACTCGAAATAAAAATTGAAACTCAAAAATTTATCTTAAACCATCATGGGAAAGGTAATCTGGTTTTTATCTTTAGGCTCATATTTTTGTTTTGTTGAGTGATGATACAAGATACAGGGACGGACAAGCTACACCAGTTTACTTTAAGGGAAACCTACAACGCATTGACGAAAAGATCAAACCGATTTTGAAAGCAAGTTTAAGTAGTGTACAAAGTATCCTGGGAGAGTGCTGGAAACCACGAAAGTTTAACTCCAGCTAAAGGAAACTGATAATGAGTTATTGAATTTTTGGACGGAAGAAATTGAGGATGAAGTTTATGTCAGAGTGCCCTTAAAGATCATTCTGCAATTCGATGGCACAAATCCAAGGCATGTCACCTTCTAACTATGACAAAATATAAGCATATCTGCGGTCTCATGAAACATTGAGGTAAGCCAAGACATAAATGTCCAGCACACCCAACGCAAAACCACTAGTTGAATTTCCTACACAAATTAAAGCATTAGAATTTAGAAAAAGATAATTTTGACTATTTTTGTGGCATTTCTAAAAATGATCCTTTGGAGTTCATTCCAAAGGATTCAAACTAAAGCAAAATGGATAATACCGATTCAAAGTTGAGAAAAACATAAAGGTAAAAATACTTGAAAACTTCCCTTAAGAGAAATGTATATCGAAGAAATTAGACAGTAAAGAAACAGTAAATTTCAAGAAAAGTCAAACTGAAAATTTGTACTATGATTTCCTTGATGGAAATTTTTTAAAAGATAACAAAGAAATTAATACCAAAGAACGGAAATGTATTTAGTCCAAGATTTTTAAAGCAAAAAATGGATTCTCAATTGAGTAAAATGTAAAAGGTTAGTTTGGTTTTATGGCGGAAGACGCTATATTTGGTCAAGCTGCGCCAAACAGAGTCAAGAAAATGGACATACACAAGGAAAGTTTTACTGACACAGAAGAAAAAAATTTACCCAGGGAGGAATTGAACCTAAAAGAGTAAGAGGAAGGCTTAAAGTTTTAAGGAAGGATATGCTTGCGACACACAACTGAACGTATTTCGAAGTGCAAACCTTACAGAAAAGTTATACCTTAATTCTTGAATATAATCATGAGACTTGAGTATAAAATATACATAACACTTAGATCGATAAAGTCCCAGTATTCAAGAATAATAAACCTGCTACAGATGGACTTGATAGGATATTAGAAACAAACACACGAAAGAGTTACAATAATTCTTAAGGCATGCATGCATAAGTACGATTGTAGATTTGCTAGACGAAATATAATGCTAGACGAGAAAAACAGGTTATTCCGTGTAAAACTAGTCACCTAAAATGGGCGCAGTTAAATTAAATTTCACTTAATGCCCACAAAGAGATTCTATTATGGTATTCCGAAAAAGAACACAACTGATCCCACACACTGAGAGAAAGATAAGGAAGATAAATAAGACAAATGCTCGAGCCAATCGGTTCAACACACCGGACACGTACAGCTTCAAACTCTACCCTCATGCACTGGAATGAAAAGGGGAAGGTAGAAAGCTCTCGTCGATACAGGCTCCCTCAGGTCATGTTAACAAAACAGCCACCGTTGTCATGAAATATGAAGCTATTAGAGAAGAATACGTTGAACACAACCTTTACTGATGAGCTGAATCCCAACACAGACATCAGTGCTATAAGACCCAGAATTGCTGTAGCTATCTTCAGTAACGAGGTTGTTATTGCAATACCGTAACTCGGGATCAAGACAAATTCTAAGCTTATATTCCATCTGTAAAAGCATAGCTGAAGAGGGAACAGAGAAGCCTTTTGTTGGGCGATCTGGGTGTTATGAAAATGATCAATCTAAGGAGATTTATGTTTTAGCCTTTCATGTTTTGACGAGATATCTCGTCCAAGAACTGGTCAATTTTGCTAATTACGAGATATCTCGTACACCAAGATCTGTAAGGTTTTGCTGACGAAATACCTCGTCGAGGCAAAAATGTCCCTTTTCACCAAGGGAAATGAAAATTCAAGTAGGAAAAGGAAATTATTCCTTGCCTAGCACTGATGATAATTTGGAACAGGTTTTAGCATCAGAGATGGTCACTACAGTGCAAATTTCGACACTAGAGGGTTAATAGAAAAACATGTGATGCTAATAAACCTTATGGATGGTTGAGAACATAATCTTTGTCGAAGCTAGGTAAATGACTTTTATAGAGAAAATGGACAATTGTGTAAAAGGAAAATCTGGAGAATTGTATTGACAGTTTTAAATCTGATTATCACATACACAGTTATATTAAGGAAACACTTTAGATACCACAGTAATTTTAAATTTGCTTGATAGAAAGAGGCAAAGCAGATATTTTGAATAAGACAAAAGAGCAATTATTTCTTCCAGCAAGCATGTGAGGTAGCAAGCACATTCAGGAAGCCTCTTTGAAGGATGGGCACCCACCAGATCTTACAATATATTATCAAGAAAATGAGATTATATTGCACTGCGGGATAACTAAACTCAAGCAATTGCTTAATAGCAGAAAATTTCAAGCAGTGGGTTGAGTTTTAAATTTAAATGTCAATTATGCTAAGGTAACAAACCTGAATTTAGACATCCTCGTAATTTTAAATTCGCTTAAGAGAAAGAGCAAAAAATTTAAATGACAAAAGATCAATTTGTTCGACTAATTAGACTCGTGAGTAGCAAGAACATACAATGCGTTTCTTTGATTGGATGGGGATTCACCAGATCTTCCAGTGTGTGTTGCAGTGTGTTGACAGTGCATGATAAGGTTAGTTGGTTGTTTCGGGTTTTTTTTTGGGCCCGGCCCAAATTTGGCCATGCTGCGCCAAACACAAGATAGAGAACGGCAAGTAACGAATATACACAAGGAACGTTTAACTGACATACGAGAAATATACGCAGGGAAGAATTGAAACTGACAGTAATCGAACCTGCACAACCTGAAAATTGCAGGCTGCTAGCGCAATGTCGAACCTACTGAGCCAATGCAGGTACCGCTAAATTCTCAGTTTTTTTATGGTAAGATAATAAACCTAAAATTTAAATACTCCGAAACATCTTAAAATCGCTTAGGAGAAAGAGCAGATCATACAAGAATTTGATTGACAAAAGAACAGTTCGTTGGACAAGTAAACTCGTGAGTAACAAGTACACACAGAAAGGTTGGTTGTTTTGAGGTTTTAAAGCGCAAGGACCATATTTGACCAAGCTGCGCCAAACACAAAACACATGACGTCTAGCAATTGTGAAAAGAGAGGAAAGGGAGAAGAAGAAAGTAGATAAAAATCGTCAGGGCATCTTTGGTTACCATGTTTACCAAAGGCAACACACCCCATGGGAAAAATAAATCACTCGTGTACCTTGGGTTAGTGAAGCCCATACACACCTAAAGAAGATGTGTCCCTAGGAGCACACGGTAAGGTTCTTTGAATAGATGGACATCCAAATATAGTATATTTTAGGACAATAATGACATTCTGCTTCCAAATAACTAATTGCAAGAAAAGGTTTAGTCCATTATGCTGTTTTTAGGGCTAGTAAAGAAAAGATTTTAATTAAACCTATTGATTCCAATGAGAAAGCCTAAATTGAGCCTCACCTTGAGCTAATCAAAGACAATTCAATGAATAAAATTAGAGCACTGTTCTGTTCGAGGAAATTAAACGACTTCCTGATTTAGGAACAGAAACTTGTGAACCGTCTTGAGCTGTTTTGGATTTAGAAAGATAAGAATTATCGCCTGTTTGTGAAAGGTTTATTCAGATGAGCTAAATAAATGCGATACAGGCTATCTCCTCTTCTGAAAGGAAGACCATAGACAGATTTGTCATCCCAACTATGTCATTGGTGACGGGATAAACAGAATCCCTCTTAATTTGATGCAATCCGCAGACAGATTAATACAATTCATGTACATATATAATTGAGTAGTCTGAATAGACAATGGAACGCATTGTAACAGATGTAGTTCTGAATAATAAAGAATCTCGTCATGGGCTTTGTTAAATAGAATGGCATTATTCTAGATCGTTCGATTACTCTACAGAGCTATGCCAGGAAGATGAATTACCCGTTACAGAACGGAATATGCTGAGAATAAGAAAAGACATAATAT
The DNA here is from genome assembly GCA_933210815.1 of Meta bourneti. NCBI lineage: Eukaryota > Metazoa > Arthropoda > Arachnida > Araneae > Tetragnathidae > Meta > Meta bourneti. The sequence goes on from OW119928.1 coordinate 27,275,554, forward strand.
TTAAGACAATAGTTATTAAAAGAACTGATTGACAGTCTTGACTTCCATCAGGCTCTCGAATTTTTGACATTTGGTTGGACTTTAATTTTATGACGTAGTCTTCTCAGCATGGAAAATTCCTGGTCGGCCTGTTGAAATCTACGCGCACCAGGAGATTTGCCCATACACCAATGATGGGAAGATAGTATTTCTGTAGGATTGGGTATTAAGCTGGACAGATGGTTTTCCTCCAAGAAGGCAATACCTATTTTTTCTTGTTCAGGTACCTTTGCCCCAGATTTTGCGAAATCGTAAACCACGCCAAAAATATGTTTATTGATTCAGTCTACGATACCTGCCCGAAACAAGTGGCATTTGAACTACTTCCAAACAAACAAAATGAGATCCATTCGTAAACTAATTTATAGGGAACAAGTAGAAATGAACAGTGCAGCCAAATTAGCGTTATGGGAAGGGGTACAGTAATTCACGTCTTTAAAACTATTCCATTGATACAATCCTGGAACTGGACGCAAGGAGTTGTTTTCCCCAAAACTCCCAAAAGCTCAACCTGAATAGTTGGTTTTTGTTTTAAGGCTCAAGGAAATACTATTATATATACTTGACGTATACTATTCAATATTTGAATAGTATACGCCGAGAAAACAATGCCGTGAAAAGAAAAAAATGAGGGATTGGAGAAGACTAGAAAAGCTCTATCAGAATAGTTTTTTGTTTTACGACACAACGGCCATATTTGACAAAGCCGCGTTAAACACAAGACAGACAATGTCAAGTAAGGGAATACACACAAAGAAAGTTTCACTGACAGAGAAGAGAGAAATACACTCAATTTAGACAATTCAAAATGTCTAAAATTATTCCATTAATACAATTTTGTAACTGGAGGCAAGTTAAGGCTTCGAAAAGAAACCAAAAGCTCCACCTGAACGTTAATTGTTTCTAGGTTTTATAGCGCAAGGGCCATATTTGGCCAATCTGCGCCAAACAAAAGATGACGTCAAGTGAAAAATGTCGTGTAGGACGAAAAAAGAGGGATTGGAGAACAGACTAGAAAACTCTATCAGAATAGTTGGGTTTTCTTTTACGAAGCAACGGCCGTATTTGACCAAGCTGCGTTAAACCCAAGACAGACAACGTGAAGTAAGGGACTACACACGCAAATCTTCACCGACACGGAAGAGAGAAATACAGCTAGTCCATTCTCAAACCCCAATAGAATGAAGTCCATCCCTCCACCAACTTTACGCAAGACCTAATCCAAACGCAACCATCTTCTATCCGGGGGTCGGTCTCAAACACACACCACCGATCGCCTCAACACAAAAAGCCCCCTCAGACACTCCGGCCGGATCGAAGACATCCGGACTGCCGGAACCAGCCACGGTCCATCGAACTCGCCTTTCAAAGATTTTATTGGCAATGGGCAATTATTGGCTCCGTGCCAACGAGGGCGCGCCCCCGAGCGCGGGATGCCAAAGGATGGGGCGCAATCTTTTTGCGGGACAGGAGAGGAAGGGAAGCCCTTCAAGGCTACGGGGCGTTGTCATTATCATCGGAGAAGATATTGATAAATAGGATAAGACGAGGCTGGTTGGGAATGTCCCGTTTGGAGGGGGATAAGTTATTGCCATCGACTGGGCCCTGCGCGAAATGGAAAGTGTTTAAGAATGCGATGAGGTCGGGTGTTTAAAACGACACTAAAGTTTTTACGGGAGGAGTTTAAAGTGTGTTATTAATTTATCGCTTTCGGCAGACTGGGAATGTAATGTTTAATAAATTGGAGTCGGGTATTCATTGGATGGAGTAAAAATAGTAACTTGGATCGGAATGGATTATCTGAGGAGTGTGAAATTAGGTTGACTGAACAATTGCGTTTAGAAATTTTCATCACACCCTCCAAGTCGTTTCGACGAGATATCTCGTCCATTAAGATCAAACCAATTGTTCTAATGACGAGATATATCGTAATCAAGTTATTGCAGATTTTTTTTATGACGAGATCAAGATCTGTTCAGTTTTTTTTCTTATGAAGAGGTATTTCGTCCATCCAGATCTGGTCAGTTTTTGCTAATGAAGATGTACTTCGTCGAGACAACCATCAGAGGGGTTAAATGAAATTCTGATTTAAACCAGCAATGGTTTCGACGAGATATCTCGTCTGTCAAGATTTGACCAACTTTGCTTATGACGAAATATTTTGTCATCAAGGTATTGGCCATTTTTTGATGATGTCGAGATCAAGATCTCATCAGTTTTTTCTAATGACGAGTTATCTTGTTCATGAAGATCTGGTCAATTTTGGTAATGTCAAGTTACTTCATAAAATGTGGTTGGATTGGTTTTTTATGACCCTAAGGGCCATATTTGACAATGCTGCGCCAAACAACTTCAAGTAAATGGACATATACGCGAGTAAATTTTTACTGACACAGAAGAGATATACACCCAGGGACGATCGAACTATGGGAAAAGTGGGTGGGTAATTCAGAGTAAGGGTAGATCACAAACTAGTTTTCTTTCCATTTTGAAAACAATTAAAATCTTATTTTTAAACTTTAAGTCATAAAATTATGCAAAAGTACTAAATTACCGAAAAAATTATCGATGATTGGGGGTAAATCGTTGATTGTTCTGAAGAATCGGGCTATGCTCTCGATTTTTCAAATAGTTTTTGGAAAAAGAGTTTCCGATAAATAATTTTGTTGCAAGTTTTATAAGATAATACACGAATACTTATCTTATTCAGTATTCTGGTGCATTTTATTTTGTAATTAACAAACTATGCAATGTTTATGAACACATTCTGTTTCGTTAACTATGAACTACTAGTTACCTTCAGGAGTCAAATTCTGTTACATGACGATGACAAATTATCTATGTCAATGTTATCGCTGAAATGTACTAGCAGTTTCGGGACTATTTTTTTGAGCAGTGATCAATAATCGCTCTTTAATGTGTAGGTTTTCATCTGAATTTTTGTCCTTTCTCCTGTATACTGTTTCTGAACACTGGTTTGTTGGGGTTTATACGGCAAGTGTCATATTTGGTTAGACTGTCCTAAAGAACACCAATTAAATGGACATGCACACAAAAGGAAAGTTTTACTGACAAAGATAGAAATACATCCATGGAGGGATGGAGTCATGGCGTCCCCGTTTCTGTTTACCGAAATCAATTCTATAGTTTGTCAGTCTGCCACAGTCCAATAACGTCTGAAACAGACTGTTTAGATTGCCTAGCATCCAATTATCCGACAAACTATATAGTCAGTCAAATTCAAATATATCCTCTGCTGTGCAATAATGATAGGTAGGGAATTGCATTTACGTTGCACAGAAGCAGCACAACGTGTTATTGGCGACAGAGTGAAGGTTCCGAAGACACCACCACCTAATTTTGAACCACCGGGTCAATATCAGAGCAGGCACCCCACTCTCCAAATTTCCACACCAACATGAGGACTTTTGAAGCGATGATAGATTTAACTTGCACTAGCCAACACGTACACGACATTCTTTGGTCGGTTTGAGTTTCGAATTCACAACCCTCCGTTTACAACCGCGACTCCACCAAAGCTACAGCGGTCCCGCAGTGCAATACTGAAAAACTACTGAACGCTGAACTCAAATCTAACTTTCAGCAGTAACGATTATACACATCATAAACCACACGCCATAAACGGGAATTTGCTCACTCACTTCACCATTTTACAGCAGTAATAAATCTTTTAGTTACCGCTGTTGGACTCGTGACTAGTTTCAGCATTAAATCTGTAATTTTCGATCCATAACCCTATAACTTTGTTGAATAATTCAGTAACGGTTATGCAAAGTTCTTTAAGTTTCAAAAGCGAAGAATATTTAATAAGAGAGTTTATATATGCATTTAATAAGGACAACTGGAGATAGAAACAGTATTGATATATACAGTTTTACCCTGCGTGATTTCTACGAGATATCTCACCCTTCAAGATCTGATCAATTTTTGCTAATGACGAGATATCTCGTCCATCAAGATCTGGTCAGCTCTGTAATGGCGAAATACCTCGTCGCGCCAACCACCAAGAAGGTTAATTCAAAGTTCTCCGACCGAACTTTGAAGGGTGGTAGGATGCATCAAAATAAACATTTTCGTCAAAGAATGTAAGTCCGCAATTGTTAAGCGTAGAAGCTAGAGGGCGCTGTTTGGTGCGTTTACAAACCGTTTTTTTTTTTTAAAGTTTACTAATTCGCTACGACGATTTCGTGCGTGGTGGAGCATTACACACATTACACATACTTGACATGCATTTAATTTAGGGGGCTGCCAATAGAAACGCTGCTCAAAGATTGCACAGTGAACTCTTCCTCAATAGGCGAGTGCCAAACATTTGAGCGTTTGCCCCGCCAGCTGTGTGAAATCGGATCAATTCATATTATCAGGCATTATGCAGGTCGGCCGAGAAGTTCGAATACTCCAGAAATAGAAGACATTCACGTGAAATCTTTGAGCGGCTCTTTCATTTGCATTGGCAGGTCCACACTTTTGATACATGCAAGCCACCTCGGAATTCATGCAATGCTCCATCGCGTGCAAAATCCGCTTTTTGAATGAAATTTAAAATAAGAATCATTTGCAAACGGGCCAAACAGAGCCCTCAAGTGCCTAACAATAACATCTGTCCGTAAGACATTCTTTTATCAACAGAGATTACGGAATCATAATACCACTACATTGATAACAAATAAGCATATCCTGAAATAAATGATCACTTTACTCAACGCCTTATCTGCATTCTTAAAGTCCAATATTCTCCATCATACTATAAACAGCACAAAATAAGAACTAGATAATTGCCTGTTAACTAGCTTCGTTTCTAAACTTAAACACATAATTACATTTAAAATATAAAATCAGCAGAGTAGGCCCTACATTCCAATGCATTGTTACACGCTGGTGTGGTGTGAAGTTTGGAAAGCTCAGGTGCTGTCTCGTCATCTGAGCGTGATTCAAAATTATGTGGTGTTGTCGAATCTTTCCCTTTGGGATTGATCCTGGACCGTCGCCAATAGCCCGTTGTGTTGCTCCAGTTCAACGTTAATTAAAATACCTACCTACCCACCCAAAACATTGCTTAACCACTCTACAGATTATGACTAACATTATTTTAATTCCACTTCAAGATTTAAACCAAATAACGCCGAGCATTCTTTAGGAATTTTCTGGACTTTCGTCACTGAGAATGACTCAAAAATTTTAGAGTTAATTTTCCGTTAACTCCTACCTTTTTGAGCCACGTTATCAGACAGAGGAGGTTCCACCTTGCCTAGAGAACTATCAGACCCATGTTTGTTACTAAAATTAAACCCTTAATTACATTTAAAATGCAAAGCAATTCACGAGTAGACTAGGCCCTACATACCGAAACATCGCCTAACTTCACTCTATAGAATATGATTAACATTAATTTATTTTCACTTTAAGTTTTAAACCAAGAAACGCAGAGGCATTCTTCAGGAATTTTCCGGACTTCTGTTTCTGAGAATGTGGCTCAGAAATTTAAGAGTTAACGGAACTCCTCTCCGTCTTGCGTGCTTTCCTCTACCATTAAAAACAGAATCGCGTGCATGAATATAACTAATCAGAAGAGGCTGTAAAGAGTTTTTATTTTGTGTTTTGTTCCGTTCCTTTAGCTTGGTATTTGGAAAGCATGGTATTGTGCCATTGCCAAAAGCGAAGAAGATTTTTAAAATGATGTGGTAGCGACGAACAAATGGGGATATAGGTGCATTTAGAGAGAAAGACGTATGTGGATTTTGGTTTTCAATATTCCATTCCCTCTTACTGGTGCGTGTATGGTTTGTTTGATGAATATGATTAATGTAGTACACACGGGTTTCTTTATTGGCTATTGTCGAAAATACTTTTTTCTAAACATAAAACATTCAGATAAAGATTCATTTCGGCTAAGAGTTACAGTAGTAAAGTTGTTTTTTGCAAAAAATATTTTATGTTAACCGTATATCTTTTGTTACATTACATAGTAATTTATTAATATTTGTTTATTTGTGATATTTAATGACATTAGAACAGTAAGTTATTTATACTGACACTCAAGTTTCGGGTTTGATCCCGGACAGTCACCAATAGCCCGTTGTGTTGTTCCAGTGTTATGTTAATTAAAATAACTACCTAACTGACACTCAAGTTGGTTGACTGGATTGGGTTTTGTGTCTCAAGTGCCATATTTGGTCATGCTGTGCCAAACGTCAAATAAATGAACATACACACGCAAAGAAAACTTTTAGTAACACAGAAGAGAGAAATACACCGAGGGAGGAATCGAACTTGTACCGCCTACAACACGTAGGCTGCTGATATCAGCACTTAAGAAATTGCTTTATCTGTTGAAAATGCTAGAGTAACCTTGCTATTTTTGTGTTGTTGCTTATTTTCTTATCCATTTGGTCTAGACAAGCTAGAGCAAGTCCGTGAGTTCATGCACATTCAGAGTCCCAAGACAATCATCGAATTGAAGTACAGCCAAGAGCGGGAAAATGACCAAGAGAGACTTGTTGCATATTGCATTTTCGACAGGTTTGGAAAACTTTGCTATTCTTGTAGAAACTGCTATAAGACGTTCTTGCTATTGTAAAAACTGCTACAGGAAACTTGTTATTTTTGTAGAAACTGCTACAAGAAATTATTGCTATTAGTAGGAACATCAACATAAATTGTGACAAAAACATTGATAAAATCATTTCGAGCCTATCTGCATCCCCCATGGTCTCTACAATAATAAAGATACAATGTGTCTTTTGAAGAAAATACTATGAATACTCTTATCTCTTCTGCGATGATAATTCTGTAAATGAAAATTTGTAAATCTCAAAACCGTGCTTCAAACCGTAAAATGTGTCCAGTATTTATATTAAATCTTAGGTTATAAGAAACACTACTGTAATGATGGATCATTACATCTGGCAGTGTCTTACGTCTGAAGCATCGAAATCCATTAAAATTAGACAATTAAATACCACTCTTACGTATTTTGTTTCTCTCACAGCGTCATAATCTATTATAAACAAAACAATACGAAGTTTTATATGAAATCTTCAATTCGAGAGTGTTCACGTTACAGAAAAGCTCGGTATTTACTTTAAAATGTTAGGGACATGAAGTATCTACGATCTAGTATATTTTTCATACTCTTGATAATCTTCGTTATACTAAATTTGTGAAAGTTACGTAAGGAATGCATTTTATAAGGTATATACATTTTTGCGACATGAATTATTGCAATCTAAACAGCGAATTCATCAGTTGCTTTATCTATAACAGCATGGAATATGCTTCAGAATATTTTCAGGAACCATTATTCATCTCTGAAATTGAACTTAATATTTGTAACGCTTTACGTAAAGCTTTATACCTTTGAGAAATTAATCATCTGGTCATATATTTAGGCTTATTTTTCTTTAAATATGAAGATTATCTTTTTTTCTAGACTTCCTATGTTAAGACCTACAGGTACAATTTTCTATTATAATCGAAATTACTCTTGCTTTGTGTCACAGATGCTCACTCAGGCATATCCTGTGTGTAATAGAAAAGCAATATATCTTTCCATGTTTTGTAATCCCTTTTCGATTCTTTTTTAGATTAGTGATTAATGTTTCGAGCCCTCGGAAAGTGTTGATGACATAATTAACTCTCTGAACACCACAAGATTTCCCAGTAGTACAACATTGCTTTCACCCTCAACTCATGACTGAATGCCAAAATTTATTGTTTGAAAGTATCCCAGGAAAGTTCCGATTAGTCAAGAAGGTCAAAACAGGTTAGAAATTATGCAGAGGAGACTAGGTTATATGCATGTGAACCCCTCTGAGGGTTAAGCTTTTAGAACAAAAAATTTCGAAAATAAATAATATCCTGAATAATGTACGTAGGGGTACAATGTCTTTCAGGATATCAATCCATATCACAATCATGTTTAGAGACCAGCATGTCTAGATAGTCAAACTATCTAGACATGCAACTATCAAAGATCTTTCACAGAACTATCAAACTATCAAAGATTAAGTTTAGTGCCTGTGTGAAATATGTGTTAAGAAATCTATGTCAATAAGCATATTAGTTTTTCTGTTCCTTTTATGACTAGGTAAATAATACAATTATATTTCAGTGTTTTTTTAATAAACCTACATGTCTGGAAATAAAGCGGTTTATTTTATCGTTTGAGGGACATTTTCAAGGTAGTTGGGATCTTACTTTATAGTTTCATTCAGAGCCACGAGAACGTTAATTTTTCAGATGTACAATGAGAGTCGAATATGTCTGACATCGACTCCAAAATCTGCCTAGACTTTTTCTATTCGTGTCTTTGTAAGTTATGCGTGTTAACCTAAAAAGTAGTAAATGTGTAAATGTAGTTCCTAAATTTTACTTGATCATTGTTTTTACTAGCATCAGATAGTGCTGTTGAATTGAGTTGTCTGATAGCTTTTAAACATATTGTTGATTTACGTTAATCATATTATCGCGTGATAGTCTGCATATTTCAAGAGACAAATGGAAACTGTTCCGTATGGTAGAACATGCAACATAATATTTTCTTTGACTAGAAGACATCGAGTATATATTAAAACTGTTCCAAATGATACATTCAAATTTCATATTATTCCTTTGAATCATGTGTAAAAGGAAACCCATGTGTTTAACCCTCTTGATGGTTTATCTTAGCGTAAAAAACTACCCTGTAGTACCTAAGAACTGCCCTTCTGATGCAAAGACCAGTTCCAAACTGTCACCAGTTCTGGGCAAAGAAAGATTTGTTTTTCCTACATGGATCTTCAATCCCTTTGCAGTAATTTGTCAGTCTTGTCTTGACGAGATATCTCGCCGTTAGCAAAATTGACCAGATCATAGACGAGATATCTCGTCGAAACACTTGAAGAGTTTATCAATAATTAAATATAATTCAAAATCTGAATGCATTTAGTAAAAGGTATACGTATAATAATACTAATAACTAACAAAACTGACGAATCTCGTAACGCTAGATTTTATTTGTTTATAAGCCATGTACCAAAATAATAATGCCGTTATCTACGCCAGGTACTTAAGAGAAGTGATAGATATTATTTATTTCAACAAATTTTATTAGATTAAATTTTAGAAGTATTTTCAATGTAAACAAACAAGTCAGACCAAAAACGGTGATTTTAATTCATGTTACTCAAATGTCCTCACTAGTTACATACCAAGTATATTTTAAAACTTGATTTATAACCATTTTGGGTGACGTTTGGCGTCTAATCTAAATGGCGCTGATCAATCACCTATCACATAAATTCAGAATTCATTCTACGGAATTTTTATTGGCTGAATACTGAAACCGTTTCGAAAAATGTCGTCCGGAGTATGTAGAAGAAACGCGTTACGCCGCAGAAACACTACAACCATCTACGTTAAATTTGACAGAAAAAGTCTCTCATATGCCAAGATAAAAGACCAAAATAAAATTTCAGAACAAAATTTATAGAAACCGTTCTTTAAGAAGAAGGTTTTGTGCACACTCGAGACAGTACTGGTTAACTCAAAATATTGGAACTGAGATAAACGTTGTGGTCCGTCGTTCTTCATTGAAAGTGAGACCAAAGGCGTTAGATACACATGAGAACACTTGCTGGTAAGCGAAAACCTAAAGACGTTAGCCATTGTTGTCTGCTTGACAAATTACTCTCCTTCCAAACGTCGGAAGTTAGGATCACGTTCCACTTTGACTCATCACATACAATCCAGATAGAGAACCAACTTTTTCTTTCCCAGAGAGAAGAAACGGTTATTGCGGAGATTTTTGGCTAAAAATCAAACTAGAGTGATTGAGATGAGAGTAAACTGAAGTTTTTTTCATCCCTTTGCTTAAGCTCGTAAAGGGCGGGGGAGACATAAAGACAAATTGATTAAAATAAAGAGCAAAAGTTTGGAGTTGACACTTTGGACATTATAAATCATGTCGTGGGCTCTGTAATTTATGGCTTAAGTTTTGATAAAAGAAATTTTTATGTAGCGCGGATCTTATTCCTTTCTCTTTAAATGATAACGGAGGATATTTATTGCCTTTTTTATCAAATCGAATGGCTGTGATTTTTTGCTTTGTTTTTATGAGAGAAAGAACATAAGGCTGTCGGGATGTATTAAGTAGAACAATTATGACTAGAGAAAGACTTGTTTTTATAGAAGAAAATGACCCACGAAGAGAGGGAGAGAGAGAGCAATGCTTTCAAAAGCGATATCCGAACGCCTTATTTATTTAGTTTCAAAAGGTTTTGAAACTAAATAATTAAATGATATCTGAAAAATACGAAACACGTAAAATAAAATAAATTGCTGGTATTGAAAGCTTACGTATGAGAGCCATTTTCTTTCACATTACGTATAGATGGCGGTAGTGTTTCTATGGTAATACCTGTTTCCTGTATGTATTCGGCACGTGACATGACTTGGCATGTATTTCGAATACGATTTTAGCACTTTGCCAATAAAAATTCAAAATAATTAATACCAATATGATAGTTGATTGGTCAATACAATTGTATTAAACATCAAATGATACCAAAACGTTGATAAACTGCAATATTATTTAACTCCGATGTGTATCATGGGAGAGTATTTCAACAGCAGAAGCAAAATCTTCACAGACCGTCTGGTTTGTTTGTTTACACTGAAAATCCCGGATGTGATTATGAATGAGGGCAAAATATATGTATTTTTGAATATTAACTCTTGTTATTCAAATAGTGTTACAGCATGTTTGCCTGTCAGCTCCAATCAAACGTTATGACGCTGTTTTTGTATAACATACCTGTTTATTAGTAAATTTTTTATTAATCCCAAATAATTCAGAGAAAAAAAGCGAAATCAATTAATTTAATTCAAAATACGTTCTGTAACTCTTTTATATTGATCCTCATGTCAGTTTTCAATTGTTTTTGTGATTTGCTTAAAATTCGAAATATAAGAAATATTTATGTTATTATTACAAAAAAGGATTAAACGTAATTCCCTTTTATGTTCTTTCGGAGGACAATATAGAAAACAGTCGCAAATTTGATCGCAGATCAAATTCACGGTAGTTTGTAATAAAATATGCTGTTTTACTATGAGAAGTTTAACTTAATTTTTATAAAAGAAAACATTTCATTTTCAAAACGTATTTATAAACGGTTGGTTATAAATACGGTTGGTTATAACCAAAAGATCACTAAAACCATTTTAAACGAATTTAGATCAACTGAGGTTCAAAGAGGATTAAGCAGTTAGGAATAATTCCTAGATTTCCTGGTATATCTTTGACACGTCTCATTCGCACAACCCGTAATCAAGCACATTATTATAGATATACACTGCTGGCCACCCAAATTGCAACACCAAGAAAGACAAGAGATATCACAACAAAATTTATTTTGTAGATAACATGTTGACCAAGTATCAAATGATTAAATTTATAGACTTCTGTGAAGTGTGGTTCCTGCCAAAATCAGTAGCCAGAGTAGCCGCCATTGTTGGAGATCACCGCTGCCACACGCCTCGGCATTGATTCAAAGAGACTTTGGATGTGTTCTTGGGGTACAGCAGACCAAGCAGCTTCCACACGTTGCCAAAGTTGATCTGGTGTGGCAGCTGGGGATGTATTCTGGGTCAATCGTTGAGCAACCATGGACCACATGTTTTCTATCGGCGAAAGATCCGGAGAGCGAGCTGGCCAGGGAAGCAATTCAATCTGGCGATTGACGAAGAACCCTTGGACAATGCGTGCCACGTGTGGTCACGATTTATCCTGTTGAAATATGGCTGTGGGCAAGCCCTGAAGGTAAGGAAGGACAACTGGCTCCAACACCTCGGAGATGTAGCGCTGGCTATTTAAAGTACCGGCAATGCGTACTAGAGGAGTGCGAGAGTGATATCCAATACCGCCCCATACCATAATACCCGGTGCAGGACCAGTGTGGTGGTGCATAACGCAGCTGTTCAGCATCCTCTCTCCACGGTGTCTCCAGACTCGAATCCGACCATCGTGGTGTTGCAGACAGAAGCGTGACTCGTCAGTAAAGACAATTTCATTCCATTCTGCCTTCCACATCCTTCTTTCATCGCACCATTGGCGGCGGAAACGTCTGTGGTTCTGCGTCAAGGGTAGACGAAGCAATGGACGTCTTGCGGACAGACCACTCTGCTGTAAACGGCGTCGAATGGTACGCGCAGACACTGGATGATGCGGTACAGACTGAATGTGCTGTGCTATGGTTCGTGATGTGGCTGAGCGATCCGTCACTGCCATACGCACAATATGCCTGTCATCACGTGAAGTGGTGCATTGAGGTGGATGCGATCGAACACGTCGGTCCGTCGTACCCTCCTGCATCCAACGATCACATATCCGCATTACGGTTGTTTGGTTTCGTCCAACACGACTACCGATTTCCCTGAAAGATAATCCACAATCTCGGTAGGCCACTATCCTTCCTCTGTCGAACTCGGATACTTGATCAAAAGATGATCGCTGTTTTCTACGAGGCATAATTGATCGTTTTTGTGAAAAAACCACAAGAAAAACACAATTGCCGTACTTGAAATCGTCGAAATCTCCAAGCCTTAAATAGCGCTTTGAAGTGGCGCCACAGGCGCGCGTGATGTGCGTCTGCGCTGAAATTCTAATCATTTGCATATCTCACCTCCGCTAATGCATGTTGTAAATTTCATATTATTTGCATGCTTCCTTCAGGGTGTTGCATTTACGGTGGCCAGCAGTGTATTTAAGCACAGAACACCTGAACGTAAATATTATTGGTGTTATATAATTACAAATAATCACTTGTAACTATCACATGAGTTTAACTATAAGCACAAGCAATTAAATTTCTAAGAACATAGCTGAGTACTTATGTGGTATGCAGTCGTGACATGTTTAGCAACTGCTAATTAAAGTATTTCCATTTAAACTACATAATTATGTGCAGCCAACTTAATGCCAGCGAGCTTAAATGCTTATTCCTTAAACTGCAGACTTTCAAATAATTACCGAGTTCAAGTATGTTCTGCTAATGATGACGGTTCATACAGTATGTAATTGGAAATATACTGACCAGAAACGTTCTACATTTGTTCGAATTATGTTTCGGTAAAAGGGATTCAAAAATTGCGATACACATACATCACTAGGATACCAAAAATGATTAAGATAGAAAGATGCGTCTTAAAGTGTGTGTAATGAATAACAATCTGCTACATTAAATTTTCTGCAATTATAAAATATATAAGTCTCAAATACGATACTGCTATTTTTAAACTTTTTTATATTCTCCTGTTATTTTTTATTATTCTGTTATATATTATTATCATAATAGCATTCATTACTATTATGTTGTTTTTATTATTCTACTTTTGTTATTTCATTACATTTTTAATTATTCTATTATTTTTAACTTTATTATTTTTTAATGATATTGCTATTTTTAGGCTTTCATTTCGTAATTATCATTAATTCGTACACAGATACAATAATATGCATATATACTGCCTTTAAAGATATTACGGAGCAAATTACGTATGTTTTGAAAGATATGCACCGTCTGAATCCAAATTTAATATGCCTAGCCAATCCAAATTCTTATTCGGGCCATGTTGACAAGCTACAAATTTGTGTATGTGTCCGATCCGAAATTCAACTATTAATAATTAAAGTCCTCCAAACAATTCATTACAAGTAGACTATTTTTCGCTTTTTAAAATAAAAAGTTAGAATATTCTTTAAATGGAATAATTCAATATAAACCTCATTTTAAGTTCCTTATTTCTCAGTCGATTGATGTTCTTTGTTTATGAAGATTTCTTTTTTATAAGTTTCTTGTGATATAATGTATGTGAAAAATTACAATTAAAAAAAATGATTGGAGGATATAAAATTCTACGTATTTTAAGTCAAACAGATTAAATGACAGAAATCGATTGAATTTTTCTCGCAAACGCTATAGGGTCCTACATTTCAATAAAAAACTTTAAAACATGTACTTAAATAGCGGAAGAGATTCTCAAGAAAATCCAATATTCCGTTAACATTTTCAAGCAATAAGCTATAAGCGATGACATGTCTGACATATTCCGCATTGAGAGCACAGTCGTTATGTTTGAGTATTACTGAATTAGTTTAGAAAACACATTTCCCTCTTCTCTATAATACAGGGAACCTATAATGAATTTTACCACCTTCATAATGAAGACCTACTAATGAATTCTACCAATCCTCTTCCAATTTACGACGGGCTTAATTAATAGCGCCATATTTTATTATCTTCTCAGAAATGAGAGCTTTGCATCAGAAAAATATGCAGTTAAAATCTTATGTAAAAGTGTCGTTGGTTAGGAGTTTTCTTTTTTCGCTGTTATCCGAGAACTTTTTGAAAGTTGACTTTATCACCAACGGGTACCTGCGTAATTTTATGTGCCCGGAGATGCTTGTGGTTATAGCTAATTGTTCGCTATCTTATATTTTTAGCTCATTAATTTTATTTGTTAAGCCTACCGTTAAATTTTAATTTCGTTCCGCTTTCACCGTTGGAGAATCATAAGCGGGGATTTAGATAAATTGAATGATAAGCGCGATTCATAAGGGGAGAAAAAACATTAAAATTGGCTCGAGTACTGATAGAGAATAAATTGGTTATTAAAGTTTGCGTCATGTTAAATTTAAGTATTTGTGTGACTATAGCATAAAAAATGCAAACTCCCATAAACGCATTTATATTTTATCATTAAGTAAATAAAAATAAGAAAACAGCATTAAACACAAACTATCGCAATAAAAATGCATGGGAAATGTCTTTAAATAATCGCGATCTGTTAAAAAAATAACCTAATCCAATATCTTTTGAATACTTATCAACAGGACTGGCTGGTTTCATGTCGCACAGACCATATTTGGCCAAGCTGTGCCAAACACAAAATAGACAACGCTAAGTAATGGACACACATACATGGAATGTTTTGCTGACACAGAAAAGAGAAATACACCCAGGGAGGATTGAACACTTACTTATAAACAAGGATCCTGAATGCATATGCGCCGTGGTAGCCCGGTTGGAAGAGTAACGGATTAGCAACTCGAGGTTTACGAGTTCGAATCCAACCAAAAGACCGTCTTATATAGAGGTGGATTATGCACGTTAAATCTGTCGGGGCCTTAAATGTGCTCACGTTGGCGTGGTGTGGAAGTTTGGAGAGTGGGAAGCCAACTCAGATGTGACCTCGTCATCCGGACGTGGTTCAAAATTACGTGGTGTTGTCCTCGATTCTTTCTCTTCGAGGGTTTGATCCCGGAACATCGCCAATAGCCGGTTGCTCCAGTGTGACGTTAATTAAAATACCTACCTGAATGTGGACTCGTGGACCTATATTTTATGGGATGCTTCGGCAAAGGACTTTAGGATTAAGGTCTGTGTGTATAAAATGGACCCAAAATCCAAAGTCGACAGGGGGCCCTCTGATTTGTGAGGTCATCCCCTTTTTATGGAAATATCAGCGCTCCACTCAAACCTTTCACGGTCAATGCCGCCCACATATTTTATTCAGTTTGCAAGCAATCCTCAGATGTAATTATGAACTCCGCAATTAATTGAGCGTTTTGGAAGCCCATGCAATTCGGAGTTTATCAGCAAGGGAACGGCGTTTAGAGAGAGAATAAGATGTCGTGAGGAAGTGGTGGCATGCAAAAAGACCATTACTAGGAAAGAAGAAGCATTTAAGCTTGAAATTTGCCGAGATGTTTTTCTTCTGTGTCTATCGATTTCAGTGTTTCCATCCAAATGGAAACCATTTACTCATAGGTAGTGGTGGTTACGAAAATTTTACAGAGAACGGGGGTTATTCGCAGAATCGCTGCTTCGATGGCTTTACTTCTCAAAATGAGTACGTTCACCTTGGGCAGTTCCTAGTTGGGTTTTTCCAGTAATGAAGTTATGAAACTTTCATTAAAGGGTATTAATCATTAGTCACTGGGCGATCACGAGAATAATTAGTACGGACTAGTATGTTCATTGATTATTTTATATTGATTCAATTTTTTCTACGTTGAGCAGTTCGATAATGACAGTGCTTTAGCAAGCATTTCAGGCGAGATTCCATTAGTAAGTTACATAGCTAGAAAATGTATTAAAAACATGCATGATGTGATGTTATACCAAATACATCGTAAAATGGCTTTATGCATTGAGGTAGAAATCGAAAGAAATGGTGATCCATTTATTATACGTTTTCCACTTAAATATGCAGAATATACGCTCGTGTGATAAGGGATGATGATTATCATACGCATGAGATTTAAAAAATGAAAGATGATGATTTTCGCATCGATGCCAATAAATTATACTAATGGGCAGATTTAGTAAACTGTAAGACACATGTCCCGTTCTAATTAATTGTCATGTAGCAAAAAATGATGTTTGATTTGTTAAACTGAACCATTTGGTAAAAAAATAATACAAATGAAAAAAATGGCCCTAATGACCAATAAATAACTACAAATGGCTTAATTAATCGCAGTTCTTTCGCATAACTTTGAAACGGTTGTATAAAACTGAGCTATTTAGATTATTCTCTTATTATTACAATGATTTAAATTTATTCCTACCGAATGACAGAGAAAATAGTTTTACAGGAAAAGGAAAACCGGTATGGTTGCCATACCGGCTATCATACACAATATACAGCGTTGAAACATTGCGATGTAAGATATGCTCATCCAGTTACTTAAGCATTTCATTTTGAATTTTATTTCACCTTCTGCAACCAATATGTTGCCAATAAGAAGTAGTTAATACGATACATAAATTATATTCAAATTAGAAGGTTTGATATTCAGAATACAATTAAAGTTTGCATCTGATAAAATTTGGATTTACCTAAAGGAGACAGATAGATAATTCAATTTATGTAAAACTAGAACAATATCATCGGGCTATTGGGCCATTCACCAATATCATCGGGGTATGAAGAACAAAACCTCGTAATTCAGAACCACGGTCAGATGACGGGGCAACACCTGAGCCGGCACCCCACTCTCCAAACTTCCACATCATGCCAAAGCGAGGACATTTGCGACCATGTCAGATTTAATGTGCACCGTGACTACTAATTGGGCTATCGTGGCCCTATATAAAAGAGATAAACATTCAATTAAAAGATTAATTTTAACTGCGCAGAACTTCAGTACGTTTTCTCTCATCGAGTATTGGAAGTAGAATAACAAATTAAAGTTTCAGGATTTCACGTTATGTTGAAATATAGAAAGCGGAAAATCTGAAGCATAAAACTCGGGAGAACCAAGGAAGTAAAGCTACCTAATTTATAATGGATGGATTGGTTGTTTTATGGAATTGCCTTCTCCCAGTATTGTTGAAATAAAAAACACTATTAAAAATGCATAAGTAAGGCAGTCGAAGGATTTTTCTTAACATTTTAAGAGAGAAGTAAGCCCTTTGCTTATTCATGAGGCAAAAATAAAATCACAAGCTTCAAACAGTATTCCAACCACCAACTAATGTAGTCTATAGATCACTAAACTGTCTGGCGACGTTCAGAGTAATCATAATTTGATTGACTTGAAACCAAACTAGCTTAATCAAAAAATACAATCTACACCATTACATAACAGAAAAGATTTATAACCCAAGTCATCTCAACGAACAGCTATAAGATTGGTTTAGATTTATATAACTAATTTTATAACCAACCTTTCAGTATGATTGATTACCACTGTTCCGTAATTGGGATTTAACCCGATTAAGCTTATTAACTTCATGAAATATATAATATCTAAAATCTGAATACATTTTAAGGTAACGATAAGGTTTTCCTTGCATAATTATAAATTAGAAGGCTCAAGTTTAAAATGTGATTAAATATTTTTATTGTGCTTAGGAAAGATCGAGTGATTAATATTTCGTGGCTGTATAATTTTTAAATATATTCTTATATGTATTCAAATATTATGGTTAGATATATATTTTAATGGAGATATTTGTTCAGCCTCCTCTTTTATTCAATTTGTTTGAGGTCTGCTGTAGCCCAGTTGGAAAAGTAAATCAGCCACCGGAGAGATACGAATTCAGAATCGATCCAACCAAAGACCATCGTGTAAGTGGGGGCTGGGGCACGTTGAACTTGTAGTGGCCTCAGATATCTTTGCGTTGGGTTATGGAAGTTTAGAGAATAGGGTTCCAGTTCAGGTGTTGGCCTCGTCATCAGACCGTGGTTCAAAAGTACGAGGTCTTTTCCTCAGATCTTTGCCTTCCGGATTGATCCCGGATAATTTGTTGCCCGTTGTGTTGCTCCAGTGCGACGTTAATTCAACTGCCTACCTACCTCGAATTGTTTGAAATGCACAAAATCAGCATTAACAACTGCAATTCTAAGAAATTATTTAGGTAATTTGAATTCAAGAACCGTTTTCTTCTGCCATTTGGTATTCAGGGAGCAACTGATTTTGAAATGGGAAAGATATATAACTGATTTACAATTCTTGGTTATGTATAGAATGATATCTGCATGTGCAATATTTTCTTCGGGTATTCGTCGCACGAAAAGAATAAAATCATTCTTTGTTGTGTTACAATAAAAGAAAAATGAAAAGTGAAAACCTCATGCACTTCGGATCTTTTCCAAAAAGGGCTAAGAAAATTTCCCTTTTAGTTATTATTTAATTAGGAAGACAACTACAGAATTTAATAGCCCGTTGCGTTGCTCCAGTGTGGCGTTAATTAAAATATCTACCTACCTGGCATTAAACTCTTCAAGACAATAGTTCATTTGTGTTTGAATGGATAACATTTTATTTCATTGGATTTAGAAACAAAATAATAAACCCAGATAAAAAAGCTATTAGATGCTACAGAGGCTGTTCGGAATTGATATGTTGTAGTTAATAAGTCAACACCAATTAGATATGTTACCACAGTTTGACTTGAAAAGCAACAAACAATACGAAATGGAACGATTTACAGCAGTGGTTCTTAAAATTTTTAGTGATTGGCACCGCCCTGAATCTAAAATTAAGTTCTCGCACCCCCTTGAAAAATGTGTTTCTATTTCTTTATTTAGGAAACTACTTCTCTATTGCAAGATAATTTATTTATTGAAAAATAAACACAACATTTGCATATACATACAAAACAATATTTCAAATTTTAATGGCTATGTTGTTGTTTATTCATAAGAATACTTTCGAAGCGAGGTTCTTTTTCTGAAAGAGCCCCGCGTAAGTCAACACTTGCATTTAATAGATTTCTGGCTTTTGTTTTTATGTGCAAGAGATGAATATCTCATTTCACATAGGTAGGTGGTGGCAAATGGTAAAAGTGTCTGCAATGCTGCTTTTGCCATTTGTGTATAAGGTTCTAACTGTGTACACCGGAACTGTTATAATTCCAGATTTTCAAATTCCATTTGAATACGTGCATTGGCTCGTACAGAGGCTGTTCGGACATTTTTGAACGATTTTAATGGGCTGAAGCTCAATTTTTTACATGAAATTTTTGTGTTTTAAATGTTTCATTTGATAGCCTTTATTGTTAATTATCTTTCTACACCTTAGTTTCCATGATAATAATGATTTTTCTAGTATCGATAGTGGTATTTTGTCCCATTCTTGCTCCACAGTTTTCCAGTCCTTGAATGGTTTTCGGTCGACTTTTCGATAATGTCCTTTTTAAAAGTCCAAAAGCACAAAAGTCCATCGGTGAAACATCTGGAGATTTAGCAGGAATATCAGCAAAGAGTATTGACACAAGTTTTTCGTTCCATTTTCTCCAAGAATTTAATAGTCGATTTAGATGTGTGGCTGCTTGCTTTACCCTGATGCAGTTCTACTGATTGTTGGCACTGTGGGTAAAGATATGGTATTTGGTTTTTGAATATTGGGGATAAAATATGATATTGATAATATGTGGGTGTTGATTTTTACAATTATTCCCCTCTTTTTACTTTTAATTTTCCATTATATGCAAAACCGGCAACAATCATAAATCTCTTAGAGAAAGTACACTTTGCTATAGTCCTTTGACTTGGCGGATTATCTTTTAAAATTAAAGATCTTACCTTACAAATATTCTCAGAAGTTTTTTCTTTTTTGGAACAATTTTTCCACTTTTACGTCTTTTTCCTTTCTCATTGATAATATTACTTATCGTACCTTTAGATATCGAAAAACCATGACTTTTACAGTGTTTTTGAATAATTGAATAAAGATAATTCTCTTTGGAGAGAGGAAACATAGCCTTCCATCCATTGCTTATTTAAAAGCGCCATTTTGAAAGTAAACAAAACTCAGACGATAAGTTATACTTTAACTATTTAACTGTTGTAAAAATAAAATTCTTTCGTAGCATACAATTTTTTACAGCTCATCAAAATCGTTCAAAAAATGTCCGAACAGCCTCTGTATAGTACTAATTGTGATCACCCGTGATCCGATCTTACGCGAGAGATTCCAGATCCTACTCTCCTATAAATGCCTTAAAAACTTAAATGCCTAATCTAAGTAAATGTAAAATTACAGTAAATTTTATTTTCAGGTAGGTAGGTATTTTAATTAACGTCTCACTAGAGCAAAACAATGGGCTATTAGCGAGGGTCTTTAATCAACCCCGAAGGGAAAGATTCGAGGAAAACACTCAATTTAGTTCTTAGTCCGTTACTCTTCCAAGCGGGCTATCGCGGACCGTTTATTTTGAGTAATATCCAATTAAGTACTACTGCTACTGTGTTAAAAAACATAGACTTATACTTGAATGTTATTTAAATTATATTGATATTTTATTATGGGTCTCAATGCCTAACTTTCAGCAGAAACATTCTAACACAAACATTCAAAAACGGTTGACATTTGATGTTTCTTCGAAAGAATAAATCGTCATACGTCAGACCAGAGCCTTTTTGACATCAGTTTTTGTCCGGCAGTTCAATATAGATTTTGGAGCCGCCGTAGTTCAATGGGTTTGCCAACTGCGCTATCAACCTGCAAGATGTAGGCGGCGCAGGTTCGATTATTCCCTGGGTGCGTTACATTTTCCTGTATTAGTAAAACTTTCCTTCTGTGTATATCCATTTGCTTGACTGTCTCGCGCAGATTTGTCAGATATGGCCTAGATGCCATAAAAAACTAACCCAACCAACCAAGTCTTTTAACACGTAGGTATGTATTTTAATTGACGTCACATTGGAGCAACACAACCGGCTATTGGTGACGGTCCGGGATCAATCCACAAGGGAAAGAACCAAGGACAACACCACGTAATTTCGAACCACGATCAGATGAGGAGACAACACCTGAGTTGGCACCCCACTCTCCAAACTTCCACACCACGCCGATGTGAGGACATTTGAGGCCACGAAAGATTTAACGTGCACCATCCACCTCTGTCAAGACGGTGTTTGGCTGGATTCGAACTCGCAACCCTCCATTACTCTTCCACCGCGGCCCAGTCTTTTAACAGAAATAAAATGAAAATCATTGCGATGTCAGAAATATCATGTCACTGAAAAGTCAAGCAGACGGCAAGTAAGAGAGTCTGCCAAGCCAAATCAGTAAAGATGATTTTGCATGGTATTTGTGCCCAGTGAGAACACGAAAACAAGTGACTCCTATAGCTCTCAATACCTCCTGTGGTATGGCCAAATATGGTCCTTCCGCCATAAAACTCCAAACCAACCAACCTCCTGTGGTAACTTAGGTCGTAGAAAGCAGTTCCAGTCTTTCTCCTTTAGTGACATCTTTGTAAATATTAAGTCAGGACTGCTAAAGACAGGTAGGTAGATGAATTAGCGTCGCACTGGAGCATCGCAACGGGATATTGGACTCTCCGAGATCCAAAAGTGAAAGATCCACGGAAAACACGTCGTCATTTTGGATCAATATCAGATGACGAGGTCACACATGAGCAAGGATCCCACACTCCAAACTTCCACAACACACCAACGTGAGGACGTCTGAGGCCATGACATATTTAACATGCACCAGCCCCACGTACACGACGGTCTTAGTTTGATCGAGATTCGAACTCGCAACCCTCCTGTTGCTTCTCTTCCAACCAGGCTAACGTGGCCCAGGGACTGTGAAAGGTAGATATTTTAATTAACGTCGCACTGGAGCAACAGGATATTATCGACGATCCGGGATCAACCCCCGAAAGGAAAGATCCGAGGACAACACCTAATATTATTGAACCACGGTCAGATGACGAGGTCATACCTGAGCTGGCACCCCACTCTCCAAACTTCCACACCTGACATTTGAGGCCACGACAGATATAGCGTGCAATAGTCCCCTTTGTACACGACGGTCTCTGATTAGATTCGAATTCGCAACCCTGCGGTTGCTGGTCCGTTACTCTACCAACCGGGCTACCGTGACCCCTGTGAAAGGAGAATATTGAAAATGAATCCCACATCTTGTAATAAGATTAAACCTGAAGAAAGAAATGGCTTCATCTAATATTTAAAATCACTTTCGATACGAAAATGGTCAATAACGAAACGGAATCATTAATGAATTTCCTTAATCACATGACAATATTTCATTTAATTAAACAAATAACTTTAAAAATTCATTCGCTCTTCCGGGAACGAAAATTAGGAAAAGTTTGGGGATTTCAATTAAATTTTTCTTCTATCTCGGAAAATTCTAATCATCGTTGTCTTAAATTCTTGACAGGCAGCAAGCGCCCTTGTTGCTAAACCCTAAGAAATTTCTTCCTGTCTGGTGGTTACAGACAGTGATTGATCGCATAGCCTGAGCCCAGGAGCGTTCGGAGTAGACCACCGGAAAACACTACTTAATTTGGGGTTATAAATCACATTGTACAGTGTTATCAAATCGGATATGGGAGAGAAGACTTCCTATGTTTTTGTTTCTAATGATGCCGTTAAACACAGTTGGCTTTACTTTTCCCCCGATTTATCAAATTACTCCTTCCATATCGAATTCTAGATTCCATTCGATTCTTTATTTGGAAACGCGGGGTTTTACGTTCTTTTTAGAAATAAGAAACTGTGTTTTCCCTAAATATTATCGGCTGCGGTAGACTGGTTGAAAGTGTAAAGGATTGGCACAACCGGGGGGTCGCGAGTTCGAATCCAACCAAAGACCGTCGTGTACAAAGGTGACTGGTGCATGTTGAATCTGTCGTGGCCTCAAATGTACTCACGTTGGCGTGTGTAGTTTGTGGGAGTTTGGAGAGTGAGGAGCCAGCTCAGTTGGGACCTCGTCATCTGACCGCGGTTCAAAATTACGTGGTGTTGTCCTCGAATTTTTCCCTTCGGGTTGGATCCTTAATAGCCCGTTGTGTTGCTTCAGTGCGACGTTAAATAAAATAGCTACCTACCTAAGTATTATCTACCTCCGCTTGTAGTGGAAGTAATCTGTTATGTGATTGAAATTTTCACTGTGCAAAACGTAAATATGGCGACTGAGTCACGTGATTTTGAGCGAGTATATTAGTTAAATTAGGGAAGTGGTGGTAATGTAAACGAATCACTTTCACAATTGTCATCGTTAGCGCAGATTCTGGTTCTATGTTTATCGTTCTGGTTCCCCTCCTACCATTAAATGCTCTAAACCTCACGGTGAGTAGGTAGGAGGTGGGTCTACTACTACTACTATGTTTATCGTTCGGTGTCGAAAGCTATAGCATTGATAACGAGTTGAAAACATCCACGGCAGTCACCATTCATGCTTTTGCGTATAGCAGCCTCCTCCGAACGCACTTTCACACCTATTCAGAAATCAACTGACCCAAATCCGACTGCCTTCTCCTGGCAGCGGCATCGTATGTTTTTTCTGGTAGATTGTAGTTGAATTTACGTTGCACTGAAGCTACACACGGGCTATTGGCTACGTCCCGGATCAATCATAAAGGAAAGGAACCGAGGACGACATCCATTAATTTTGAACAGTGGTCAGATGACGAGGTGAAGCTTGCCTTCCACTCTCCAAACTTCCACACCACTCCAAGGTGAGGAAGTTTTTAGCCACTACCAGTTTTAACATGCACTAATTCCCACGTATAGAATCTCTGGTTGGATCAAGTTTCAAACTAGCGAATGTCCACTTGCTAATCCACGACTCTACCAACTGGGCTACAATGGCCTCCAACCCTGAGAGAATTTCCTACTGAGGAAAGGGGACCAATAGAAACATTCCAAACAATTCTGTTCTAAGGATATGAGCAATGGAATCCTTCCTGATGATTCTATTCTGAGGAAAAACCAATGGTCATTCCATTATAAGGAAAGAACCAATAGAATCTTTCTAAATTATTCTATTCTGATGGAAAGGTCAATGGAGGTGTTCCAAAGAGGATTCTATTCTAAAAAAAAAGAAAATAAAATCTTTCAAAAGATTGAGAGAATCCATAAATTCTTCGGAAAGATGTGGTTATTTAGTCATTAAGCGTGTGGTGTAAAAAAGAAATTCTACACTTCTCAGTAATCGCGTGATGCTTAAAAGGTTGAGATTAGAAAAGTAAATTTGTGAGTAAATGCATACGAGGAATAAGATCAAAAGTATTTAATTAATCAAATATGATCTTAGTTAATGATAGTTATTGATATTTCCAGAAACATGAACATATTTATTGATATTTACAGAAACATGAACTTATTTATTGATATTTACAGAAACATGAACTTCTTTATTGATATTTACGACACACGTTTAAAGTTAAATGCACCAAAGGATACTTCAATGCGTGGATTACAGATCGAATTCAAAATACGTAGGTGGTATACCTGAACCAAATTCAAATTACGGGTGACGTCACAAAAACAACAGAGAAAACTAAGATACATCGTTATTGAGGAAGTCAAAGTGCAAATTACCAGATTCATCCAGAAGAAAAAGAGATGAGAGTTAGAAATTGGATTCAGATTAAGAATGACGCCATGAAAAAGAGATTTCCCTCCGCTGATTCGCTATGGAACTATAATAAAACAGAAAGCAAAGAATGAAATATTGAAAGGGTAACAGCAAAAAGGAGTCTACCTTTTTTAAAAAGACCATTTCTTCTTTTAAAACTTTCATATGCCCTTCTTTTTTATGTATTCCAGAGATTTAATCGATAAGAGTATTTTCCAGATTCTTTTCTGTTTGTGGCAACTGATGGCATTTTTATGGCAGAGAGGGGATTGGTACAGCATGGAGGTACTGTGGAGTTGAGTAGATTTACTCTACTGCGGAGAAAACAAAATAAAAATAGTGACGCATAATTCTGAAATAAAATGCAGTGCCTGAGAAAAAAGTTCGGATTTTTCACACCGAAATCTCACTTTCTTTTAAAATAAAAATACCTCAAGAATTCACAATTTTTCTAAAGAATCAGAAAATAGATAAACTCTCCAAGTGGTTTCGACGAGATATCTCGTCCATCACGATCTGAACAATTTTGCTAATGACGAGATATCTCGTCGTGAAGAATGTCGATTGAATTCCGTTTGATAAAGACACTTCCCCTTTTTGATGATAAGATCAGGTCAACTTTTGATGACGAGATATCTCGTCCATCAAGGTCTGGTCAGTTTTGCTAATGACGAGTTACCTCGTCCAGAGGTATATCGTCACCAGGAGGGTTAAGGATTTAAGGTATATGTATACACTAGAAATAGCGAAAATCGACAAGAATATCGATTTTTTTTACTTCAAAATATTCTCCAACTCTTTAACTTTCAAACGATACCAAGACCTTGTAAATATTCGGAATATTTTTCTAGTTACAAGAATTTTTCGTTAGATACTGTCACCAAAAATTCTAGTTTCGATTTCAAAACCATTAGTAAACAATAAGAATTTTCAAGATATTTATTTTAAACTTTATGTTTGGTAAAAAATTATTGATTTTAAATATTTTTTTTATTTAATTTGTGTGTTATGGCAACGATAAATAACTGTAACTGTACATTTTAAACGTGTTTATTTTATTCCTTCTTGTGCTTACTGCTGTTTACTTCTGATTTTCCCGCGCATTTTTTGACATTTTTTAATTAAAATGGGATCGAAATCTCGAAATACACGTTCGAAGAAGAGAAAGTTTATCAACAATCAACATTGTAAAGTTGAATCTGATGAAAAAAAGCAAGAAATTAGTCAGAATAAATCGAAATCGTCTGCTTCAGAGGTTAAGCTGAGCAACATTACTGCCAATGGAGCGGCTAATGATTCACTGGGAGAATGCTTTTTTGTGGAAGTCAACTGCATCAATGCCTTGTTTTCTTTATTGAGGTGTCCAAATTGTACAGAAAATACATTGTTTGTACATAAAAAAAGTTCCAAGAAAATGTGATGTTGCGTCGAATTAAATCTCGCATTCCACAACTGTGACTTTGAAAGTGATCCGTGTTTAACTTCTAAAAGACATGGCCAATTTTTTTAAGTTAATAGACGCTTGTGTACGCCATGAAGCAAATGGGTTGTGGCCACAGGAAAGCTAGTCATTTCATGATTGTGATGAACATGCCTCCTCCACCGAATCCCGTTTCCTACAACAAACATATGAAAGCTTTGCTGAGTATCGTGAAAACCACTTGCAGGTGAAACGATGCGACTGGCTGCTCATCGTCTTCGGCAAGTCAATGGAAGTTCAGAATACGGAGTATCTGTCGACGGAATTTGGCACAAGTGGGGCTACTCCTCGCTAAATGGAGTAGTTTCTGCTATTTCCATTGACACAGGAGAAGTTCTCGACGTTGAAGTGTTATCTAAGGACTGCATTGGATGTCGCAAGTGAAATCGGAAGGATAAGTCTTCAGTGCAGTTCGAGTCGTGGAAAGTTGAGCACAAGTGTTCAATAAACTACAGTGGATCGTCCACCAACATGGAGCCGATCGGTGCAGGACGAATTTTCCAGCGGTCTTTACAAACCAGGGGGCTGGAATATCGAGATTTTTACGGTGATGGAGATAGCAAAAGCTATTCCGCAGAGTGCGATCTCGAACCGTACCCTGGGAAACAGATTAAGAAAAAAGAATGCATTGGACACTACGAGAAAAGACTTGGAACTGCCTTGAGGAAATTAAAGAAGACAGTCAGAGGGCTAGGAGGAAAAGGCAAGTTGACAGACGGGAAGATCAATACCATGCAAAGTTATTTTGGACTTGCTCTGCGGAATAATACCCAATCCGTAGAACAAATGTCAACTGCAATTTGGAGCACTTTTTACCACATGAGTGCTAAAGACATTCACCCTCTACACACCAAGTGCCCAAAGGGTATTGATAGTTGGTGTTCCTACCAGCGTGCTGCAGCTCGGGGGAAGGAAAGTAATTATAAACAAAGGAGGATTGACACTCGACTTATTGAAGCATATAAAGCCGATTTACTCAAGACTAACAACTCCTGAAATGTTAGAAAAGAAAAGTGCCTTCATGGTAAAACCCAAAACAACAATGAATGAAAACAACAATGAAGCGGTCACCAAAGACAAAATTTTCAGGTGCTGAAGCTGTAAAACTTTCAGTTTTTGATGCTGTTATGCATTTTAATTGCGGATTTAAGCCCGAATTGGAGGTTATGAGGCGCATGGGCATATTAGTCCTGGTCATTTTATGGTTAATGGCATTCAGAAAAAAGATCAGCTAAGAATTAGTGAAAGTGTACGTCAATCGACACCGTTGCAGAAACAGCGAAGGAAGTACTTGCGAGGTACCAAATAAGGAAAGAAGACAAAAAATTGAAAAAGAAGGACCAACTTATGCTTCTGGAGGGTTTTAGCTATTGTTAGGTAATATTTTTTAACAATTTTATTACTATATAATTCTGAAAACATGTTTCCAAAACTTTAAACTCAATTTCTGAAGAACTGTGTTTTTGCAATATGATGCTTTGTTCAAACGGTGATAACTCCACAATGAATTCATCTATTATAATTATTTTTGCATCATTATAATTTATATAATGCAGTGGATGTTTTGACCCACAATCAGAGTATTTAGTTAAAAAATGAATTTTTAGTTGATTTTTAAATGTGAAAATTCTTGAAAAAATATTGATTTTTTATACTTCCTTGATTAAAAAATTGTAAAAAAACCTTTTTCATTTAGCAACTTGATTGAGGGTCAAAACATAAAGAATAATGTTAGGAATAATTTCCAACAGGAATTGTCTTTCTGAACAAACTAGAATTTGAGATATCACTGTTCAAAAACATGCTAATTAGCTAATTATACCTTAATTAGATAATTAATTATTTGCACAATCTGATTTTTCCCACTGAAATGATTTTAAGAATACACCAATTACCTGTTGTAAAAGAACTGGATTTTTAAGGTCAAAATAAAAAAAAAATCTTCTAGTGTATACGTACGCCTTAAATGCTTTACAAAGTGTTGAGTGATAGGTAGTTTAATTAACGTCGCACTAGAGAAACGGGCTATTGGCGACGGTCCGGGACTAAACCCGAATGGAAAGATGCGAGGAAAACACCACGTAATTTTGAACCACGGTGAGATGACGAAGTCAACACCTGAGCTGGCACCCCACTCTTCAAACTTTCACACCATTCCAACGTGAGGACATTTGATGCCACTGCAGATTTAACATGCACCAGCCCCCTTTGTACACGACGGTCTTTGGTTTGATTCGAACTCGCAACCCTCGAGTTGCTTGTCCATTACTCTACCAACCGGGCCACCGCGGCCCCTAATATGCAATGGAAATCCTCACAAAGTGCTGATAGAATAGTGTTTTAGAAATAAATTTTATTCTCGCACTTGTCCTAATCAGACACCTCAAATCTTCAATAATCTAAACTTGTGTTCAAATTGGGCTCTGGAGAAACATTGCAATTCTGACCTCAAAGGAAATAAGGGGGTGTTAAGGAGAAGAATGGGTATTAAAATTGCCGTCTAAAATGTTTTATGCAAACACTTATCCATTTCACCAAACAGACATCCTCACTATACTGATGCATTGTCGAAGGAATTATACGGTGTAAAATGCTAATTGATCGGAATAAAATCAATACGGTCGTAATAAGCGAGTGTTAGCTTGTATGTATTTGCGCGCACTTCCGACTTAAATGTCTGATTGCATTTCCATTATTCTATTTAGTCGGACGAGGATTTAGTGCGGTAAAGATACTTAACTCAAAAGAGGAACCGACTGCAAATAGTTGATCGTGGAGATTTAATGATGCTGCTGACGAAAACAGAGCCTTCAGACAAATTGATAGGACTCCATCTGGCTCATCCTTCTCATTTCTGTGATTTTTAATTTTACTGATTTGATTGGTTTTAATCACTAATAGCAAACCATCAGTTTATGAGCAGTATATTTTTCGTTCTTTCATTTTAATAGTCTTGTAACTTTAGTTCCAAGTTGTTTTATTTCCAATTTTTCTTTTTAAATTCTAAAATTACATATCGTCTGTAAGACTATATCGTCGGCGTAGAGCTGAAACTCATTAATTGACTAAAAGAATATATTTCATCTAACAGCCGTTGAAAGACTAACTATTAAAGAGTTTGGGTTAAATATAAAAATTATAAGCATTTTGATAGTACAGTGCGACTTGGATAAAACGAACGTCTCTAATTCGAAATCGTCGTTAATTCGAAGATTTCTCTTAGTCCCTTGAACTTCTCATTAAATCAATGTTAAAAAAATCGTGGATAATTTGAAGTTCAACTTCCTTAATTCGAAGTTTTTAAAAGTGTCTTAACTCAAAGAGGTGTCTTAACTCAAAAGAGGAACCGACTGCAAATAGTTGATCGTGGAGATTTAATGATGCTGCTGACGAAAACAGAGCCTTCAGACAAATTGATAGGACTGCATCTGGCTCATCCTTCTCATTTCTGTGATTTTTAATTTTACTGATTTGATTGGTTTTAATCACTAATAGCAAACCATCAGTTTATGAGCAGTATATTTTTCGTTCTTTCATTTTAATAGTCTTGTAACTTTAGTTCCAAGTTGTTTTATTTCCGAATTACTCTTTTTAAATTCTAAAATTACATATCGTCTGTAAAAACTATATCGTCGGCGTAGAGCTGAAACTCATTAATTGACTAAAAGAATACATTTCATCTAACAGCCGTTGAAAGACTTACTATTAGAGTTTGGGTTAAATATAAAAATTATAAGCATTTTGATAGTACAGTGCAACTTGGATAAAACGAACGTCTCTAATTCGAAATCGTCGTTAATTCGAAGATTTCTCTTAGTCCTTTGAACTTCTCATTAAATCAATGTTAAAAAATCGTGGATAATTTGAAGTTCAACTTCCTTAATTCGAAGTTTTTATAAAAACTTTCTAACCATAACGACTTTTCGGCCTTTCATCGTTAAGAAATCATCGCCGGAATTCCCCCACCTGTTCTACACGTAACAGCTGAGACCCCCCCTTCCCGCCACCTGTTACGTAAGCTACAGTACATGTAAAATGTACTGTAGCTTACGTAATGTAAATCTTATTTTGTTTACATACATATAATGTTTGTCTTTCATACCATGATCTTTCTGAATAAATATTTACTTATTGACAGAATAACCTTTTCAAGCATTCAGTGGACCTGAAATTAAAGTTAAAAGATGTTACTTTTTTAATTCGAAGTTTTGGATAATTCGAATTTTTTTAGTGGTCCCTTCAGCTTCGAATTATCCAAGTTGCACTGAATTACATTTTCGTTCAAACACATTACAAAGTGTTAATGTATTTCTCATCACAATGGAAACAAGCATTTAGTGTCAAAAAACGTAATTCCGAAAAATGTCAATTAATGAGTTTCGGCTCTAAGCCGACGTTATAAATAAATTCGTGAAATTCAAAAATCAAGGCACACTTTCGCTTGCAATTTACTAACAGTTGAGTTTTCCAGAAGAGAATCCCAAAGAAAATTGTCTTTGAAATGGGAGGTTTGAGCCAAAAGAGAGTTTGGGTAACTGTAATCCAAATGGTAACTAAATGAATAAAAATTTTGATGAAAACATTGGGCTTAAAGTTAATTTCTATAATCAGTCACTGCGGAAAATGCTCCAGATATCAAATTAGAAAATATACTTAATTTAAACCACCTTCGTTCATAAAATCAAAGCAAATTCTATGTAAAAGAAAGGATCTGAGAATGCGTTCCTCTAGTATTTTATAAATTCTGCGCATTCGAAAACGACTTCTTCGCTAGGAAACGAACACTAAAAGAAAACCAGAACAATTTCTAAAGTAACATCAAAGGGACTGGAGAAGTAAATAAAATCGGTAAGCATGCTAGTAACCATTTTACAAAATCAAAAGTAGAATTGTAAAATACGCCTCTCTTATTTCTAGTCTGATTTAAACGAAAACAAGACTTTCAGCAGTAAAATAGGAGACTGCCTAAGCTTAAAATATATTTGAAAGTATTCTGATCCAAAAGTCATTCTTCGAAATTTGCGTTAAAGTTTCGAGCTCGCTAAAGCTTTCGCACTTTCTCATTAAATTTGCATTTTCTTCGCAATTCTTTCTTTTCTTCAAAGTGGCTGAACGTCACTGCATTAAGAGTTTCAAGGAAAGAAATTGAGTCTTACGATATAAATAGATTGAGAGCAAGTCTTTAAAATTTTAACTTTAAGATTTAGTTACTTAAGCTAAATCGTAGGGAACTTTTAAAACCAAACACTTGAATTACAAGACTAATGAGTCGTGTATTACTAGAAATAACATTAATCACGTCAAAATATTTGTTTGCACTTATGGGGCAGATCACTGCGTAAAATGTTTTCTGTCGCTAATAGATGACGTCACTTGCATTAATATTGGTAAATAGTATTAGTCAAGTAAAATATTTGATCAACTTGCCATACACCATAAGTCATCTGACCAAAGATGACTTATGGTGTATGCATATGACCAAGATCATGACTTATGTTGTAGGCATATGACTAAAGTCATGACTTATGGTGTATGCATATGACCAAGATCATGACTTATGTTGTAGGCATATGACTAAAGTCATGACTTATGGTGTATGCTAAGTCATATGACCAAGGTCTTGGCTTATGGTGTATGCCAAGACATGTGGCGCAAGGTCCCAATGTTGCCAAGTCAAAGGCCACATTTGGCCAAGCTGCTTCAAACACAACGAAAATTAAATGGACACACACAAGTAAAGCATTACTGACACAGAAGAGAGAAATACACACAGAATGGAACCGAGACTGTTCCACCTACAACTCACACAGGTTGCTAGCGCAGTGGGCAAATCCACTGAGCCAAGATATCAAGGAAATCTGTCTCAACAGAGACATTTGAATTTTTACCATTAACATATCCTGGCCGAATTGTTCAAAACGATTCAGATGGTAATTGGTGTAATTTAACATTCCCGAATCAGCTTCAACACAAAAGTAACAACTCGAACTCAACTAGTATCGAAACATTTGCTCTTGCATAGCGATTTAAATACCCCTCGTATTAGGAATACACCAGTAGACATATTTAAACATTGTACACTTCAACACACCTGTTTGTCATTCCAACGCATAATTGGAAGCTGTCAAAGATTTTTGATGAACGATTTCCCCAAGAAACAGATTGGCTTCGGAACAGCCAGCTACCGAATCCGAAAAGGCGAGTTTGGCCGTCATAGATAATTTGTTACTTTGCGTCCGGATTCGTCCGCCACGGTCTGCATGCTGCGAAATTCGACAAGTGAGAATTTTTCCCTTATCCGCCGATCGAAGTGATATTATTGGCTGAATATTTAATGAGAACTCGGGTGTGACTGTTTGGATTGAGAATTGAGGTTTGTGGTATGAAATGTGCTTTGGGAGTTGCTTCGTTTGATTGAGTGCGCTAAAATTTAAACCGGATCAATTTGAAGTTGAGGAGGCCTGTAGTGTATACAGCCGAAGCGTTTTATAGACAGGCAAAACTTAAGGAACACATTTTTACGGTGTGTATATATATATACTAGACATCATGAAAATTTACCAGAATATCGATTTTGTTTTTATTGCTTCAAAATGTTTCCCAATTTCTGAGCTCTTAAATACTAAGATCTTGTAAATATTCGGGATACTTTTCTAGTACGAGGACTTTTCCTTAGGTACTGTCACCAGTACAAACATGTTTCCAAAACTTTAAACTCAATTTCTGAAGACCTGTGTTTTTGCAATACGATGCTTTGTTCAAACAGTGATAACTCAACAATGAATCTATATATTATAATTATTTTTGTATCATATTATAATCTATATAACACAGGCGCTGTTTTGAACCTCAATCAGAATGTTTAGTTAAGAAATTAATTTTTAGTTGATTTTTAAATGTTAAAACTCCTGAAGAAATCTCGACTTTTTAGACTTCCTTGGCGAAAACAATTGTAAAAATAACCTATTCCCTCTAGCACCTTGATTGAGGGTCAAAACATGAAGAATAATATTAGGAATAATTTCCAACAAGAATTATCTTTCTGAACAAATTATCACTCTTCAAAAATCACGCTAATTTTATCTAAATTATATAATTTATAATTCGCTTAATTTGGTTTTTTCTCACTGAAATGATTTTAAGCATAAGCCAATGACTTGGAAAAAAACTGGATTTTTAAAGTCAAAATTTTGAAAAATCTTCTGGTGTATACGTACACCTTAAAGGCTACAACCTCAAAATTAAATGAAAGACTGACAATTTGCATAATTGGGGATATTTAATAAAATGCTGGTGCATATTCAAATTTTGCAATCGTGACATCAGGTTGGTTGCTTTTAGGTTCATCACGCTAGGGCCGTATTTGGTCAAGCTGCGACAAACATAAGACAACTTCATATAAAAAATGGCGTGAAAGAGGAAAAAGAGGGATTGGGAATAGAATAGTGAGGTAAAGCAGAAGAAAATTGGGTATCCTTGGAGCGTGTTTACTAAAGACAATAAAGCCCATGGAAAAGAAAAAGATCCTAAAGTACCTCGGATCCGGAAGCCCGTACGCATCTATAGATGTACCCCTGAGGGCTGTGATATCAGGGGTTCTGGCAAGGAATTGGGTCTTCTATCACTGAAACTCACCCGCAACCTCATTCGTTGTATACAAACGCAGTGCAAAGCCCGCATCAGTGTTTGAGATCCAAACAGCCTACGCAGGACCACCTTCTGTCTTGTTTGAAATTCCACTGTTACCCTTCTGTCCCATGGCACTCAGTGCAATGCCACAACTCCAGTCCAAAGACTCTTTACCGCTCGCTTCTGTTCGTTTTATCATTTTGTTTTTACTCATCGGTTCCATATCTCTCGACGTACTTTTTTACCATTTTCATACATCCAGGTCGCTGCAAAGTAGCAGTTGAAAACCTTACTGTTCCTCAACCCTCCTTGTGGTTTATCTTCGCGTCGACAACTGCCCTGTCGTGGCCAACCTCTGGTACAAAAACTAGTTCCAAACTGCCACCAAGTCTGGTCAAGGGAAAGTTTCGTTTCTCCTAATACGATCTTCATTCGTCCTTGGTGCAATAGTTTTGTCTCGACGAGATATCTTGTCCTTAGTAAAATTGACCGTATCTTGGACGAGATATCTTGTGCTTAGTAAAATTGACCGTATCTTGGACGAGATATCTTGTCGAAAAACTTGGAGGGTTAAGTTTTGCACGCCAGTGTAATAATTACATTGCTGTTCGGATTTCCGTTACAGATTTTACTTTCCTGTTTATAATTTACTCTTAGAGGCATTGTTAGGATGAAAATATTTTCGAAGTCTTTTACGAGTTTGGCTATTTGTTATTCCAGTTTTAAATATCACCTCTCAGTGGAAAGGCGACTGTAATTATTTACTTGAGTGCATATACATGCATATCCAATTCATACACGCGTAACAATAATGCACCGAAATACCTCAAATGACAAATGAACATTCCAGAAGCTATGCGGAATAAAATAAAAACACTCGCATGCTTCGTGGGGCTGATGGGGATAAAATGAAATAAAAAAAATGCTTATGTGAACACATTGTATGTTTTAGCTATTGCGAAAACATTTATGTTTTTGCTTTGTTAGAAGCAACCTAATAAGGGAATGTGTTGATCTATGACCCTAAAGCAAGCCTCACATAGTGCAGATATGCTTTCCACAAAGCTGTCCAAGAGTTCTTGTGGTCAGGAGTCCTATTCACGCACTAGAGACCTTCTTTTGTCATTTGTGGTCCTTGATGTTGTTCAGGCAGCAATGCGACGTCAGAGAACATCCCAAGCATGTTTTTGGGTTGAGATTGGGTGACCTTACTAGATACGAATTCAGTTATCTATAATTTTTGGATAAGTGTCTACATATCACAAGATCCACTAATAGCTTTCCGTATCTAACGCAAACAGATTTTTCTGACACTAATGAGTTTAGTTTCTCGCTGTCATATTTTACACAGAGTTCAAAATATCGGAACCTTCAGGCCAGAGAAGCAAATTAGGGTTACAAACGATACCAGATCAAAAAGCATCAAAAGGCCAGATCTGACAAAACGGCGCGTCTTTTCAATAAGCTAAGTTTCTCAGTCAACATCTTTTAAACAAAAGCTAATCAAGTTTATCACAATTAATTAAATTAAATCGAACTAAGCAGAGTGAAAATTCTTAATAAAAACCACAAAACAATGCCTGATAAATAAAAGGCATAAAATAAAAGTCAGAATATTAGATATAGAATTCTTTCAGTTCCGATTCCACAACCTTTATAGGTAAAAACAGAATATTGATTACAGAAATAGATTTATAGAAGAGTCGACAAACTATTGATTACATAGATGGCTAGGAGGCTTTATTTTTCTGATAAAAAAGTTACTCGAAAATATTTTTCCGTACTAGAATATCCCATATTAACTCAATCATAGTACTTAAGGTATCAATATCTTCACGGGCGTTTTAGACTGGGTATCTTTTGTGCCTCCTAGCGTAAAAAGGTAATCTCTAGGGGTTAGTGCTATCAGTGGGATTAATGGTGACTCTAAAAATAGACCAGCAAGTTGCAACTACGATACGCCGGCTTTAACTTGTGATGCTTTTACGGTCATTCTCACTCTTACTTGTAAGACTTCATAATAAAGTCATGTTTAGGCGGAATGTTTTTTGTCAGGTAAAAATACCGTTTAAACCCTTCTGATTATTGTATCAAGGAGGTACCTCGTCATTAACAAAACTGACCAGATATTGATGAACGAGATATCTCGTCATTAGACGAAAACTGACCAGATCTTTATCTCGTCATCATCAAAAGATCTTTAATATCTCTATATCTTGTCATTAGAAAAGTGGTCAGATATTAATGAACGAGATATCTTGTCGAAACCACTTTGAAGGGTTCAAGATTTTTTGTTTTGTGACTGTCACGCTAAATGTAGGTGGCGGTAGTGTCTCTGCGGTGATACGTGCGTCCTGTACGTATTCCGAACATGACGTCAGTTGATATGTATTTCGTATAACCGATTTCAGCCCTTCGACAATACAAACTCCAAAGAATACAAATTGAATTGATATATGATAATTGATTGGTCCACGCCAATTAGATTAAACGCCAAATGTCGCCAAAAAGCTGATTAACAGCACTTAACCCGATATGTACCATACGATAGTATTTAAGTAGCGAAAGTAAAATTCTCTGCATAAGTACTTAGAAAATTATCAGAGATGATCTTTGGAAGTCCAACTGGAATTTGACGGCTAACGGAAGTGGAACTTATCCATGGATAATTTTCCTGAGTTTATTGGACAAAAACCAAATACTTATTGTACTAAGTAGCAGCATATTATGACAAATAAGGATTTTACATAATTTTTAACTAATTGTTGTTATATGATAAACCAATATTATATAGACTGACTAATTTATCTTTCTACTCACTTCCACATTTTATTCATATCGCTTCGTCATCAAAGAAAATGAATTTTTTCATTTTAGAGCAGAATTATTTTTGCTTCCTTATAAGTTCCTGCTGTGTCAAGAGTGGTAACAATAATCATCCCTTCACTCCTAAATTTTCTTCAAATATCTCTGTCGTCAAACAATAGGGATTTGCCATTTCTAAGCAGAATTTCTTCTGTTCTCTTACAGCAGTTTCCTGCTATCAAGAATATGATAGATGAGAATTATCCTAATCTCCTACATTTCTATTATTTCTCTCTGTCGTCAAACAAAAAAGATTTTGTCATTTCAGATAACAATTATTTTTGTTCCCTTACTGGAACTTTCTGCCTGCCCCCAAGAGTGATAAATAAGAATTATCCTCATTCCCAAATTTTCTTCATATCCCTGTGTCGTCAAACAAAAGGGATTTGGCATTCCAGAGCAGAATTATTTTCGTTTTCTTATAGGATTTTCCTGCTATCAGGAATTTGATAAATGAGAATTATCCTTTACTCCTAAATTTCCTTCATATCTCTCCGTCGTCAAACAAAAGGGATTTTGTCATTTCAGAGCAGAATTATTTTTGTTCCCTTACAGGAAGTTTCTGCTGTCAAGAGTTTGATAAACGAGAATCGTTATCCTTATTTCCTAAGCTGCAGATGGATAAGCAATAAAACAAGATAAAACTGTTTCTAGGAGTATATTTTTATCAATTCGAAATACATTTATTTTTCTTTGGGCTATTAATATTTACTGAACGATGCTAACAGTAATAAACACACTAAAAATCTATATACTAATAAAAATCATAACAAATCTAATTGAACTAGATTCAATAAACTTATCTATATAGTGTATGTGGATAGTTACAGTTACAGTAGAATGCGCGAAAAGAAAATCAACCAAATCGAAAATAGATTTTGCTGCCAAAATTATCGAATTGCCTTTGACCAAGTGAATGAGATGCAATTGAAGTAAACGTTCAGAAGCTAATTGTGGTAACATGACCGGTACTGCATAGACT
The DNA here is from genome assembly GCA_933210815.1 of Meta bourneti. Lineage (NCBI taxonomy): Eukaryota > Metazoa > Arthropoda > Arachnida > Araneae > Tetragnathidae > Meta > Meta bourneti. The sequence goes on from OW119928.1 coordinate 27,313,462, forward strand.
GGTTTTACATAGACTTCAGAGGGTAGGTAGTGTAATTTACGTAGCACTGGAGCAACATAACGGGATATTGGCACCTGCGAGATCAATCCCGGAGAAAAAGATCCAAGGGCAACTCCTCGTAATTTTGAACCACTATCAGATGACTGGAACAATGCCTGACCTGTCACCCCACTCCAAACTTCCACACCATGCCAACGGGTAACATGACTGAGGTGTGAACTTTATTACATTTTAGTACATTTAAAAAATGTAAACAAAATGCTGTTTTATATTTTTGACTAATTTTATTTCAATTCGACGTATGAAGTGCATATCAATACCTATCTATATTCATTATAAATATATTTAAATAATATATGAAATATGAGTAACGACTCTGTCATCAATAGACATTTACAATTACGAAACTAGCTCAAAAGTCATGAACGGGCCTGCTATTTTTTAATATTTTGGATGTTTCTTTTAGAAAGTATCGATTATTAACAAGAAAAATCTTCGTACGTTTTTTTAAATGGTTCTCCATTATAAAAGGAAAGCCATTGGATGCCGTTATTCGTCAAATGAATATCCTCCAATCTCTGATACAATCGCAAAAACACATTATGTTCCAATTATATTGTGTAGATCTCTGACATGAGAATCGCATTCACAGAAATAGTTCTTACGAAAACTTACCAAACCCAAATTAAATGTCGGATTGAAACTAGTTCAAGAATAATAAGCTAAGATCGAAAAAAACTAACTTTAGTAAACACGGAAAAATAAAATTCAATCTCTTTTCGCAGAAGGAAGGAAATCTTTTATTATTACAACGGTGTTGGTCGCTATCAAAGATAAAGCCTTCAAGCTTGCTTTTAAATTAAAGTACAATTCGTCCATTTGCAATTATCCTAAGAGACACGAAAGCTCTGAATAAATTGTTCCGAGAACTTTATGTTTGCGATCAATAAAGCTGCAGCAATAAGAACATTCAAAAGATAACTTAATATATGCTTTCAGATCATATTTATATTTTTATTCTCTTGTATCAGAAGATAAATCCATTCTGGCAAATGTATCTTATATTCTGAAGAGTAAACGACACTGACTTATATCAATCGGTTGCGACATCAAAAATACTATTGGAATACTTTGTAAATAATTTAGAAACGAGATATTTTCACTGTAACTCGTAGAAATCAAATATTCAGTTTAAAATCACGAATAAACGCATATTTGTTTCTAAAATTTCTTTTTTTAGACAAATTTCTTTCCTTTCATAGAACGTCTCAGTCGTTAGAATAGTTGAGTTCTGATGTTTTATTGAGAAAATAGTTCTTGTTTTTATCGAATTCAGTTTGACTAGTTTTCGGTCAGTTTCAAAGAAAACACAATTATCTCACATGTTTATTAAAATGCAATTGTTTCAAAATTTAACATATCAGCATGATGTATCCTATAGACAGCTATTAAAAGTAGCGTTAAAGCGAAAACATACATGAAGGTACTGTGCATTTTAGTTACTAATTTTAAATGGTTGTCACAACTGGCGTCTAAAAAGTAAAAAATCAATCAAAACATAAACTTATCTTAATGCTCCGCGGAGAATTAAGATAAGTTTATATTTTGATTAGCCAAGATATCAGTAATGCATGCGCAAACGATAACTATTTGACTGCTTACAGAGTAAAATATGAAAAACTGTAGCATAATAAACTTTTTCGGTCAATCGAATTAAATTATTTTATAATATTTATCATTCAATCGAATTTAGATAGATATGCAAATTTCGTATCATTAAAGCTGATTGATCTACGAATCAGCAATACAATATAAAAACTGAATGTAGACTAATTTTTTTACTTGCCTTTCCTGTTCTTACTTGATCTGGATTGTTATTTTGATTGTGATATCCCAAGTTGGATTGATATTAAACTCTATTTTGATATTTAGTGTCATGTTTCAATCCAGTGCTAACAAAAACAAACCTCTAATCTTACATACTAAAATATTTTTAAATGTTGTCACAACTGGCGTCTATAAAGAATAAAACAAAATTAATCAAAATACAAACTTATCTGAATTCTCCGCGAGCCAAGATACCAATGTGCATGCGCAAGCCGTATTTATTTGGCATGCGCATAGAAACAGAATAAAATACGAAAAACCAGCCCCTACTATTCCACACTTAGTTCATTCCCCAGTGCTTGAAATCAAGTACTACAATTACGAGCGGATTTTGCAATTTAATAGACCCCAATCGCGTTTCAGAACTGCCACACAAACCGTGACTGTTGACTGTATTCTCGGCTAACACAATGGAGAAGTGCATTCTTTTACCTGGGAGAACAAATAAAACCGGAACGGCATTTGTCTTCATTCCACCGCCCATATGTCCCCCACCGAACGCAAATTCTCATTAAAAGGAATGTTATTGATCCTTTTAGTTCTCTCGTACCACCGGAACGAAAGTACGACGGTAACAGTTAGTTGCACTGAAAGCCCCGAACTGCAGTATGAATGAAATGATCTGCTCCTCCATTTTTACTATCTACGAGGAAGAAATTTCAGAAGAACGTCTGCCATTCAGCGAATGGTATTTTAATTTATTTAACGTTGGTTGTCTCGGCAAGTATCTCATCCTTATTAAAACTGACAAGATCTTTATGGACGAGATATCTCGTCATTTGAAAACTGTGTCCTTTCCCCGGAGAAATAACTATTGCCTCTTACCACCCTCAATAAAACCCAGCTTCATAATCAATGCTCTGACGAATACAGCTGTTTCAAACACATCCCATTGTCAACTATTGCGATTGTTTGACATCTCAATTTCTTATGGGCACAATGCGAAAGTCCTGTTTTGAACTGGATCCCGTGACGGTGTGGCGTAAGATCACGTGACTGCAATTTTAGGGACAGTCCTTTTTATAATTTTGAGGACGCCGTGGCACAGTAAGTTTGCTCAATGCGCTAATAACCTGCGAGTTACTGAAATCAAACCTGCGTCGCTTACAACTTACTCTGGATGTATTTATTTCTCTCTTCCGTCTTAGTAAATCTTTCGTCTTGTGTATGCTCATTACGTGATGTTGTCTCCTTTGTGTTTAGCACAGCCTGACTAAATATGGCGCATGAGTTTCTACAGTAGAACCCATTACGCTGTTGGGGCCTCTGATGTCACGATTCCATATTTGAAAATGCACCAGCTTTCTACTGAATATCCTTGGTTATGCAAATCACCAGACTGTTTCGTTCAATTTTGAAGTTTCTAACCTTTAGAAATAATGGTGCTCCTTTTCTTTTGCACACCTGTGTATTTTATCTCATTCCCCTTAGTCTATACTATTTTCCTATGTCTAAACCTCCAGTAACTGAATGTGCGAATCACCACATGTTGTTTCGTTCAATTTTGAGGTTTTAACCTTAGAAATAATGTGTTTCTTTTTTGAATACCTGTGTATTATCACATTCCGCTTAGTCTCACTTGTCTTCCTTTGTCGAAATATCCCGTAGCTGAATGTGATCGTAGAGTGACAACGAAACGAACCATTATCTAAACAAAGTCGAACCCAAACCTTACATTAAAAGGAAACGATCAACAAAATAATTTAACTAATGTAAACAAACAAATGAATTTAATATGTATTGTTCGTTTACTAAAAGCATAAAATATCCATCTCTATTAGAGTACCACTACCTTTGACTAGTATGCCGCCTTTCCAGTTGGATAAATATTAAATTTCACTGAAGAATTATCACCTTTTGGGAAATTATCATTTCACACTTATTCGTAATAAAGAATGCATCTAACTAATGAAAGAAGGAGAATGATTTACACAACATGCCGTGGTTCAGTGCAGAACAAATTTGAGTCTAACTGCAACCGCCACACTTGGGTTTGGTAATCGAGTCACATATTCCTGTTACGATAAAGGAGATCTTATTTTCTAACGTATGAACGATGAACTTTGAGAAAGATTCCCTTCAACAGAATTCTTTTTATAAACGTACTTTTCTTGTTCTGAGATTATTCTAGCTAAAGTGTTTACAGGCAAGTATTAACGAGGGAAAACTTGTGTTGAAAAGTTAATGGAAATGCTTTTTCCTATATCGTTTTTATCTCGTTCCCTCTCTTCAGAAATTCTTTTTACCGAGGAGAAAATATACATTTTGTTTAAACGCACTTTCCTTCGTTATTTATTGATAGGTGGCTGATAAAAACTTAGATTAAAAATTCTGTTTGCGTTCAGAACTATAAAATATGTACAGAAACATCAATATTTTATTTGCTGATATTTTTTTCGAGTGTAAGCAGACCTGTCGAACTTTAATTTTTATGTTTTTGTAACACGTTCAATAATTTCTAAAACCTACTGAAGGAAATACATTATTTTATTATCGAAAGTTCTTTATTGAACGTTTTTAATTTTTTAGGCGCATTTACACAATACCTAGCAATTGTAATTTCAAGTCTCATGCATGTATATTTCTCTTATTTTTATGTACATAGAATGCTTTGTATGGCAATTAATTAACATAGCAATGGAGCAATACAACTGTTTTGTATGGTGAACCAATACAGTCGACACAATTTAAAATTATACCTCTCATTCTATTTTACCCTCCTGATGGTATTTCTCGACGAGGAATCTCGTCATTAGTAAAATTGGCCAGGCCTTAATGGACGAGATATCTCGTCATTAGAAGAAAACTGAGCAGATCTTGATCTCTTCATCTTAAAAAAATCTGCAGTTTGGTGAAGAGATATCTGGTCATTAGGAAAATTGGTCAGATCTTGATGAACGAGATATCTAGTCGAACCCACTTGGAGGGTTAACCCTTCTGGTGGTTAATCATCGCCATCGAATCAATCGCATCGAAAACCACCATGTAGAGGCCAGCCTCTGTTTTAAAAAACTGTTCCAAACTGTCACCAGTTCTGGGCAAGGGAAAATTTGTTTTTCTACTAGGATCTTTATTACCCTTGGAGTAATAGGGCAGTTTTGCTTCAGCGAGGTATCTCGTCATTAGCAAAACTGACCAGATCTTGGGCGAGACATCTCGTTGGAACACTTGGAGGAATAAGCATGACACAAGTTCGCACACGAAGTACATTTGGCAGTGGAAAATACGAATTTTTGAACGTATTTGGAACGAAAGAAATGCAGTGAGTAATTTCTAAACTCGTGTTTTAAAAATAAATAATTTATGAGTGTACTTCCAAGTATTCGTAAACAATGAATGCAAACGCAGCAGGAAAATGAACCCTCAGAGGAAATCTTTGAAGTCTAAAGAGAGAGCGAGAGAGCAGATAGAATTTGATTTAGAAAGTACTTCTAAATAACAACAAGTTTGTCCTGAAGGTTCCATAAGACTTATTTAGGTGATTAGGAAATTTGAACAAATTATTCAACAATTTTCTTCAATGCAACATGAAATAGTACAGTTCAAGTAGAAGGGAATGGGTACTTCCAAAATGGGCTTCTCTACTCTTCCAGGGATTGAGTCACACACACATATATATATGTATATATTAGGTGTACCGGGAAATTCTGTCCGTTCCGGTTACAAATTTCAACAAGTATGCGCATATTCATTTGACGCATATTTGGCTCTCTCTTTTTATCACTGAATATATACATAGTAACCTAGCAAATGAAATAAAACGAAGATGATTCATGTTAGTATTAAGTGAGACGCGATCGTGTACCCATGGCTACTGATAAAGTTCATTTACGCCACTGTATTTTGTACGAATTCCAACAAGGAAGAAATGCTACAGAAGCGTGTAGAAATTTATTGAAAGTGTTTGGTGAAGGTACAGTTTCTGATAGAACATGCAGAAGATGGTTCGAAAAATTTCAAATAGGTGATTTCGACCTTTCTGATAAGCCACGCTCTGGGCGACCATCTTTGATCGACGTCTATACTGTCAAGATCATGTTAGAGCAAAATCCTTTTTTGACAACATCGGAGATTGCGGAAAGGCTTGTTTCAATTCAACAAACCATTTCGGATCATATTCGGAAACTAGGATTGGTGTGGAAATATTCGAGATGGGTGCCACATGAGTTAAGAGAAGAATTTAAATGATCGAGTCATCATTTGCACATCTCTGCTTGCACGGAACAAAATTGAACCCTTATTGGACCAGATGATAACTGGGATGAAAAGTGGATTACCTATGAAAACATCGTAAGGAAAAGGGCATATTGTGAATCCGGAAAACTTGCCCCCTCCACCTCTAAACCGAAGTTGAGCCTGAGTAAGAGAATGTTGTGTATATGGTGGGACATTCGAGGACCAATACATTTTGAGCTGTTGAAACCGAACGAAAAGCTAAATTCGGAGAGGTATTGTCAGCAATTGGATAATTTAAAAACACACTCCAAGAAAAGAGGACGGCGATGTTCAATAGGAAGGACATCATACCTGCTTCATGACAATGCCAGGCCACATACTGCTTTGGGGACTCGTCAGAAACTCGCAGAGCTAGGCTGGGAAATTCTGTCGCATCCACCATACTCCCCGGACCTAGCACCCTCCGATTATCACTTGTTTCTGTCTTTACAAAATTTTTGCAGTGCAAAAAAATTAAAAAACGAAGAAGATATCAGACAAGCACTGGTTCAATTTTTCGCCTCTAGGGATGAGGCATTTTTAAAAATGGGACATACAAATTGCCATCTCGCTGGCAAAAAGTCATAAATAATGATGGAAATTATATTATTCAATAAAGTTTATTCAAGGTATGAAAAATTTATCATTTTGTTTTATTCGAAAAACGGACAGAACTTTCCGGTAGACCTAATATATATATAGATTGAGCAGATAGAAATATATATATATTCAATATCTATATATATATATATATATATATATATAATAAATAAACCTACCTTAAGAATAGATTTTTCCGAGAAAAGGTAAAATGTGTAAGTGTGACCTTCTAAGTGAGCCTGCTTACTTTGTCAAGGGGAGTAAAGCAGGAGTCACTTTTAAGAGATGCTTTGAGTTTTTTCTGTACTTGTGTGAGGCTTAGCCAAAGAGATTAAATCAAGTTAACCCCCGAAATAAAGGGGTAAGTACAGAAAAAGTACAGGGCAAGTACAGAAAAAACTCAAAGCATCTCTTAAAAGTGACCTGCTTTACTTCGCAAACTACATGCATATAATAATGTATATGAAAATGCATATAATAATGCATATGTACATGAATAGAATAATGTATATGCATATAATAATGCATATGTACATGAATAGAATAATGTATATGCATATAATAATGCATATGTACATGAATAGAATAATGTATATGCATATAATAATGCAATGAATATGCATATAATAATGCACTAAAGTGTATCCTGTGTAACATACTGGACCTAATGGTTTTCTTACACACATCAAAATCAAATTCAGAAATTTATTAAACAAAGAGGTAACCCGGTTGGAAGAGTAACGGATTAGCAAACAGATAGTTACGAGTTCGAATCCAACCAAAGACCACCGTGTACATAGGGGTTATGTTAGGCTGGTGCACGTTAAATCTGGCGTGGCGCCAAATACCCTCACGTTGGCGTGGCGTGGAAGTTTAAAGACTGGGGTGCTCGCTCAGGTGTTGACCTCGTCATCTGATCGTGGTTCAAAATTACGTGGTGTTGTCCTCGGATCTTTTCCTTTGGGATTGATCCCGGACGTCACCAATAACCCGTTGTGTTGCTGTGTGACGTTAATTAAAATATATCTACCTACCTATACAAAGAATTTTACGCTATTTACACCTGAATTTCAGATTAAATGGAACGTTAAATTACGATCCATGTATCAAAAGAGCTTAGGTCCTTCGACTGTGGGTGTTTGTGAAAAGGAATACACATGTTTAGGGGATCACTCAATGGGCCGACGAGGTAGTGTTCGAAACCTCAGTTCTATTCGAGGTCCCCACTCCCGTTATTCCTTTTGACACTAAGGGACAGTTAATTAAAATTGGGACCGCCGATAACACCTTTAAATCATCTGGAGGGGAAATGGATTTTCCAGATGGATAGGCTGACAGATTTACGACTGGCGGTCAGTGGAAGACCAGCCGGTGTTGACACTCATGATCCTAAAGGAATCTGGACAGCCACTAAGATGTTATGAATGTTATTATATCGATATCCTAAATATATTTGGCGCAGATTGCCTGTTTTCGGATATTGTGCACTGTAACTCTAAATCCATTTCAATCCTAAATTTATATTTCCATAAAGCAGAAAACTTGTTGCAGAAAAAACACTCAAATGCTGAATTCTAGTCAGGAATATTGGACAGCTTATTCTGTCTGGAAGTTCTAGGTTAAAGTAGCTATTTTCAGCTCGCTATGTTGTTCACTTAGAAGCATAAAAGTAACATTTAGCATTACTCAATCATTACTAATCAACACAAGACTTTGAAAGCTGTCACGTACCAAGCAATCGGAAGGGGAAAAACATCAGTAAAACATAAGCGTAAAAAGCTGTTTGCAGAGCAACAATACTGTGAGGAAACAGATGCGACTTGTTTTGTCTGAAGCAGCAAAAGCTAGTATTTAATAAGTTAATTCAAAACGTTTAAATGCTTTTTATTTAACAAAATATTTATTGAATATTTTGGATGCTAGGGTTCTTTTTAAGTAAAGCAGCAAAATCTAGTAATTGATAAGTTCATTCTAAGCGTTTAGAGAGAGATGCTTGTTATGTAATAAAATATTTATTGAATGAGAGGCCACGGTAGCCAAGTTGGAAGAGCAACCGATTAGCAACCGGAGGTCCAACCAAAGATCGTCGTGTATGCGGGGCCTGGTACGCGTCAAATCTGTCGTGGCCTCAAATGTCCTCACGTTGGCATGGTGTGGAAATTTGGAGAGTGGTGTGCCAGCTCAGATGTTGACTTCGTCATCTGATCGTGCTTCAAAATAACGAGGTGTCGTCCTCGGGTCTTTCCATACGGGATGATCCCGGACCATCACCAATAGCACTCGGCTATCTTTGGCCATGCTGCACCAGACACAAGACAGACAATATCAAGTTATGGACAAACACACACAAGGAAAATTTTGCTGACACAAAAAGAGAAATATACTTATGGAGGAATCGAATCTGCGCATCCTACAACTCCCAGGCTGCTAGAGCAGTGGGCATATCCACTAAGCTTTATTACTCCCTCGAATATTTTGGATGCTAGGGATCTTTTTGAACGAGCACGTTTCGTAGGCGAACCAATGAAACCAGATTAGCAGTCTTCGGGGGATGCAGTAGCGGGCAGAGGTTAAAATTTCTTCGCTCCCCCTATCTGAGAGCACCATTAAAACGGTATTAAATTATAAAGAGCTTTTTAAAAGTGCTGTGAATGAAACTGACACACTAAACAAAGCCATGCATAAAAAAGATACGATTATAAGATACCTATGTTGCTGATATTTTTTAAATCGATTTCGCAGTTTTGCCTAACTCCCCTAGTAAAGCGAGACAACCATCAGAAGGGTTCGTCATTAGGAAAAATGACTGAATCCTGTTGGATTACATATCTAGTCATTAGAAGAAAACTGGCGAGATCTTGATCTCATCATCATTGCAAAACCATCAACCAATGGCCATGATTGCAACCAGAAACAACTGGCAATATTTTGGCCACGAGATATCTCATTAGTGGCAAAATTGGTCGGATCCTGATGGACGAGATATCTTGTCAGTGGCAAAATTGATCGGATCCTGATGGACGAGATATCCCGTCAGTGCAAAATTGGTCGGATCCTGATGGACGAGATATTTCGTCAGTGGCAAAATTGGTCGGGTCCTGGTGGACGAGATATCTTGTCAGTGGCTAAATTGGTCGGATCCTGATGGACGGGATATCCCGTCAGTGGCAAAATTGGTCGGATCCTGATGGACGAGATATCCCGTCAGTGGCAAAATTGGTCGGATCCTGATGGACGAGATATCCCGTCAGTGGCAAAATTGGCCGGATCTTGATGGACGATATATCTCGTCGAAACCACTTGGAGGGTTAATAGATCAGAAATCAAGTTTTCTTTGTGGCTCTATGGTCATGATCTTATATACAAAGCTTACTTAAATCGAGAGCTACGGCTTACAGTAAATTATGAACCACTACTAGCATCCATGCCCTTACCGGGCTTCGAACCCAGGGCCTGTGGGCTATAGCGCAAACTACAGCTACTAGTCCAGCGCAAACTAAAAGATTATATCAGCCACATTTTTGTGATATTCGCTGCTATATTAAAATGTTTAAAAGGTAAATCAATATGCATAAATTGGATTATAAAGGAAATTCACTCATTTTGCGAAGGGGAAAATAAACGCTTAAATAGTATTCAAAAAATATTATTTTATACACGATTGCTATTCAAAATTCGTTTATCGTATTATACAAAAAAGAATCTAGAAAATCATTCAAATATACACATAATCTTATCAGCCATACGTGCTATATTTAAGAATGTTATGCCCAGTGAAAATATGCCTGAACAGGATTCTCAAAAACAATATTTATATTCGATTGCTGTTTAAAATTCGTTTATCAACAATACAAAAAATCTCACTTGAAAGTCATCGAAATGGGTTCCTAAAATATGCACGTAATATTCTGTTTTACGTGAGATACTTAATATTAAATTATGCAAATATATAATTGATAAAATAGCAGTTTACAACTCAAAAAGACGAAAACTCTAGCATCGTAGTACTGAGTGTCCAAAATATCTGAATTTGAAGAATTTGCTGTAGAAGTTGAATCAGTTAAAAAGTCTTAAGTATGGAGCTGGATGACCTAGATTCATATTTAATACATTTATTTATGAGGATAAATTATTCACACTTTTGACAGGGTTAAATTATAAGACTCCTTAGCCACAGTGGGATTTTTTTCTTATCATTCGGGAGTAATTTAAATAGATAAAATACTTTTTTATGAAATTCTGATATCAAAGGAAGTGTGTGATTGATAACTTCCAGCGCTTAGTTAAAGATGGGTTGAATAAATGCGTTTTCCTAACTTCTTTAAAATTTCAGATTTGTGTTAAATATATATTTATTTTAGATTTTTTTTATTGTATTCTAAACGGAATTTAATGCTCATAAAATAACGAAAAATAAGATGTTTCGGAGGTGATGCTAGTTATACGAACTATTATTTTCTAAACTGTTTCCTAAGTTTTTTCAATACACCAGTACACACACGTACTGTAAAACCCGACTTGTTTTAAAATATAATTTTTCCTATTTTCCCATTTTATTTGAATTTTTTTCCAATTGACTATTTCTATTTTACGATAGATCATTAGCAATGTATTTTAAAATAGCAGAATTACCCGGCGTTACTCGGTTGAATTGGTTAACTAACTTCCGCTTTCGTTAACACAAATTGTTATTGCGATTCATCACATGTAACAACTACCACACTCTAATAAAGGTACATAATTGTTAGATACACAATTTCACAAATGTAAATAAATGTCATATTTCACATTTTACAATTTTGTAGAATTAAAATTTTTAGTAAGACAAAAGTCTCTAGAGTGCCAATGTTATCCAGAATGCATAGAATAGTTCAGAGTATGCATATAAATACCTTGTATGCCATTTAAAAACAAAAACATCTCCCAAAATTATCATACAATGATTAAAAATGTTTTTTAAAACTAATTAAACCATTACTTACTTTGATTAGTTATTGAACGAAAAATATCAAATTGAAATCCAGAAATGCATCTTAAAACAAACAAAAAAAGCTTGGAACAAAAGGTAATGAATGTATCTGTTTTTTTCACTACAAAATAGATTCTTGGAATGTAACGAGTCCTATTTTAAAAGGTCGTGTTCTGTATATTTTTTGGTAACATTTTATTCTCTTTATCGTTTTATTCTCCTTATCGTCTGTATATTTAGAAATTTTTATGTTTCGTAAAGAAAAAATAAGGCTCAAAATAAAGTATTAGAATTTAAATTCTGTTAAATTCAGAATAAAATTTATATGATATTTGTACAAACACAGACACGAAATCAGACGTAGAACGGGAAGATGGACAGACAGACTAGCGTAACCAATTTCAGTCACTAAATAAATGTAAGTACGCACAGTATACAAAGTTTCATGAAAATATATTCAACCGTTTGGACGTAGCATGGGCACACACATACATACAGAAAGATGGAAAGACAGACACCAAACGCGCAAATGATGGATTTTGCATCAGAAGGGCCCGAAACGAATAAAAAATTTGAAATGGGTTGAAAATATTCTATTTACAAACACTCCATTCTTATTTATATAGATAAAAATTTTAAATCATCACAAACATTCTGTCTGTCTTAGCTGTCGTGATAACCTTTTATACACTACATCTGTTTAAAATAAAAATTCGATTTTTAAAAAAAATAATTGATACATTCGGAAATTTTTGGAATAGGCGGTATAAGATTGCTGAGTTCGAGATTAACGAAAGTCATATGATTATGGTAATGACCTTACATGTCTATCATTGAAGTACACTGTGGTTGCGTTTTCATCCACGTTTTCAATAATCTTGCAATCACTTATGCATTTTCATTTTCATCTATGCTATTTTGCGGTAAATACGATTCTTCTTTCTTTCAATAGCATTAATAACAGCCTAAATCATAACGTACCGATAACTTTTTAAGTTCAAAGCTTGTTGAACGAGATTGTTAAGTAAACGACAGATCTGCTGGTCTTTCACCAGTCAGTTATTGGCAAAGGAATTGGCTCTCTTGATGTTGACGTCATCACAAAACCGTCTATTAATTATATTTACCAAATCTTAACTTTGGCTACCTTTTCAACGATGTGATTCCATTCGATTGGGATACTTGAACTAGCTATGTTTATACAGTTGGACAACGAGATATTAAAGAAATAAAAATGTTATTCTTATATTTTATCATGGAATTTTCAACATGTAATAATGGATATGCAATAAATATTTATGGAATCGGTTTAATGATACTATTCAATGATCCTAACACCACTATTTTTAAAGGTTACAACCTCAAAATTAAACAAAACAGCCTGTGGTGATTTGCATAACTCAGGATATTCAATACAAATCTGGTGCACATTGAAATTATGAAATAGTGACATCAGAGGCTCTGGCAAAGAAATGGATTCTTCTACCACAGGAAGTCACCCGCAACTTATTTTCAGAATCCAAACACAGTACAAAGACTGCTCAGTGTTCGGAAAGGTCATATAGCCTACTAGGAGACCGCCTCTTACCTTAGTGTGCCTAAAGTTTTGCCCGACAGAGCATAAAATTACGGTATTTTGTTTTGCACCATTTTCCAAAATCGAGGTCGCTTCAACGCATAGTAGCAGCTGAAAACCTTAACATTCCTTAAGTTTTGCATGCCAGCGTAATAGGCAATGAATGTGATGGAATAAAACATATTGATTTAAAAACTCATTACAGTTTTGAAGCATTCCTTGATAACTTTAAAGTATGTCATTCTCAAAAACGAGAGCAACCAAAATAAAAGTACACCAAAAGAATTTGAGTAATTCGAACAGAAACATTTTCTCGATAAGAATGAATATTTCTTAGAAATTATATTCTTTCGAGATTCAAATGAAATAAAATTATAAAAGAACATCCAGAAAATGCGATATAAATAAACCCTAGATTATTCCAATTATAATCCTAAGCCTAAAAAGAATCCTTGCATTACTACACCAATCCATAAAAAGGAAGCACATCGCCCATTAAAACATTGTTCGTCCAATTTCCAAAGAGTCGACGAATGGTACTTATTTATTTAGTATTTGTCAAGTTTTCTTTCGAAGTAAATGCGATCGACAACATTTGAAAGCAAACCTGGATACGACAGGAACTGAACTCGTAAATTATGCATGGTAAATCACCAGAGGAAAACATTACGCGATAAAAAATGGCTGCGATGAAAGGATTCCGCAAAGCATAATCTTTCAGAAAAGCAAAGTTTTTATTTTTATCGTTCCATTTTTGTACGACTCTCGAAATCCACACCAGAGCTTTGGGAATCCGTAAGGCCCAACTGCAGTGGGAAAGAGGGAAAATATTTCGAAACGTGCATTTAAAAATGATTTGCTGAAGATATGGGAATGCATTTTTATGCAGCGTTGAAAAGAATTTTATTCGAATTCTAATACGTTATTCTGCTTTTTATAGGAATAATTGTGAGATTTTCAAAAATAAAATCAGAATTTCAAGAGGAGGTATTCTAAATGATTGAATTTAAATTCGTTTCTCAAGTTAGATTTAAAAGAAATACTGGCTGGAAGTGTATAAATTGCACTTTGCGCGCCGGAGACACGATAACACATCTAGGATTATACGCAACAAATAAAAGTATTTTGAAGTATATCTCCATGTTTTGGAGAATCAATTACAAGAAAAACCTTTATTTAATTTTGAAGTAGAGAAGTAAATTTGATATTTTAAATATATGTATAAAAGATTTTAACCTGCATATTTTTAATCGAGTTTTTAAATGTATTCTGCAACTGAAATACGAAGAGCATGGTAGCCTGGTTGGAAGAGTAACTGACTAGAAACCGGAGGGTTGCAAGTTCGAATCCAACCAAAGATCGTCGTGTACAAAGGGGGCTGGTGCACGTTAAATCTATTGGGACCTCAAATGTCCTCACGTTGGCGTGGTGTGACCTCGTCCTCTGACTGTGGTTCAAAATTGCGTGGTGTTATCCTCGGATCTTTACCTTCGGAGGATGATCCCGGATCGTCGCCAATAGCCCGTTGTGTTGCTTCAGTGCGACATTAATTAAATACCTACCTACCTGAAATACGAAATTTAATTGATTGGAATATAAAAAATAGTTCCTCTCATTTTAAAAAGGTATGTAGAATATATATGTATAATACGTTCATTTTATACAGAATATAATATTAAGTATTATACTAAACTTGGGATAATAATATTTCAGCTGTATAAAATATGTAGTTTTATAGTTACTAAACCACATTTTAAACTAAAAGCTAAATTAAAGTATTGTTATAAGTATATCACACAAGAGGTATTTTGAAAATGAATGAATGATAATGGTTTCAGGATAATCAGATTAGGGATTATCAATAAATTCAACAAAAATTAATTTAAACTGTAAAAATAAATTTTGTAAACAATTTTTTTTAAATACTGTTAAAACAATTTGAGTTTTAACCGCAATCCTCAATTTATATTTCAATTTCTCCAACATTATGCTAGGTTAAAGATAATTCGAGTACTGTAATGGATATTCAGCCATTATTATAGCGCAAAACTTGCGTAAAAATGAAAACAGAAATAGAACTTAATTCGTAACTTTAAAATCTCGTGGCGCTCAGAAGGTTAAGAAAATGAAAAGATCAAATGTGAAATGTTTATTAGTCGAATTAACATGAGCTTTTTCCGAAGGGAAAATGTTCTTTGTTTTAAATATCCTAATGTCTTTAATAGACGTCTTTGAAATAGATGTCAATAATCGATAGCAGCCAGATCTCTTATCCAGATATCTTCTCATTTTAACTTACTTGGGTAGAGCTTCATATCATGTTCAAGAGAATAAATATTACATGCTTTACTTATATGCGTCGCGAGATTTTCGAGTAGTGTAGTATTACTTTTACCACACAATACACTTAATGATAAATAACTGCATCTATTAGTTGAAAGAATCCATGGATTTTTTCAATCTTCAGAAAGATTCTGTCGGTTCTTTCCTTAGAGAGAGAGAGAGAGAGAGAGAATGTAATCCTTTGGAAAATTCTATTGGTCTTTTTCGTCGAATAGAATCATTTGGAACCTAGAATTCTATTGGTCCATTTTGTAGAATATAATCCATAGGAATAACTATATTGTTTTTATCCTAGGAATGGAATTTTTGAGATTCTATTGGTTTTTCCATGGAATAGAATCCTTTGGGAAGATTTTATCGCTCCTTTACCTATAATAGAATCCTTTGGAAATATTTTATTGCTCCTTTACTTAGAACAGAATCCTTTGATAAAAAATCTACTGCTTATTTCCTTACAATGGGATCCTTTAGAAAGATTATTTTGTTTCTTTCCTTAGATTAGAGTCATTTGGAAAGATTATATTGGTCCTTTGCTTGGATTGGAATCCTCTGGAAAGATTGTATTGGTCCTTTTTTAGAATAGTCCATTGGAAATATTCTGTTAGTCCTTTCATTAGATTAGAATAATTTAGAAATATTCTATTGCTCATTACCTTAGAATAAAATCCTCTGGAAAGATTATATTGGTCGAGAAGGTCAAATGGGTTGCAAGTCGTGCAAAGAAAACTAATTTGCAAGATGAAATTATACGTAGGAATCCCTCAGAGCGTTAAATATTTGAAGTCGGTACAAAGCCACAAAAATCTTTTACACCAAAAAAAGTTCCAAAGGGATTTCTTAAAAGTGGTAGTTACGATATTCCCTATCATGTTTCCTCAACGGGTAAAATATTCCCCAGTAGCGATTTTTCCCGTCTTCAAGAAAAAGATAATGTTTCCTTGTCTTAAATCCGTTGTCGATGAATCCCTTCAAAGGTGCAAACAGATACTCGAAGCGTAACTCCAAAAAATGGCGTCTGTCTCCAACAAAACAAAAACTTCGAAATTCCCTCTGCAACCCGTATCACTTCATGAAAGCATGCGAAAGCTCTTGCTTGCATAGTAAAGCAACTGAGTGTCGTTGTTACTAAAAAATCAATATAATTTCACATTATTATTCTGAATAAATTACGCGTGTTTTTTTCCACCTCGTGCGTTTTTACTGCGCATGTGTTTTCTACTTAGTCAAGGAAGCCAGGCGATAGTAATAGAAAAAAGAAAAACTGCCTTTTTATCAGATTAGCAACTGGCTTTTATCCAGTTTTTCAAAGCATTAGAGGTTGAGTCTGATATTCCGTTTTACATTTTTTATAATGGCCTTACCTCTTTTAAAAGTACTTTTATTTGAGGCTTACTAATCGATTGAGGTGAGTGATAGTGGGATTGTTTTTAACTGCGCTGTGTCTTTCGTTTTTGTTTTCCCATTGATTTTCGTTTAAAAATAACGAACTCGGAGTAAACTGCAGTCCACTAAACACATGCAGATATGCAATGATACGAATCTCGTTTTCGTTGTGATATGAACTTTGTTTGGAAGTACTGAGGTTAAGTTTGTTTATGGTGTGAATCTTATCGGGCTTATTTGCAAGTGAGTGAAGCTTTATTCGAATAATAAATATTATAAAAGGTTTGTCAAATATTTTCGTTACTTTTTGTTAATAACAGGTGAAAGGGTAATCCCTAGGACAAGGATTTTGATGATTTTTCATTTAGTTTTGGCAAGACTTAGACGTTACTAGAGTGAATTGAAACAAATTTCATAAAAAACTAAGCTGATTTAAGTGTGTTTGCTAGGGAAATTTCAGCATTTTTTTCAGGTTATTCGTGAGGAATGATTTTGCAGTTTAGTGTTTTCTTAGAAAAGGGTATTTTTAAATGATTTCTCTTAAACTCAGTCAGAGAAAAACTCACTGAAATTTCAGGAGACTGATCAGAGTGATCAGACTGTAATATCTAGCCTCTAGTGTAAAAACCTGTTCCACACACAAACTTTCACCAGTTCTGGGCAAGGAATAATTTGTTTTTCCCACTTGGATCTTCATTACCTCTTGAAGTAACAGGGCAGTTTTACCTCGACGAGATATCTCGTCCTTAGCAAAATTGACCAGTTCTTTGATGAGATATATTGTCGAAACACACATTTGGAGGGGAAAGAATAAACGCATTTTGAAGACATTTTTAACTATTTTTATGTCATCAGAATTCTAGGCCTAGTAGTCACCAAGCACCATAAAAATTCATTGAGTTGTGGCGCTAAAAGTAGTAAAAACCATCAGGCATCACCATCATCGTCAATGAAAAACAAATAGGCTTTATTATTCATTGGAATTACGTTTTAACTCTCTCTAGACAACATCTCTAATTGATAATTATTAGAATAGACAGAAGAAATTTATCTCTCTCCCAATTTTTCACTAGAATCAGTATGTTAAGACATAAATACTATCTGGCTACAACTTTCAACTCAAATCACCGATTGGGATAGTGCCAAATCTAGAGAGAACATTAATGTTAGATCACATGATCTAAAGTGGGATTTTCGAAGATCTTCAATGTTTTTCGACTTTAGAAGTTGGCAGTATTAATAGTTGAAACTATTCGTATTTCTCGGATGTTGAAACTATTCGTTTCCAACATCCGAGAAAAGTTTGCTAGAAACGTTTTATTTTCGAAACGCTTAGACGGTTACATATACATGAAATATACCAATTTATTTTCATTTCAAGCATCACTAGAAACTTTGAGCGTAAGGAATAATTTTTATATCAAATTTGTTGTGTTGATCTTTGCTTAATGGAGAGCTTATGTGTTTCAATAGAAAGAAATCACAAATATCGTTTCAAGTTCATTTCTTCAGTTAGGACTGATCACGTTGATACATTAGTTGGTTGGTTTTTATGGTGCAAGGGCCAAATTTGATCATGCGGTGCCAGACACAAAGGCAATATCAAGTAATGGACATGCAACACAAAAAAAGTTTACACCCAGAGAGGAATCGAACCTGCGCCGCCTTTAACTCGCCGTCACGTTGATAATATTAAAAAATACAATAGAACGAATTATGAGGGTGAATTAAAGAGGCATACATCACAATTTTTTTTCTACAAAAAATATTTCGAGAAAAAGAAGTATGTTTCAGACACTAAGCCAATATTATTAATCTTTTTTAATTTTTAGAAGACAACTAATTATTGTGCTCACTTTCAATATATATTTTTTATTGAACAAAAGCAAACTCCCCGGGCACCACAGAAGTACAACACCGGACTTACAAAAGCAAGTTGAATTAACAAAGAAACAGTGGAAAACACAATTTAACTGAAATTACAAGATTTGATGAACTTAACAAATGAATAGGAAAGCAGAGATTAGATTTAACAAAAACATTGAGTTTCACTGGCCACTGTTTTACCTAATCTTCTTAAATCATTTTGAAGGCACATTCTTGAATTTTCAAATGCAAAAAAATTTCAATACATATTAACATTGATTTAACTGAGCAACTATTTTAAAGTCTTTCTACGAAAGGCATTTTCTGTCACGCCTAAATGTAGGTGGTAGTAGTGTTTCCGCAGCGGAATGGTTTTCCAGTACGTATTCTGAACGTGACGTCCCTTTGCTTGTTTTCCGATTGCAATATCAGGTGAATAAAAATCCGAATGAATGAATTTCGAATTCATATATGATAGTTAATTGGTCCGCCAATTAGGCTGAACACCAAACGTAGCCAAAATGGCGATAAACTACATCGTAAGGTAACACCCCAATATGTATCATGCGAGAGTATTTCTGTAACGCAAGTAAAATCTTCGCTTTCCATAAGGTTTGTTTGCTTACATTGAAAATCCTTTTATACGTACTTCATTGCTCATATGCTGTTTTAAATAAGTGCGAGCAGTTAAAAGTTAATTCTGAACTAAAAATTTGCTTCATCACTAGCAATTAGGTTCGAAACGATTTATGAATTCTTCCCACTTAATTTTCAATTACTGTCCCATGCCATTTAAAAAGCATAAAGTATAATCATGAAAGTATTATATGTATATCATTAAAACATGTGTTATGAACAAGGGTTGATTTCAAAATAGCAATTATTATTTTAATTACGATTGCCTATTTGCTGACACCAAACTATAAAACCCAAAAGTTAATTTCCCGATAAAATATAAGTATTCTCTTCCGTCCCAAAACATGTAATAAATTAGCTAAATTAAATTCATTTCTAATTTTATATTCGAAACATCTTTCGGGGATGTTTAATGTTGAAAATCAGCGTTGTGGAGAATTCTAAAAATTCTGAAACTAATGGTCTTAGGGTAATAATCATAAAACGAATTTCATTGCACATTCTGCAGATACCATGTGGGCCGATATAAAAAAACAAAAAAATTCTCTTCCATTATCGAGGTAATAAGTTTCCATCTAATGGAATTCAAATGTCGAATTTCCCTTTGATCATGAAAAGGAATTTTAAAATAGTTTCTTTGGACTTCGGCTCACTAATTGTATTTTAAATTTTGCGAATTTCTTACTGATAAGTTCTTCAGTGATATTTATCTGTAGAGAAGAATTAATATTATATTCAGGAGGTATGCGTGTACGGATTGTGCAGAATGTGAGAAATTAAATTTATAGTTCTAAATATTGGTTGTAGAATATTCTTACGATAGTACAGTAAACGAAATAAAGAAACGCTTGACGAAAAAGAGGTAAAAAAAAGATAAAAATGAAAATACCATACTTGGATTAAATTAAATTATCGACATTTATTTATATATAAATTATTCTTAAACTCTTTATTTCTTCAAATGAAATTACGAATCCTGTTTGCAATATATATAAGTGATAAATAATTCTCATAAGGAATTTTTATCACTTATATACACTATATACGAGATATGCGAGCTAATCTAAAGGTAGTATTGAACAATTAAGAGAATATTTATGTAGTAAAGTTTAAGGTAAAATTGAATCAATTAAAAATATTTTAATCTTGGCATTCGACCTAAAAACAATTTATAAATGATTGAAATATTTTGATTCTAGCTTAATAGCTCTGTAAAAACATCAGTATGATAAAGCATATTATCTGAATGACTCAAATTATCAGAATGACATAGGATTTGAAAAACATGGTTTACGACTATTTTCATACATTTTCTTTGAACGATGTGTTACCGGTACATGGAACAGTAATAAAATGAATTGCAGGAAGGCGTTTTTCGAGGCTGATATATTTATTTCGCCATTATATATGATTTCCTTTAGCTATGTGCTGTAGAAATGAACTATATGTGAATCCATGTTACTACTGAATAACGTGAATCGTGTTCTTTCGTTTCTCACGATATTATGATTAGGTATGAAATTCCTTTACTGCTTCTTATCCAAAAGGCAATTTCAGTCGAATTGTTTTGTTCTGTTTCAAAATTAAATATTGGATTTTGAAGTATTTTCTACAGCTAATAGTAACAGATGCCTATAATACGTACACCATCGATCTTCTAATGAAATACACGGAGCATGTGTTCGCAACTTCATGATGTTACCCGATCACTCGGTTTGAAGATCCCGGATGAAGGTCAATCGGGAAATGGATGAATGAATGAATCCTAATGTTAGTTGATGAGTGCACTGAAAACACAACATTGCGCTTCGATAACCAATCTGCACCAGTCGGTTGAAAACTAAGACCTTACGACAGCGACTCGGCATACATGCAACGTCTATTTTAATAGAAGGTAAATGTTTGAAGGTCAATGGCATACACCAAGGCTTCATTAACCATCCAAGTGGTTTCAACGAGATATCTCGCCTATCAAGATATGATCAATTTTGCAAATGACGAGATTTCTCGTCAAAAGATGTAGTCAATTTTTGATGACGACGAGATCACGATCTGGTCAGTTTCTCCTAATGACGATATATCTTGTCCATGAAGACGGGTCAGTTTTTGCTAATGACGAGGTACCTCGTCGAACCAAGAGGGTTAAACATTGCTACCAAGAAGGTTAACATAATAGTGCTTCAAAAAAACTGAGCCAGCTGGATTGGTATAGAAGTTTAAGCCTTCTGGTGATTGTCAGATCTTGATGGACGAGATACCTCGTCATTAGAAGATAATTAATCAGATCTTGATCTCGTCATCGTACAAAACTCGGCAATATCTTGATGGCAAGATATCTCGTCATTAGCAAAATTGGTCAATTGTTGATGGACGAGATATATATTCATAACCACTTGGAGGATTAAAGCAGTGTTCCAGGTTAGCCCTTGAAAATCAAATTTTTCAATTACTCCACGAATAAACCATTACACTAATCGACTCACAAAGAAATTCGAAGCACCATTCAACTACTTAGACATGAAAACATTTGTAATAGAAATCGTATGCAGCTTCCGTATAGAAGTTCAGTATTGCATAACTATACATGAGAGGGATTTCCAGTGTAAATAAACAAACCAGGTGATCTGCGAAGATTTCACTTCTGCCGTCCAAATGATTTCGCATGATATCATCCGGGCAACCTTAAATTGAAGTTTATCACCTCTTTGGCAACTCTTGGCGTTTAATCTGATGTTGAGCAATTAACAATCATGCATAAATTCGGAATTCATTCTTTGGAATTTTTATAACGCGTTAAAAACAAGTCAACCTATGTCATGTTTGGAATACGTACAAAAAAACACGTATCACCACAGAAGCACAACCGTCACCAAAATTTAGCTCTGCAGAAATTACCTCTCATATGTAATCCCTTGTAAAACAAATATTTTGAACGCTATCCACGATAGTATTTCTTTATAAGAAACGGTCAATAAGGTAATGACGTAAAACGTTTTCAGAGTCCCTTTTATAACAATACACGTTTTGCAAAAATCATAAAACATTTTTCTTTACGGCAAAGACGCGTTTTTTAAACAAAGAGATCCAGAAATAAATCTAATTAACAGGATCTATCACTCGCGTTTAATAATTCATTCCTTCATACCTTCGTTTCTTATTTCGAAAAGCAATGGAAGCAGGGAAATTGAAAACCAATGCTTACATATTTGAATTGAACTTAGAGAGAAATATGGAATTACCCAGTGAAGGGAAGAAAGGAAAGCACTGAAAATAAATATGGCGAAATTAAGCGAAACGAGTTAAGGATTTTCCCTTTTTCTCTTAGTGCTAAAATAAACGGAATACTTCACTTGGAAAGATTCGCCTTCTTGCAGAGAAAAGAAAGGAAAAGTAGTATTCCTTCATTCGAAATCGCGCCATTTTCTTTTTAGAGCCGAAAAAAGAATTCCTGCTTGTGTAATTGGCAGGATGGAAAGGTACAATCCGAGGGATTTTTTTCTCCTTCAGTTCCTTTTAAAAACAATTCTTAATCTTGAAGGGTATTTTAAAAGCTGCGTTGAATCTTAACGTAAGAGAATAAATCTCGAAACGCTATTTTAACGAAAGCGGGCAATATAAATTGCTTTGGATTATACAATCAGATTTTTTTGAGGGAATGTCTTCTGATTCGTGTAAATCAGAACCGCGTTTCAACATAAATTTAACTCCAATTATTTTAAAGTATCATTCATAAGAATATTTTACTGTTTTTAAAGTAATGTGTTAAACATCTGCTTTAGGAATGATTAAAGTTCGCGCTTTTAGAAAAAGCTTCACTCTTGTCTTGTATTGTTATTGTTCTCTTTGATTTAATATCAAAGCTGGGATTTTTTGTTTCTTCAAAGGATTTTTTTGTTTAAGGTTTTTGAATAAAATTAGGTCGGTCTTTTGTGTTTTGAATTAAGGAACGATGCCTGTTTATTTAAATTTCGAGTATTTATGAACTGCTGTAATATCTTAAGTTATTTCATATGTTCTGCTTCCTGTTTCTAAAATGATGCCATTTTGGAATAAAGTTATATATTATTTCGTTTGATTGATTATGGTTTTCAGACGTGCTTGTCATTTTGAATTTATAAATTTTCGTGTAAAAAATTAATTGTTCAAAAGCGGGAAAACTTGTATAGTCTCAGATAAGCAATTTTGAAATGTTCGTTACGCATCACAATACTATCTAAATATAGGTATGTAAATAATATTTAATCAAAACATTTTGAAATTTTTAGGCTAGTTAGTGACTAGACGTATGTAACGGCAGAAAGTTCAATGGTATCACAAATATTCGGTTGGGTGACTAGCAGTCAGTTATAATGCAAGTACATGCTTCTTGCATGCAGCAAAGCAGTCACAACTGCACTCTACTGGAGCCTCAACTGCTCTCTACTAAAATCTAGTGTTAACAGTTTTGCAGCATGCAGAAGCATGTATTTTCGGTATTTCAACTCATGAAACTAGAATTTCTTTTGTTATGGCGGTAAGTAGGTAGGTAATTGCAGTAACATCACACTGGGGCAACACAACGGGTTATTGGTGACATTCCGAGATCAATTCCGAAGAATGAATTATGGCGGCATTATAGCAGGGGAACGACATTGTAAGATTCCCATAAGGATAAAAAACTTTTAAAATGAAATATGAAAATTTAGTTTTACAAAGTTTCATTAATATCTGTTTCAATAATTTTCCCAACTGATACCCATTCAAATTTCAATATTTTTTAACAACTGATACCCATTAAAACTTCATCTAATTCGTTTCAACCTGTCGTCTTTCTGTGCAAAATTACCTCGCATCAAATCGCAAAAAAATAATGCAGCGCATTTTACGATCATAAAACGCAAAGAACCATCAGGGGTGTAACTTAAATCTCATCCTTCAACTATCGTCCTTCCCTTTATCTGTACTAGCAACCATTGAAAATTCTCAGAAACTCGCAATCGCTTGTTTGTGAAGGAAAACATGTGCACAACAAGCCTTCTGATCGAACTGTGAACTCGAAGGTCACATTCCGCTGCACAAGTGCTGCGCTAATTAGATCGGAGCGTACTGCAATTAAAAGTAATAAAAAGAAGGTTTGGTTTGTCACTCTACTGCCACTTTTTGCAACACGACGGCTAATTAGACCAAATTAGGCGGAAGAAATTCCAAGACCGCCTGTGTGATACAAGCCTCTTGAGGGGACTCCTACGAGTTTCTGTAGCCACAGGAATAATTCAATCTTTTCACGCAGAGAAGGGCGACAAGTCGTTAATTTTAGTTCTTGCTCGCATCCATCAGAGCTGCGCAAAGAAAAGACTCAATTTTGGCAACAAGATGGGACTTTCCGAATGTTGTTCATTGATCTCAATAAGGAGCACAGATCTCGAGTTTTCAACAAGTTTTCCCCTGGAAGGTCCACGCGTATAAATATAAAAAGCGGTTTCTACACAAAACATCAGTCCCGATGCTTGGTTGCTTGGGGTTTTATGGCGCAAGGCACATATTTGGCCAAGCTGCCCTAAACGCAAGACAGTCTATGTCAAGTAATTGTGAAAAGAAAGGATGGAGGAGAAAATGGAGAAAGATAGCTTGGGCATCCTGGTGCCGCGACTACATGTTTACGAGAGGCAGTAAGCTCCATGGGAAAAGAATAGGTCACTAGGGTACCTCAGGTTCGTGAAGCCCATACACACGTTAAGATGTGCCCCTGAGGGGTCAAGTCACGATAGAAAAGGAAACTAATTTTCCATAATGGACGTGAAGATGTCAGTCACACGTTATGAGATGTTTTCTGTCAAGCTAAATATAGAGTAGTTTCTGCCGTGTAACGTGTTTCCAGTACGTCACTTGGCTTGTTTTTTCAACACTATTTCAGTACTTCGCCTGTAAAAATTTCAACAACTGATATATACTATTTAATTGGTCAAGGCCAATTAGATTAAACGCCAAGCATCGCCAAACCCGTAATAAACTACATTTTACACACACAATGTCTCATGCGAGAACGTCTGAGTAGCTGAAGTGAAATCTTCGCAGATCGTACGATTTATTTACACTAAAGATCCCTCTCATTTCAAAAATAATTCACCCGAGCGCTTAATTTATTGTCGTAACGTGCTAAAGAGCACGTTAGTAAAAAATAAAATTTGTTTTTAACAGAACATTAGAATACAATTAAGACAAAACGGTTTTGTATGGATTCCTTGAGGAGTTTGAAGCTTTTGTAAATTGGTTTCATTGATGTGGGATTTGACATACTAACCCAGATTCCACACATATTCATTCTGTAACTTGCAGTCTTCACTGAATGACATCTAACCAGTTTTTGATCATCACCATTGGAACCTTATCTAGAATTATTTCAACCAATAGATATGGTTATTTAGTCATTATGTGTGTTGTGGGGTTGAAGTGATAGACTTCTTGGAAATTTCATGATGCTCAAAGCGTTGACGCAAAGTATTGAAAAACTTGTAGACTGAAATTAACTTATGGTTTAATGAAGTTTTCAGTGCAAACACACACAAGCTACCGGAGAAGAAAAATTACTTCCTGTTAAGTACCTAATTGGTGTATCGCAGTTTTGACGATATTTGGCAATAATTTATAGCATAAGCGACATGATGGAATTACATTCCAGTGACACACCAAGTTATGAAACTGGATACCAAGGCACTAGCGCCCTCTGTGATTAGCTTTACAGAAAAACTAATTAACCCTCCAAGTGGTTCCGATGAGGTACCTCATCCTTCAAGATCTAACCAATTTTACTAATGAGATATCTTATCATCACGTCGATTTTTTGATGCTCAAGATCTCGTTATAGATCAAGATCTGGTTAGTTTTTTGTAATGACGAGATATCTCGCCCATTAAAATCTGGTCACATTTGTTAATGATTGCGTTTTTGATAAGATACCTGGTAGAGGACAACCACCAAGAGGTTTAAGAAACGACCGAAATCGACTCTATATTGCTGGTAAAAATAATTAAGCGCAGCATCCATAAACCCATATACTAAAGCAATACAGCCCCTTGAAAGTTGCAAAGAAAATGCATTGTTATACAATGCATCCCTTGCAATTTTGCCTCATTTACTATACCCAAATCTCAATTTGTATTCATCGGTTTATATATATATCAGCAAACTTGTAACATACTTCTAGTCATGAGAGGGAAATGAATCTAACCACTCGATATGTAAAACAGTGTTCTGACATGAATATTTAAAATCGAAACAGAGCACCGATTTTCAGTCTATGACGTCATCAGAATTTCCTTTTAAAAATTAACAGCTATAAGAAGCGGGTTTTTTCACTTATTGATATAACAATTCTGTGTAATTCGGAAACATCAAAAATGGGAAACAAAACACAAAATCGAATTTTACGCGTTTCCCCAACTGTTGACAGACGTATCTATGGCAACCAGACAGACAACCTGTAGCATACGTACGGTAGTTCATTTGAGTCGGTGGAAAAGTAATAAGTCACGTCAAGAGACATGAAACGGGAACGGATAGTTTCAAAGGGGGATTTGTATGGTTTTATAAAGTTTTATGTAACTTCATTACAATCTAACAGATCGTAATAGGTCATTTGCCTCAATTCATGAAGTCCCATTAAAAAAGAGCCGTTTTATAATTATCCCATGTGAAAGGAATAGTGCATTGTATTACAATAGGCATGTCTATTGTCTCTTAATCCAGGAGAATTAAGAGACTGAATGATTGAATTTTATGGCACAGGGGCGAGGTTTGGACAAACTGCGCCAAACTAATGGTGGTTTTCAATATATTTTATCGTGATTTATCCACAAATTTAAAACTAATAATCAAAATTTGAAAATGATAAATAGTCTAAACACATTTCAAATCAATTTTTAAATAAAATTATAAAAACCTATGTCTGATATAAATAAAAATAGATTTGGATGGGGAGGATCATTTAATAAATTATCAACACCAAGGTTAGTACCACCAAAGTGGTTGAGTCTAATAGTAGTAAATCTGGACATTCACTTTTAAAATGTATCTAACAGACAGGATTGTATCACACGTCGGACATGTCAGAGCTTGTTCTAAATGTCGCAAATGCCTGTGAGTTGAATATGTGTGAGCTATTCGTAGTCTTGCCCCAATTTTACTTCATGTCTTCTATTAAAATTATTGAATTTAAAGCTCTTTACTTATAATTGACTGGAATATAATTTATTTTGAATTTGTGTATCCCATTTATGGATACACAAATTCTGTCAAGGGACAATTTGTTTTGCGTACTTAGTTCTTCATTCCCCTTAGAGTAATAGGGCAGTTTTGTCTTGCCGTGATGTCTCGTCTTTAGCAAAATTGACCAGATCTCGGCCGAGATATCTCGTCAAAATGCTTAGAGGGTTAACACACAAACTGGTTAAGATCCACTGAAGAGCTTGTTTCCAACGAGCATTAACCCAACAAGCGTTTTCCATGAGATATCTCGTCCATCAAGATCTGGTCAATTTTTCTAATGACGAGATCTATCGTCATGAAGATATTGCCAATTTTTAATTACGAGATCAAGATCTGGTCAGTTTCCTTCACATGACGAGATAACTCGTCCATCAAATTTTGCTAACGGCGAGATACCTCGTCAAGAGAAATGAATAAGTAACGACTTAATTTTCGCTTGAGTAAATATTCAGTTGGTCAGAGATTGACATTTCAAACGTAATGAGCCGGTGAGAGTGGTTGATTTTCATTATCAACTGTGCTTAGGGGTGTTATGATCTCCGTAAGTGCAGTGTGGTTGAACTTTGTCTCACATAGATTGGTATTAACAGTTTATACGTCATTTTGAATTTAGAGCACCGGCATTCATCCTGGCTAGTTGCAACTAGTCTGATGTTGCTTTGTCACAAAGTTTTAAACTCCTTACACTTGTTAATCTAGTAGACAAGCATGAATTACGAGTCTTCAATTCGATTTACTTAGAATTTAGAAAACCGACATGAAATACAATGTGCAAATTTAAATTGAACACATTTTCATTTTTTTCAACAAAAAAAACCTGATGCACCTTGTCCTGTTTATGTAGGTAGGTATCTTAATTAACATCGCACTGGAGCAACACATTGGGTTATTGATGACGGTTCGGAATCAATCCGGGTCGCAGTAGCCCTGTTGGAAGAGCAACGGATTAGCAACAGGAGGTTTGTTAGTTCGAATCCAAACGAAGGCCGTCGTGTACAAAGGGGTCTGGTGCACGTTGAATTTGTTGTGGCATCAAATGTCCTCACGTTAGCGTGGTGTGAAGGTTTAGAGAGTGGGGTGCCAGCTCAGGTTTGACCTCGTCATCTGACCGTGATTCACGATTACGTGGTATTGTACTCAGATCTTTCACTTCGGGTTTGATCCCGGACCGTTGCCTGGCCTACAGTGGGACGTATAATACTCTACCTACCTCTATTCCTCAAGGGAAAGGTCAGAGGACAACACCACGATCAGATGACGATGTAACACCGGAGCTGGCACCCCTCTCCAAACTGTCCTGTTTAGGATCTTGCGCCATAAAATTCTAAATCAAATCCAATCAACAAGAAAATAGTTGGGCAATTAAGCAATTTATTAAGCTATCTTAGAATTTCAATAATTTCGAATTAAAATTATACTTAGAAAATTTTAACTTTACTTAGAAAATTATAACCGAACTAATACTTAGAAAACGTTAACTTCAACTTTAAAGAATTTTACTTAGATTTTAGAAACCAAAACATGAAACGCAATATGCGAATTTAAAGTGAACACATTCGAAAGACAAACTATAAATTCAAAGTTCGTAATACACACATACAGTTCCTTCAAAAATACACAAATGCGGAATGAAATATTCATGCGTTTGTTTTTCTATGCAATGAAAATCTGAAGTTGCGACGCGATTGATAAAAACGTAAAACATAAATATTTATTATCTCTATACTCCGTCGATTAAGATGGCGGATCTCGGAGAAACATCGACATTTTCAAAGTACGACTCTTTCAGTATTCAAAAGTTACTGTTGAAACGGAAACTACAAATTTTTTGGTGAAGATGATACAGAGGCCTGCGTGGGAAGAATATTTTTCCTTTTTCTTTCAGGGATCATTTTTGCTCTGAAACATTCAAGGAATATCGCGTTGCGACGTCGAAACATATTTAAAAGAACACAAATCTGACAGAACTGAATAAATTCTGATGTACTCTGAGAAATCTGTTTCCATTCTTAGTTATGTTGAAAAGTTAATGGATGGTTCCGGAGTTCTCAACATTCAAATTTCGTAAGTAAAATATGTAGATTATATTTTTTGAATTATGTGTATATAGATCCCATTAGAAAGCGTTTAGAATAAATGAAATCGGTATTACCTATACAAAGGTAGGTAGGTAGTTAATTAACGTCGGGCTGGAGCAACACAGTGGGCTATTGGCAACGGTTCGGGATACATCCCGAAGAGAAAGATACGAGGACAATATCACGTAGTTTGAACCACGGTCAGATGACGAGGTGAACCCCTGAGCTGGCATCCCACTCTCCAAACTTCCACACCATACCATCGTGAGGGCATTTGAGGCCTCGACAGATTAAACGCGCACCAGCCCCTGTGTACACGAGGGTGGTTGGACCGAGTTTTCAACTCGCAACCCTCCGTTTGCTAATCCGTTACTCTTCCAACTGGGCTACTACGGTCCTCTACAATAGGATGTAGAAATAATATATTTTGTGGAGGCAATTTAAAACAAATACAAACTCTTAAATGTCGAAAGTTTGAATGAATTAAAAAATTATCTAACAATCAATGTCTTTGCATTTTCTTAACCCTTCTTGTGGTTGTCTTGAAGTATTTCGTCATTAGAATTTTGACCAGATCTTGATGAACGAGATATATCCATGTCATTATAAACCTGAGATCTTAATAATGCCATCATCAAAAAATCGTTAATGTCTTGATGGACAAGATATCTCGTCGAAACCATTGGAGGGTTGACGCGAGTTCTTTTGTATAAACAAACATAAGCTTCGGAAGAAGATACTTCCGGTTAAGAACTATTTAGACTCATACTGCTATAATAGTTATTATTTATAGGACTTACCTAAAATTTTTATTTACCACCACTTTTATTCGTGCGGTACAATTAGAGCCAGACTTCACGGGGAGATCAGTCATATGCAATACGTGATTTTAGTAAGTTTTCAGTCGAATACAAAAAAATAAAAGAAAAAATATTAAATTTATGATTAATTCTGTAAGTGACTTCCTGAATTAGCATACGGAATAACATGTCAAGTTAGGTCACTTCTGGAATAAAACAAGTATACCAATCCTAAAAACCTCTCTACTTAAGATCTCTATATTTAACTTTGCAGAAAAGCTCTCATCGACAAATTAACTAACACTCAATTTAACTCTAAAGCGACAGTTGCTAATTTAAAATTCAGGGTAGTATTTTACTTTAAAAACTTGATTTAAAACCAGTACATATAATTCTGTCTTGAAATTTAAAATATTAATGCTTTTAATGGGTTTTCCTTTTAAGCTAAATATAGAGGGTGCTAGTGTTTTTGTGGATGTGTAGTTCCTGTTTCATTCCGTAAGTGAGGGAAGAAAGAAGGAAGGAGGGGAGAAAGGGGGAAGAAATTATTCGAGGGAAGAAAGAAAATTTTTCATAAAAATACAGAAAAATAAAAAAAGAAAATATAAAAATAAATAAAGAAAATATAAAAATAAATAAAGAAAATATAAAAATAAATAAAGAAAATATAAAAATAAATAAAGAAAATATAAAAATAAATAAAAAGATACAAAGAAAAGTTGGTTACTTAAAAGCAGATTTTTAGAATATCACAAAAATGTTAATCATAAATTAAATTTTTACTTGTTCTTTTAATTTAACTTTAAAAATGCACATAATACAAGTGCCACGAAAATGGCTGCTCCACGCAGTCTGGCTCTACTCTAATTTAATATCGCAAGAAATTAAAGCTAAGCGTGCCAAAACGGTGATAGTCAAAACTACGAGTTCTTTATTGAAATTATGATTTTATCTCAGTAACTTGTGTTTACACAGAAAACTCTATTGTTAAGGTAATTTAAATCATAATTATGATTTTTGTAAATCATATCTTTAATAGATTAATTGATTTGGAAATTTGCATCGTCGAAAAACTTTTATCAATTCACGAAACTTTATAAATCTCAAATAAGACTTTAATCCAAGAGAAAATAATTTAAATATCAAACAACCAATTTTGAGTTCAAAACCGAGAACATTTTCCTAAGGTGATTGGGTCACCACACGAGCATTACCGAATTTGAACTCAGGACACCTTAATGTCCTTGTGTTAGCCCCAAAGGCAATCACCTATAATGCAAAGCTGCACCGGAATTGTCTGATGGAGATTGATCACTTCTTCCGGAAGATGGAGCGATGTCATTCCGTTGGAAGACTCCATAATTTCTTGGAAGTAGTTTGCATTTTCTTGGAATCTCATGAATATCCCCTTATCGTCTTGACATCGATTAGAGCTTGAAAATAAATTTTAAGTGTGTAACGTTTGTATCAAAAACATTTGCTGACATTCTTTGAAAAACAAACTATCGAACCATTTTTAGTTTCCAGAAACATCTTTTTTAAAAAAAACTTCAAATTTTTTACTGTTTTTAGCCGTAATATATCCTCAGGCTTTTTATTCATTTAGGATGTTAGTTTTCAATGAAATTTTTTCTAAGATTATACAGCGCTAATACCAATATTCAT
Organism: Meta bourneti; assembly: GCA_933210815.1. Lineage (NCBI taxonomy): Eukaryota > Metazoa > Arthropoda > Arachnida > Araneae > Tetragnathidae > Meta > Meta bourneti. The sequence goes on from OW119928.1 coordinate 27,345,724, forward strand.
TACAAAAAATACACTTCATTTAGGTAGGTAGTTAATTAACAGTGTACTGGAGCAACACAACGGGTTATTGACGACGGTCGTGAATCAATCCCGAAGGGAAAGATCCGAAAACAATACCTCGTTACTTAGAACCAAGGTCAGATGCCTGAGCTGGGGCCCCACTCTTCAAACTTCCACACCACGCCAACGTGAGGACATTTGAGGCCACGACGAATTTAACGTGTACCAGCCCCCTCATCAATTTAGCTTATTATACTATTTAGTCTATTAACTCTTTGAGGCACACGATTTTAAAGAAAAAAACCCAGTTGTTCAGAATTGTTTATTCACTTATTCAGATTCAAAATTAGTATGAAACATCAAATAACATGTTTTTTTAATTATAAAACGATTTATTCACTCATAATAAATTTTTATGAAACAAAAACATTTACCTTTATGAAAGAGAAAAATTCACTTATCACAAAAAAATATAAATAAAATATAAATAAAAAAATATAAATAAAAAAATATAAATAAAAATATAATAAAAAAATATAAATATATAAATAATTATAAATTCCTTTATCACAACAGTGTCAACTTACTAATGCGTTTTGACGTGTGTAAATTTTTGTTTTCAGTTATTCACACATTTAGCGTTAGTTCATAGCATTGCAAACTCAATGTAAAACTTTAAATAAAATATTAAACTGTATGACTATGAGTAGTTTCAACTTTTTGAGGTGGGTTAAAAATATCCCACCATGCATAAAAAGCTAAGCAAAAGGTGAAACAGTTTTTAACCCACCTAAACCCCCTAAGAGTTAACCTCTTAGGGGATCATATGTATATACCCGTGTGTCAAACTGTAATGACTTCTAACCATTTTTGATTCTTGACCAATATAATATTTTCTTTGATTCTCACAGCCAATAGATATGGTTATTTATAATCATGTGTGTTGTGGGCTTGGAGTAATATGATACTACTCGGAAATATCGTAACACTCAGATGTTAAGACGAATTCAAAATGGAAACTGACACCAATTTAACTAAGATTAAAATCAAGTCTAGTTAGTGGATTAAAACAATTCTGTTTTCTCTCTCACTAAGATATTTTTTAAAGTTTATGTACCGAGTTTTAGTTATAATTATTAAGCTATAAACACACCCAAAGCTAAAACTCGTTTATTCCTAGAGAACAGAAACGCTTCCATCCACCCCAACAAACGACCCGCGTTCTCTTTATTTATGCCACTTTCCCGTGGGGCCCAAGGTTGGCAAACTCCAATCCAGTCTGTAGTTTGTGTCATTCCGTAAGTTATAGGATAAATGGGTGCACTCAACTGGTGAGAAGATCAGTTGTTAACGTTATCTTCCATACGGTGAGGCTGAGTGATTGTTATTGGATGTTGGGCGGATAATGCATTTGCTTTGTTTATGTACCACATTACGAGATTCTATGGTACGAATGCTTCAATTAAACGAATAGATGGTTCAGATGTTCTCATGCTGACGTTTCACATCGTTTGGCCTATCTTGTTTGCATTATAACAATTACTTTTTGTTGCGAAGTTCCCTTTTGTTCATGGATGGATAAATTTTTATGGCACAAGGGTTAGATTCGGTCAAGCTAAGTTCAACAGTTTTGTTGAACTTAGTTGTTAAGTAAGTTTTGTACACGGGTCTGTACAGTAAAATTAATACATAGATTGGTTGATACCTCACATCCGAATGGTTTATTTTCTTGCATGTTTTTAAATTCCTTTTTCTTAGAGGGGACGCGGTAGCTCGCTGATTAACAACCGGTGGGTTGCGAGTTCGAAATTCGGTCCAACCAAAGACCGTCGTGTACGTGAGAGCTGATGCACGTTAAATCTATCATGGCCTCAAATTCCTCACGTTGGCGTAGTGTAGACCTTTGGTTAGTTGGATACCAGCTCAAGTGTTGGCCTCGTCATCTGATCGTGGTTCAGAATTACGAGACGTTGTCCTTGGTACTTTCTCATCGGGATTGATCGCAGACTTTCACCAATTGACCGGTATGTTGCTAGAGTACGACGTAAATTCAACTACCTACCTTTTTGTTACGAATTTCTCGTTTTCATATAATTTTGTACAATTAAAAAAGTAGATATTTGGTAGATCCTGTTATGACGCTTCACAACCTGTGTAAACTGAAATTAGGTCTGCTAATATCATTTAGTTACGAACTTTTATCGCACATGAGTGGCTGGCTCAATGGGTTTGAATACTGTCCTAGCAACATACGAGTTGCAGGTGGCGAAGGACAGATTCCAGTAACTTACCCTGGGTGTATTGTCTCATTTGTGTCAGAACTTTCCTTGTTATGCCCATTTACATGATGTTGTGTTGTGTTTGGCGCAGATTGACCAAATATGTCCATTGCGCCAAAGAGCACAACCCAACAAACCTTTTCCACATGGTTTACTAAAGGGTGAATCCATTCAAATTCAGGCAATAGAAAATAAAATCTTAGCCTCACCACCTTCGACATTTTAAAAATTTAGTATATGATGGCCAGTGGCGTATGTTAAACTATGCCATATTTATATTTTGCAAAATTATTTTTTATGGAAATAAGTCCCTTTAAAAGGAGGTCAAAAATATTCAATTTTACTATTCAAGAATGTCACGTAGCACTTAAAATTTCGCTACGCTTAAACCATTAGAGATAAACTTGTTTTGTTTTTTGCTACTGATACTTAAATGTTCTATTCGTAATAATAAGTAAAAATATCTTTTAAAATTGGATTAGTTTTTTAAGTTTGGCGCGGAACTTGCTGAAGTTTGGTTAAGATTTAATAAAAAAAGCCATCTTTAAAATTTTTGAAACTTTTTGTGTAAATTCATTAGAATGTTGTTAATGTAGTACCCTATATAGCTAATACAGTTTCTCAAAGATTGATTTTTAAGAGCCTTCAACGTAAAATATCATCGAAATTTCAACCGCTAACGCGTGCTCAACGAACGGATCAAACGGTATTCATCCACTAGTAAGTGAACGCTCGAATCTCCTCAACCAGGAGCTCAAGCACTTTTTTTCTATGCTATATTTTAACATGATTCATTATTTCTATACATATATCAATAAAGCATATGGAACTAAGATGTCTGATAATCCTACTGTTAATAGTTTTAAAAAGAAATCAGCCAAACTCTATTTACCGCGGAACTTATTAACTAACTTTTAATTATTTACCGCGGAAATATCTGAGCTGCATATGCTTCAGGACTTTGCATTAAAATTTTCACTTGGCAATAACTTGCACACATGGTTTCACTTGCACCTGCTGCAATAAATTATAAAATAAAGTTACAAGATATATTGTTCCTGAGGGCTATAAGACTGTTGATTGTTTATATTCTACAAACAGCTGCTTTTTATCCACCCAGCTGCTCACATGGGGAAGATTATTTTTATGTAGTGAAAGAGTAGCTTTTTAATGTACCAATCATCGTCATGATTTTTACATTAAAAAGCCTTTACCTCTGATTACATTTTATTCCTATACATTTTAAATCGTTAGTATATAATACTCATTTACTCTGAATTCATTCTTGGATTTGGGTATAATTCATTCTGGGATTTTTTATGAAATTAATCTCCCAAACAAATCAATATATTAAGTAAAAAGCAACTTCATGGTTTCAGAAGATACAAATAAATTTAATTATGTCTTTTTATGGAGGAAGGCACATGAAAATTTTCCTGCAACATCAAAAAATAGTTTTTAAATAATTCACAAGTTAACTCTTGTTGAAAATTTTACAATTGTGCGTTCATATGACAAAGTCGACCACTTGTTATACACAAAATCCGATCTCCTAGTATTGTGATATGAGAGTGAAACTTTTGAAGAATCGAGGAGGATTGAAAGTAAGTTTATTTACTTATGAAGCTGTATTTAGTCATGAATTGAATTTGTGAAGTTCAACATTGAAATAGTTATTTATTGAAGTACCCGTTGAATGCTTCCGTGGAGTTTTTTTATATAGCAGAAAGGACAGATTAAACACTTTCACCGAATTGAACGAATCTCTCAATTTATTTTAATTAATATTTTATTTAGCGTAACTAATATTAAAATGAGCAACTTTTCTTATTGTTTTAAGTAACTAAAAATTTATATCATTATTTTATAAGGATTTATAGGGTATTACGTTTTGTGCTACTAGTTTCAATAGTTTAAATGTTTTAATATAGTTACAGGAATTTATTAATATTTCAAATATGTAGTTTATTACTCTGATCCTTTTTATCAATACAATTACATTGTATTTTTTAATTTGGTTTTGTAGTCAGATGAACAGCAAAATTATGATTTGTTTGTGAAATTCTGTGTACATGTTTAATATATAATTCTGTGATAGATAATTTATTCAAATTAAGTAAATAATGTAAATTATTCAAATTATTCGGTTAATGTTAAGTAAAAAAGTATTTAAGCAAATACGGAAAGCGTATTTCCCATTGACTGAATCCCGATTTAATCTAGGGATTTCCAAAACCTTTTTCGTCCTTTTATAGGGAATTTAACATGCGCTTAGGGATTTTTCGTACTTCGAAAGGTAATTTGACGGTATTTCATTATTTTCTGATCGCGTCGGGTTTTCCGATCAGTCTTTACATAAAATAATTTATTTAAGCTTGACTATTCAAAAACTGCAAAAATTGCTCACACTCTGATATAATATTTATATAGGAACTTAAAATAATCAGATCTTTAAAAGAGCTTTTTTGAGAAAAATCAAATTGAAAAATTCCTATTTACAATACTATTTACGTATCACTAATGAAATTACTATCATTAGTTGCTCTAAAGTCTTACAATTGTTTTGAAAAAAAAATTGGATTATTTTAAATACTATAGGAGATATGCGATTTAACTAGGTGATGTACTCTAAGAAAAATAAATTTTAATTTGTGACGTCACTTTCACAGCCCTGTATCTCGAAGAAAATTTTTTTTCGAGATTATAAAAAATATTTTGATTCAAGGTGGCCCAAAATGTATCTGTATGCAAAATACCATTCGATTCGAAGATGGTCAGGCGAACAGCCTTCCTGGATTTGAATGGATTCACCCTAAATTAGTATTGTTCGGTATATCTAGTGATGGTTTTTGCATCGCATTCTACTTAATTTAAAACTCAATAACTTTTAAAAACCTATTTTCTTTTCAAATGCTTCCTTCTATACGTATTAGGGCAATAAAATTAATAGTTTATGTTCTATGCAATATGAACAAGCCAGATCACATTGTAGCTGTAGTAAATAGATAATGTTTCACCCAAGGCAGGCCTGTTTAAAATTTAACAATTCAGCTAAAGACAAATGAGTTTCGGATTTGATCGGAAATCGATGCTTTGCTTTAGATTTCCTAGTGCACTTTTTGTCCTGCATCCTTATTTATCAAGAATTAATGCTAAGACGTATATAAAGAACAGTAAAATGTTTTAAGAGTATCCATCGTCTGTAAAGAACAAGTAGAAATGATAGGCAAATGACTTTTAATGTAACTTTAAGTGATTTTAAAGGTAATGTCTTATAAATTGTCTCAAGACATTTGAACATACAATTTTAAAAACTGTGGAATATATTTATTAGTAAGGGGTGTTCCATCTTTGAAACTTTTTATTTTGTAATTTTATGATAGTTTTCATGCTTTTAGCAGTGATTTCAATACAACTTTATTTCATGATTAAAGAGCCGCTAGGTCCGATTTCATGTTATCTTGTATATACGAAATACAATGCTCATAAAATAATAGGATAAAATAGAAATAGTGGACTGGAATTTCATTTCGGCACTGATTTCAAGATATTTTATTTTAAATTTATATTTTAAATTCAGAAAAGTATAGAACTAGTTAAACTTGGAGAAACATGCTTTAAATATTTACATTCACATAAACACTATTTTGACACTCAAGAATCCATACATTTTTAGGAATATTTTATGGTTTTTATTACTTACATTATCATAGTAAATATACTTTTATTTTCTGAAGATGCCTTAAAATCTTACTGAAATTCCTTTTGTATAATTACAGAAGTCAAATTATTCTTTCATTAATTAAATTATGTACAAACATAAAACGAGGAAGTTAAATAACCACATGATCATTACCTCCTGTTCACTTGCGTTAAATGACTTTTTTCGGAAACACTGAATGCGTATTTTCATGATGATGAGGGTTAGATGATTCGGGTCATATGGAGCAAGGTTCAAAAATGGATAAGCTATTCCACTTTCATGCTGATGAACAAACACATTATCATATTGTAATCTGTTTGAAAGATATATAATACTATCAAAATGTTTATATTTTTAGTTTATATCTTACAATTTAATAAACGTTCTAAACATCTCTGTACCGTAAAAATAATTGTTAGTAAACGAGTGTCTTCTCTGAGCAGACAATATATGAAGTAACTGGTGTCTGAGTCTTCAATTATTTCTCCAAGCTTGCGCAACTACCACAAGGTAACACTATTAAAGTCGATATTTTTCTTTCCTACTTTGTATTTGAAAACGAAACCATTTATTAAAATTCAAGCTTTTTTTTGAAAAAACTCATTAAAATGAAATTTTGGACTATCATTTTATCTTATACACGGAATTCAAGAATGTTTCATATAATTGCATAAGAAAGAGCGAAACATATTAAATCGGATGATAAAACGTATCCAAAGGAAGAGAAAAATAAGAGGAAGCACCAAAAGAATGGAGATTACCTGCTGCTGAAGGTGAAGGATGACCACAAATACGCAACAGATTCTGGTAGACCGCCAGTGTAACACAAATAACCTTCTACTTTGGTTTAGTATACAAGATATATTAGCTAGCAGAAACCAAACAAGAGACTAAAGTGATTTATGTATCTAAAGCGTACTATGTTGAAGAAAGAATTTACTTTGCTTGCACTGAGTAGGTTCATTTATAAAGGGTTCCATTTAATCAGCACAGAATTCATGAATAAATTAGATTAAAAATAACTGAGTATTATAGTGCAATTTGAAGTTACGTATCGCACATTTCAGTCTTCAAGAAATGTTTTTCATTCAAAATATATCCATGTATCGGAAAAGAACATGTAAAAGACTAATTAATTTATTATTAGTCTATTTATTTCTCAATATAGCTCATTAAAATTTGAACAAATAACATTTTGCAAACTCTGCTGTAATTTGCTAATGTAAAACTGCTATGATAATAAACTAATTTGTACACAACAATAACTCTACACAAATGGAACTCAAATATTTCGGAAATACCTACTTAAAAGAAAACAGTGATATCTCATTTCTGAGAAGTCTGAATTACAAATATTGAATTCGTCATTTTCAAAGGGATTATGCAAAACATCATAACTATAAGTCCCAAATGATCAAGAAAAACTACCATATATTCCCATACAATAAATTTCGAAATGAAATGTGTATATTATACATTTAATCTAAGCATACGCGTCAAACATTAAAAATGAAATGCGTAAAAGTTACTCACTAAACTGCATTGATGTTTCACGAGATAGCGAAATGAGAATTATATTAAATTTTTTAAATCAAAAGCCTCTTAACATTACATTTTTAAAATCTTAACATAACTTTTCCCAATTTGGAATTACAAGGTAGGAATTTTAAAAATATTTCTGCTGAATAAAAAACTAGTGCACGAGTATTGTTCGACCACTGAAGACTGTGGACGAATCCAAACTCGATAGGGAGGATGGGAAGATAAATAAACTTTGGAAATACCGGATGCAGTTGAATTTAATTTTGTTCACTCATTCGCTTGTGCGAATATTACTTTTCTTCGATTGTTTCTGTGTGAGTCTTGAAGAATTTCAATTTGTAACAAGTTTTCAAAGTAGATTTTGACAACATGATTTAATTTTGTGATCGAGAAACAGAAAATAACGATATTGTAATACCGATGGCTCCTTTTACAAAACTAACCTCACACCAAATTGCCAATATCTGTCCTCGGGTGCCATTTCCTAAAACCCCGACCCCCTTGTACCCCCAATAATTTATAAAGGGGTTCGGCCCCACAAAAAGGGAGGGATAAATAAATTATTACAACTAATTGATCGAATAATTTCAACAACACACCCATAAGAGTGAAGAGGAGATGGACGTGCCTCTGTCTACAATCCTCCGAACTATTAAAGACATGCAATATCTACCTGGAAATCCCTGTGGAAGCAAAGTACCACAGGGAGAAGAGCTTGTACATTCAGCAAAATCCCTAATCCTAACTTGTGGGTCGCGATCCAGGATGTTTAAGCTAGCTTTCTCTACTTTCTTCTCCTCATCCTTTCTCTTCGCAATTGCTTTACGTTGTCTGTCTTCAGTTTGGCCAAATATGACTCTTGCGCTATAAAACCCCAAAACAACCAACCAAACCCAATCCTAACTTTTCTCTCAAGGTTCCTCTGTCGAGGTTTTTTGTCCATCAAGATCTGGTCAGTTTTGCTAATGACGATACTTCGATACAATCACCAAGAGAATTAACACTTTACAACGCCTATAACCCTATACACCCCTCTACATCTATCACCAATAATCATCCTTATTTAGCCGGGCGGTGGTAGCCCAGTTGAAAGAGTAGCGTATTAACAACCGGAGGGTTGCGGGTTCGAAATTCAATCCAATCAAAGACCGTCGTGTGGGCTGGTGCACGTTAAATGTGTCAAGGCCCCAAATGTCCTCACGTTGGCGTAGTGTGGAAGTTTGGAGTATGATATCTTAGACGTGATCTCATCATCTGATCGTGATTCAAAATTACAAGGAGTTCTCCTTGGATCTTTCCATTCGGGATTGATACCGGACAGTCGCCAATAGCCCATTTTGTTGCTCCAGTGCGACGTTAATTCAACTACCAACCTTATTTTGCCACTGAAGTAGTTCAGATAGCGCATGCGCAATCGCATTGTTGTCTGCGACAACAACAGTCGGACAGTATTAGTACTAGGAAATAAAATAGCGTGACAGTTATTAGATTTTGCGAACAAGGCAATGTTTAATCGGCAATATCTTCAATGAAAACATTACCAAATAAATAAACATTCTCCTGATTACTTTCCATTCATGTTATATTTACCGAAAGCAGGGAATGAAAATTACTGATGATGTCCGATTCCGAGTCAGACAGAGTGAAAGTGTGCGGTCAGAATGTCGCGGTCTGTTTCTGTTAGAAAATCAATCACTAACATCGAAGAAAACACTCTGTCTTGAAATATTTCATTTCTCCGAGTCTAGATTATTTCTTTCTGCCCGAGATCTTCTAAAAACCTACTCTTATGGGTAAATGTAGAAATCGATTTTTGTTTCTTTCGGTCGCTTGTTTCCCCCCCCCCCTAGTTGTTTCGGTTTAGAATAGATCATTTTCGGGGGCTTATATAGGTCTCGAGAACATTCTAAAATTAGAAGTAGCGGGCTTTTTCGAGGCGACAAAAAATGCAAGAGATAAATCGTACACTTTTATCGACTTCGAGAAATCTCTATCGTTATTGGTGCGAGTTTGAAAGTCTGACAAGAAACTAGAGCATTGGGTTCGTAAGTTTTTTGTTTTTGAAGTCATTTGAAGAAAAAGTAGTTTCGAAGATTTAATCTTTATCACTTAAATCTGAGAAACGTAAGTTGTATCATCTGTGATCTCATATTAGCTTTATTTCTACCTTTAAATACTTTGCTTAGAATGTTAAATTATGTTTGGTCCCGTTTCCGAAGCTTACTTTACTTACAATTTTCATTAGCTTTTAGTAGATTGATTCCGCTAGCAATGCATATTCAATGAGAAATGTAATCGTTCAGGACATCTGTATGAGAGGCATTTTCTGTCAAGTTAAATGTGGGTGGCGAAAGTTTTTCTATTGCGATACGTGTTTCCTGTACGTATTCTGAATGTGACGTCACTTGCCTTATTTTTCGAATACGATTTCAGTATTTCGCCAATAAAAGTTCCAAAGAATAAATTCCGAATTAAAATATGATAATTGATTGGTTAGCACGAATTAGATTAAATGCCAAACGTCGCCTAAACGGTGATGAAATACATTTTAAGATAACCCTTATATATATGAGAGAATTTGGATAACGAAAAGTAAGATAATTTTCTGTCTGGTTTGCTTGTTTAACCTGAAAAACTATCATATCTTTGTTTGGTGTTAAATACAAAACTATCCACTGACCTGTCTATCTGTCTATCTATCAAATTGTTTGTTTTTGATAAAAATGCTCGTCAAATTTCATAGTGCGAAAAGATTCTGTTTAACCCATAATTTGTTTATTTCATTACATGGAATATAAATATCAGCTACAATCATATAAAGTTTGTTATGCTATATAGAGAAAAATGAGAAATTCTAATTCTTTGGATTTTGATGAAAATATCGTTGACATATTTGTCCTAAAAATTATTCTGAAATATTTTAAATAGCCATCTCAACAAAATTGTGTTTCTATTTTATAACGAAATTTCTTCGTATTCGGAAAATATCTGGAATGTTTATTGTGAAGTTAGCCTCCATCATCATTGCAAAATTGTTGTTAGTATATTCTCATGAAGTTTGCTCCCCCATTCTGAGAAATTCAAAAATACTTTTGTTGTGAATTGAAGTGTTATCAATGCAATATTGTTCTAAAAATGTTATTCTAAAGAGTCATTTCGTTTTGAAGAATTATAAGGTAATGTTACAATAACCAACTTAATTTTAGAATAACGTATTCAATACCTTTCAAGATAAATACGTTCATAAATTAATAGTACGTTTGAATGTAACACGCATGTTCTTTTGTATGTGCGTAAAACAAAAATCTGCTTTGAATATTTCATAATGTTTTTTACGAACTTGCACACACTATCTCTGCTGTTCTATTTATTACATTCGCATTCGCATTGTGCTCAATTAAAATAATAGGATGATTCTTAAAAGGCTTTTAACACGATTGTTTTAGGGGAATAAATAATTTAAAACAAAATAAAAAGTTACAGTGTTTGTAAATTAACATACCTCTACTGGATTAAATATCCTTTTCAGAAGTATTTACAGAACTACAAATTAAAATCTCTATTTATTTGAATAATTATGAAATCTGAAATCTCAGATCCATAACTTGACATTGTTTGACGCAGCTTAGTCAAATAATAGGATGCCATGAAACCAAATTCAACCAATCAACCAGATTCATAAACAGAAATTCCTTAATGAAATGAAAAGTCTTACAATAAGAGTAAAAAAGTGTATGAAGTTGATAAAAAAAATTCCGTATCCCATCATTTAGAAATGCATTTTGCAGTAAAACAGTAAAAATTACAAATGTATTTTTGTACTTTTAAAACAAAGAATGTATTTCTCTTCAGTCTTAATGCTTTCTTCTTCGATCAAATCAAACGGTTTCCCGTATCGATTATCTTAAATAGTTTAACGTGTACTACATCCTATTGGTTAAAAAAATATTCTACTTAGACTTTATAATAATTTCCGTTAACTATTCACGTTTCTTACCATTACGTATAATTAATCTTGTAAGATTAATTTCATTGCAGTAGCTTTTTGAATTAATGAATGCAAAAACCGTTTTATATCTGTCCCTTTCCTTTTCATAATTATTGAAAGAGAGCAGTTATAAAAAGTGCTCGTGTAAGTAAATCTATCTGTAAGACAGGTCCATGATTAAAATCGGTGGAATTTACCCACAATTCTAAACCAAAAGTTTCTCTGACAGTTCAGTTGGACTAACACCAGATTTTACTGTATTCTATTTTTGGAATCAGCTTGAAGGAATTATTTTCGAATACGAATGTGATTAAAGAAATACAATTTACTTTCTGTAGATGATTTTTATAGGTGGTTGAAGTCATTTACAGTAGGATGCGAATGCTAATATCCATAAAAAAATTTACTAATTCGCAATCGAAATAGAAACACGATTTTTGGTCATAAACTTTAGTAGAAAGGTTTTTACATAAGATGTTCGTAATTATAAAGTTATATAGTGCTTGACACATAACACAAATGGCGTAATTTTGTACACTGTCGTGTAATACTTAAGCTCAAATGTCCTCACGTTGGCGTGGTGTGGAAGTTTAGAGAGTGGGGTTCCAGCTCAGGTGTGACCTCGTCATCTGACGAGGTTCGAAATTACTCAGTGCCGTCCTCGGTTCTTTCCCTTTGGGTGAGATCCCGGACCGTCGCCAATAGCCCGTTGTGTTGCTCTAGTGCGACGTTAATTAAATACCTACCTCAGTCATGCTGGCGTGGTGTGGCAGTTAGGAGTGATATTCCGAATGTGACATCACTTGACTTGTTTTTCTTATACGATTTCAGCATTTCGCCAATGAAATTCCAAAGAATAAATTCCGAATTGATGATTGATAGTTGAATGGTCAACATCAATTATATTAAATTCCAAACGTCGCCCAAATGACGATAAACTACATTCCAAAGAAATGTATCATGTGAGATCATTTGGACAGCAGATCTTCGCATACCATCGTGTTTGTTTCAAAAATCGCTCTTTCAATACACATGAATGTTCGTAGGATCATACAACGAATAAAAGAGGGTTTTGTTTCATTTTCTTCATTAAAAATAGTCTGTTATTCTTTACCGAGAACTTTGGGTACTCTTATTGAAAATAACATTGTCTCGTAAGATTAAATGTTATTTGTTTGAAATCTCGCTCCCCTCGAGTCACATGGTGAAATGTTAGCGAAGCTCTGCTGTTAGATTTATTTGGGTTGATTAATGAATTAATGCTAAAAGGTGTTCAATAAAATTATATTGATATTTCGGTTCTGGTAAATAGCTAGCGATGAGAAATATTTTTATGAATTTTGTAGCATAGTGCCTTTTATTGCATAAAATAAACTTCTGCACCAACTTCTTAATATCTTTACAAGAGGTTCGACTATATACTGACGTACACTTTGTAACAAATTTTTCTATAAAAATTTTCGTTTTATTGTTATTTTAGATCTTTAAAAGATCTCAAAATCTGTTTTAATGAAAAAAGATAACCATCTTGAAATACATCGTTCAATGGAATATTACGCAGTATTATGTGACAAGTATGTACATACATTACAGTACTATCCCACAATAATAATCTATTGCTGAGATCAGTATTCCCTTAATTAAACCTTCTAGTGAGATTTTAATTCACGAAACTTCACGCTTCCTACTAAAACCTATCCCCCATATCGCGTGAACTCAAGTATCACACAAGCCATCAGGAGTCTGATTAACTTTGGAGTCCTTAAAGTCAGTCATGTATGATAGCCAGCTTACTTCCGTAAAAATGCTGTAGGAGCAGTTTAGTAGTCAAGGGAAAATTTGAAGCCAATTCCAAAGTGTTGCCACACCGAAAGTCGTAAATAAAGAAGGCGGGTTAACAGAATTGGCGCAAATCTCTCCTAGAAATGAACGTCCTTTACACATCTATCATTACCCTTACTTAAAAATAAAAATGTAACCCTCACATTATCACTCATAAGAAATCTGCATTCTACTATTAGGATAATAATTTCTTGTATTTGCCGATTCAATAAAATAGTCTATTATCTACTAGAGCCCCAAATCACATACATTAGTGGTATTATTGAAACTTCAATAAAGAACTTTTAGGTTTATAACTTAGACACGTCCAATTCCACTCGAACTCAAATATCACGCAGGCATCAGGAGGGAGATTAAACTTGCTATCATGAATAGTTGGAAGACGATACCGCTAATAGCAATCTTAAAAATAAAATTACAACACTGCACAGAAACACTCATCACAAATATACAATTCTGTACCACATAATTTCTTGTAATACGAGATAAAAATAGTCTTATCTACTGTCCAAGCACAACTACATTTTACAATCCCCACAAACCAGATCTTAAGCAACAAATTCCAGAATTCCGGTTTTACCATTAATTAAATATCCACCACCTAATGCGAAGCAAACTGTAATACTGGAACTGGAGCCTTCAGCCAAACTCTAGATATGCATGAGTGCAGTCTCCAACCAAACACATACCTTGCACCATAAAACCCCAACATCCAATCCAGCCAAACACATTATGAAACATTGCAACTTCAATATGACCCAAACTCTTTATTCTGCGCCAACTCAAATATCACAGGTATCAAGAGTTTGATTAAACTTGCAGTCCTTAAAAACGACAATGCATGATAGCAATCTTAAAATAAAAATATAACCTTGCAGTGAACTCATAGCAAATATACAATGCTGTACCACATAATTTCTCGTGAAGATATTAAATAAAAATTTATATTATGTGTTATCCAAAAGAAACCACATAGTACCATCCACAAGCCAGATCTAAGGCAACTAATTCAAGAACTCCAGTTTTCCAGACTAATTAAATATTTACCACCGAAGACGAAGCAACCTGAAATACCAGAACTGACTCCTTCAGTCAAGCTCTAAGTATACCTGAGTGAAGCGTCAAACCACACATTAATGTAACTTTAATATGAAACTGTGTCCAACTTAGACCCGGACTCCAATTCCGAACTCAAACATCAAAGTCATCAAAAATCTGATTAAATTTGTCCGTAAAGGCGGTAATGCATGATAACAATCTTAAAATAAAAATGTAACCCTTGACTGTAACACTCATCGCAAATATACAATGGTGTGCGACATAATTTCTCGTAAAGATATCAAATGAAATATTATATTATGTCCGAAAAGCAACCACATAGTATCATCCAAGCCAGAGCTAAGACAACTAATTCCAGAAGACTCCGTTTTTCCCACTAATTAAACCTTAATTATTAAGAGAACTAAAATACCGTAACTAGCACCTTCAGCCTAATTCCAAGTATGCCCAAATGGTGCCTCAAACCGCACACTCAAACCATACATTAATATAACTTTAATATGAAACGTGGTTTCCAACTAAGACCCGAACTCCAATTCCATGAGAACTCAAATATCAAGGAATCTAGAGCTAGATTAAATTTGTCCTTAAAGAAGGTAATGCATGATAGAAATCTTAAAATAAAAATGTAACAGGTGAACAAACAAATATATTATGGTGTACCACATAATTTCTCGTAAAAAGGTATAAAATAAAACATCCTATTAACTATGTCCAAACAGCAACTCCATAGTATCATCCAAGCCCGAGCTAAGGCAACTAATTCCAGAAGATTCCGTTTTTCCCACTAATTAAACATCCACCACCTAATGCGAAGTAAGCTGAAATACAAGAACTGACTCCTTCAGTCAAGCTCTAACTATACCTGAGTGAAGCGTCAAACCACGCATTAATGTAACTTTAATATGAAACTGTGCCCAACTTAGACCCGGACTCCAATTCCACGTGAACTCAAACATCAAAGTCATCAAGAATCTGATTAAATTTGTCCGTAAAGGCGGTAATGCATGATAACAATCTTAAAATAAAAATGTAACCCTTTACTGTAACACTCATCGCAAATATACAATGGTGTACCACATAATTTCTCGTAAAAAGGTATAAAATAAAACATCCTATTAACTATGTCCAAACAGCAACTCCATAGTATCATCCAAGCCCGAGCTAAGGCAACTAATTCCAGAAGATTCCGTTTTTCCCACTAATTAAACATCCACCACCTAATGCGAAGTAAGCTGAAATACAAGAACTGACTCCTTCAGTCAAGCTCTAAGTATACCTGAGTGAAGCGTCAAACCACGCATTAATGTAACTTTAATATGAAACTGTGCCCAACTTAGACCCGGACTCCAATTCCACGTGAACTCAAACATCAAAGTCATCAAGAATCTGATTAAATTTGTCCGTAAAGGCGGTAATGCATGATAACAATCTTAAAATAAAAATGTAACCCTTTACTGTAACACTCATCGCAAATATACAATGGTGTACCACATAATTTCTCGTAAAAAGGTATAAAATAAAACATCCTATTAACTATGTCCAAACAGCAACTCCATAGTATCATCCAAGCCCGAGCTAAGGCAACTAATTCCAGAAGATTCCGTTTTTCCCACTAATTAAACATCCACCACCTAATGCGAAGTAAGCTGAAATACAAGAACTGACTCCTTCAGTCAAGCTCTAAGTATACCTGAGTGAAGCGTCAAACCACGCATTAATGTAACTTTAATATGAAACTGTGCCCAACTTAGACCCGGACTCCAATTCCACGTGAACTCAAACATCAAAGTCATCAAGAATCTGATTAAATTTGTCCGTAAAGGCGGTAATGCATGATAACAATCTTAAAATAAAAATGTAACCCTTTACTGTAACACTCATCGCAAATATACAATGGTGTACCACATAATTTCTCGTAAAAAGGTATAAAATAAAACATCCTATTAACTATGTCCAAACAGCAACTCCATAGTATCATCCAAGCCCGAGCTAAGGCAACTAATTCCAGAAGATTCCGTTTTTCCCACCAATTAAACATCCACCACCTAATGCGAAGCAAACTGAAATACCGGAACTGGCGCCCTTCGAGCCAAACTCCAAGTATGCTTGAGTGGAGCCTCAAACCACACAGTAAGTCCGCTACGCAGTCCTGTGTTAAGAGTAAACGTATTCAACGCAAAATGGATCTGTGGCGATCTCCTCCGACTGTCTCTATCGATCGGATTGGTTCGAGCGATTTCATGGACCTACGAAACCTATTTCGCTTAAAAGAGCTCTTAATTTAAAGGCTCATCTGGTGCTATGCGTGGGACGTGAACGGAATGTGAGCAGGGCTTTTATGTCGTGGCCTGCTGGCTGCGAAAGGAAAAAAAGCATCGCACTTCGTGATGGCGTTAAGACGGGTTGGAAGCTACATGTTGCTGTTGGTGGCGTCCCTTGACCTGAGTATTGATGTATGTGGTTGATATTTTGCATATTGATTGGATATATTTAAATAATAAACCCTGCTTTGTTTATTAAATCGATTTCAAGTGATTCGTGACAGGTTTGTAACGCTTAAGCCTCCGTTAGTCTCACTGGTGCTGACAGTTGGTTGGTTTTATGGTACAAGGACCATATTTGGCCAAACTGTACAAAACACATGACAGACAACTTCACGTAAAAAATCACGAAAGGGGAAAAAGAGATCTATGTCTTAGCCTCGCTGTGAAAGGGAAAAAAGCATCTCTCGTTCTTGATAGCGTTAAGACGGGTTGGAAACTACATGCTGCTGTTGGTGATGGACCTTGACATGAGTACTGATACGAAGGGCTGATGTTTTACGAATTGAATGGATACATTTAATTGATAAACTCTTAATTTATTCAGTAGATTCAGTTGATTCCGGACAGGTTTCTTCTCATCCATCACCCATCCGTCTTACCAGAGGTTTAGAACCTATATTGGATAGGTGACAGGTTTGTAACGCTTAAGCCTCCGTTAGTCGCAGTGGTCCTGACGGTTGGTTGGTTGTTTTGGGGATTTATGGCGCAAGGGCCATATTTGGTCAAGCTGCGACAAACACATGATTCATGTAAAAATAAGAAAGGGAAAAAGAGTAATGCCATGAAAGCTGAAGATAGCTTGGTTATCCCGGGAGAATGGTCCTAGCGGTGACTTTTTTCAATGTTATGCAATGAAAAGACAAACTAAAAATGTATTACTTATAAATTTAAATAATGTACTTTTTACAGTTACTTGTTTTTTAGTATGTCTTAAAAATATATTATGCAATTTTTAAATGAACTAATGCGTGTGTAACTATGAAGTAAAAGGTAGAGAACTTTTCACGGATGTACCGCGATCTCATTTGCTAAAAAAAGACGAGGAACTAATAGATGGTGTATGAAGGATTTTGCCTTTTGCTTGTAAGTACTGCTAAGATTCCTTAATATACAATGATGAACCCTCAGCGGAAAATCTATTTCAATAATTTAATAATTAAGCTCCAGCAAGGAATATTTCCAAATTAAGTAGTGAAATGTTAATCTAACAAATTTTCATTGAATGAACATAAGACGGAAAGAAGTTTGTTGGTTGCTACAGGCCGAAGTTTTGATAGGTTGAAAGGATTATCTAACCATCTACATCTGCCAACTATGTTACAGACCTAATCTTTAATCTTTTTTTTAAATGATTAGCCCTCCTGGTGGCCCTCCTTTGGGTCGAAAGTGTCCAGCCTCTGGTTAAAACCTGTTCCAAACTGTCACTAGTTCAGTGCATGGGACAATTTGTTTTTCCTTCTTGGACTTTCATTCCCATTGGAGTAATGGGGCAGTTTTGTCTCGAACAGATATTTTGTCATTAGAAAAACTGACCTGATCTTGATGGACGAGATATTTCGTCGAAAACATTTGGAAGTTTAACGCTGACCTGCGATTCAAGAGGCTTTTGATTTGAATCCCGGTCTGGGGATGGACGTTTGTAGTGGTTCAAATACCACTTCAAGGCATCAGTCCAGGTATAATTAGCCGTAGTATAAAAAATAATGGCCGTCCATGTTGCATTATATTCTTTTGGTTAGATAACCTATATAAGCTAGATATCTCTGAATTCATATACGTTTTTAATAACTATTATTTTTTAGAAATACATTAATTCATATACGCGTATTAAATAACTGTATTTCTTAGAAATATATATTATGTTTACATCCTAATTATGTATTATCTCCATGTTATTCTGTAAGTGTGTGCGGCTTGGTCAAATGTGGCCCTTCCGCCATGAAAAGCAACCTGACCAATATTTTACCAGAGGGAGAAAAATTATGTTGATAGCTCATATTCTAAAGTGCCGATAACTCTTTTATACCAGCGAAATACCGTAGAACTAGAGAGAAATATTAGATAATAGAGAAAGTGAAGAAAGAAAAAGAAAGAAATTCAAATATTTTTATTTAAACCTTATATTTTTTTATAAAAACCTTGCTATTTTTTTTATAAAAATCTTGCTATTTTTTTTTTCAAGGTTCAGACATAGCACTAGCTAAATCTTATAAGCGTTGTATTAATGATAGGTAGGTATTTTAATTAAAGTCGCACTGGAGCAACACAACGGGCTATTGGAAACGGTCCGGGATTAACCCCGAAGGGAAAGGTCCGAGGACAAAACCACGTAATTTTGAATCACGGTCAGATGACAATTAATTCTAGAAGAAATTCTGTTACGCAATCTTTAACGTGGAAGGATTCAATGAATTCATAAAGGTTTGAACCTTATAATGTTTTTCTCGGCGAAGTATTTCATCATTATCGGTGGCGAAGTATCTCAACTGACCAGATATTGATGGACGAGATATCTCATTTGACGAGAACTGACCAGATCTTGATCTCGTCATCACCAACGAAATGGGTAACATCTTAATGTGGAGATATCTCGTCATTAGCACAATTGGTCAGATCTGTATGCAAGAGATATTTCGTAGAAACCATTTCGAGGTTAAAGAAATATATGTAAAGAATAGTTAATAATTCTGAGTAGAATGAGTATGTTCATAACAAGTTAAAACATACGTAAGAAAACGGAGTTTTATTGAATACGTAAAATATTAAAAATTCAATATTTTGTATACGAATAAATTTTAAATTTCATTAAAAGGATAAAAGTATCCATACGAATCCAATCAAATTGCTGTTTCAAATTCATTGATTTGAATCCAGAATGGTTTGCCTTATCAAAATCATGATTTCCGAGTAAGTCATGGTCATTTTTCAAGTTATACGGAAATAGATTTCTTGAACAATGCTTAATATTTTAAGCCATCTATTTGCAAACGCCGCATATTAAGTAGAAAAAATTATTTGCATATGAAATAAATTCCAATTGAAATATAATCCGTTAACAGTTTTTAAGATAACAAAAAAGTTCTGCAATATGTTTAATGCATCACATTCTTTTCAAAAACCATTTGAATCTTCAATTATGAAGTGAAGTGCAGTTTCCTTGAAAGTAGAGTCATGTAGAGTACGGTTCCGACGACAAGGCAATTAATCATGGGTCGGTCGATTTTTGAATAGGTATGAAAGCTCGTTAAGAGAAATCTGGCGTAAGCAAAAGTATGAATGGCAATCGCCGTGGATTTTCTCCCCTACCAACTCGTCATCACTGCTATCACTTCCGTTTCTGAACGGTAAACAGAACCAGCGCTAAAGACACCAGTTTTTTATGTAACTACCAATCCCCCAATTTAACTAATAAACTCGTTCAAAACTATGTGACATAACTGTCTTCTCATTTAGTGCTATCAGTTCTACAAAAACATCTTTTTTCCTCATTTACATATTTGCCGCCTCTTTTAAAAACCAAATTTTGTTACTGTAGTTGTACGGGTAAAAAAGTTATTTACGCTTTAAAAATATTGATAAATCATGAATACTTTCTTTCCCTTAAATATTTTTCAATACAACATAGCGAAAACATTTAACACATAACATTAATAGAAAATAGTTTAAATACACTACTGTGTCATACTTTATCGCATTTAAAAATTAGAGACCAATTTGAGCTTTGCAAATGAATTTCCGAACTCGCAATGAATAAATTCTCTCTGAATTATTGATTTTTTACTCTTATTCTTCCGTTTATAATTCCAAAAACGCCAAATCGAAAGCTTACTCCCCGTTTCTGTACACTTAAAATTAAATACTAATCTTCTCGAAATATTTTTTTAGAAGACAGACCGTCAAATAAAGTATATTAAAAACCCTTCCAGCCTTACGTCTACATCGTTTAAGACGTCTTACGAAATTGCGGTTTAACTTCTTAAAGGTGAAAAAAGCAGCAGTTATACTTGCTAAGAGTAGTTAATTAAATTTTCAGGCACGATGTTAACTTCAGGCATAAGTCAGATTTTCATTTTAAACTTGCGCATTTTATTTCCTGTATGTAATTTCTGCGGTTTGATATGCATTACATCAAAAGTGCAAAGTTAAAGCTAATTCTTTTGCGCAACTTGAGTTTTTCTCGATTCATAAATTCAACAAAACTACGAAAAGTCATTATCCGTGCTTTGTAGTATCCATATGCTTCTCAAAAAGATAAATTCGTCAGATTTATTTGTGTTACCAAGACAATTTAGTTATATAAAAAATAGTATTAGCCAAAAATATAGGAACTCTATTAAACTTACATAATAGATCAAACTTTAAAATGTGAAGAGCGTGTATTTAAAATTCAATATGCAGAACTGAAATTTGTAAACGTTCCGTCATGGAAATTACTTTACTTACCAATGCATTTATTATGTGATTATGTCATAGTAATAAAAATACAAGCAATGCCATTGTGATTTAGATTTCTACTTCAAAAGTGTTAAAATAACTAACATCGTATTTTAATACAAATTCAAAATTAGTCCTGCATTTGAACCAGACCTGTAGCAGTGGTCGCCATCGGAGGTTGTAATTCATCATATGTAGAATTAAATTAATTTTGAGATGAATAGATTAGAGATGAAAGCTATAATTTATTGATCATAGGTTTTCCATTGCTCACCGATACCCCTTTATTGTTTTTTTAATTATAAAAATGCATTAAATTGAAGGGTTTTAGTCAATTGATTGAAGGACGATCAAGAGTGCTTTATGGTCTCAAAAATGAGGACCCTACAGCACTTGAAAATTCAATTAGATTTATATTTATAGCACTTAATTTTTAATTTAAAATTACCCTGAATTTAAATCAAAAATCGAATTTAAGCAATATAGGTAGAAAGTTGCTAGATCAAATTTCGACTTTAGCTATTTGTAAAATAAAGCTAAGCTCGTATTTGCTACTTTTTTCAATATTTATTTCCATGAATGATTATCCTTTGGGAATATCTAATAACAGTATCTGATCTGCGCACAGGGTAAATCTATTCGGTGGGTCGTATCCGGTCTGCGGGCCTGATAAAAATATTTTAAGGGCCATATTAGCCTGCTGGCCCGGAAAACCTTTTCAGAAGACTTATCTGGCAGATTAAACTTATCCTTGGGGATTAAAAAGATATATGGGACGACAAACCTCTATTCAGAGGGTTGCATGCGATCTACGGGCCTGATAAAAATATTTTAAGGGCCATATTAGCCTGCGGGCCCGGAAAACCTTTTCGGAAGACTTATCTGGCAGATCCTTGGGGATTAAAAAGATATATGGGACGACAAACCTCTATTCAGAGGGTTGCATGCGATCTACGGGCCTGATAAAAATTATTTGGTGGACTGTATTTGGCCTGCGGGCCTATTAAACTTATCCTGAGGCGCATATTTGGTCTACTGGCCTGTTAAAACTATCCAGAGAGCCGTACATGGTCTGTGGGCCTGATAAAAATTATTTGGAGAGTTGTATTTGTCCAGCGGGCCAATTAAACTTATCCAGAGGGCCGTATCCGGACTGTGGGCCTTAGATCAATCTATGCACTACAACTTACTTTTCTTAAGAGCCACTCCTTTATCCACATACGGTAATTTATGGACGAGCTGGTTAAACCTGACCCCGACCAGAACAGCTATTTCCCAAATAGCTAACACATTCAGCAGTATGCAGCAGTTTTTGTTAATCTCTTAAACATAAATGACGGATATACCTTAGGGTAAACGACCGGTTGGCGATCACTGCGTTAAGGAAACAAACATTTTATGGAATAGTGAAGGACGTGTAGGAATACAGCAAGTAATAAACTCTTAGGATATCACTTAGAGAAAAAAAGCCGCGTACTTACGAAGTGCAACCATAATCCAGCAAGAATTCTCCAGGCAATTGCTCGGGATAAGTCGAAGCTCCGGCTTGCGACCAAATCCCTACAGCCGCCATTGATCAGCTGGAAATAGGCCGAGAAAAGGAACAACTCCACTCAACTCAAACCCACTCTATAGACGTCGACACCAATCCAAATTGCATTACTCTGCCGCAACAGCAAGAAGACGAGAGATATTACACACACAACAAATCTTCCTAGCACGGAATATTTGATAACCAAATGTCTACTTGAAGCTTCTTCCTCTGTTGGTAGCTTGTATTCACAAGGGACAAAATAGCAGCTAACTTGTCGGCGGATGACGATTTCGTATGTCTTACGGAACAATCAAATTGCTCGTCGGTTTTCAGAACTCCGCGATATCTAAGTGCAGAACTATTCTAATTTGATAACACGCTTTCACTTGATTGTAAAGAAATACTTATTATTTCTGTCTTGCAAGGCTTCCATTCTATTCAGAAGCTTACTATATCCATAAAAGCACCTGTTACGTAAATTAGATACTAGAATTTGTTTTTTAAGTATCTTGACAGAATATTATCTGGCTTTTATTCTAAATTTCGATTTGTGGTTCCATTTCTAAAAACCACCCAAAGCAACTAGTGAAGTTAGACACTGTTGAAAAGAATCACTTATCCTTTAGAACTAATGTAATCTTACAATTGTTTGTTCTGCTTGTCGCTTTCCTTGGTTTTGGAATTATTCCAAGATCTGTGATAGTGCCAAAACTTAAGATATGGCAAGATTCTAAAATGTCCGAGAAATTTCTTTGTTGAAACACTTTTCTGGTGGAGTTATGTATGTATACTTGATGCTTCTAAGTCAATAGCTATAAACTCTGAGCCAACTTGCGCTGAATAGTTTTTTCAGGCATTTTCGTTTCTAAAGTTCTTGAGAAATTAGAACAAAATTCGAGTTTTTGACGTCCTTAAAAACTGGCATCGTAACGAAATCGAAACAATCCTATGGATATTCAAGATTTGCTGAGAGCTATCAAGATAAATAGGTTTATTCAATGAAGTTCAATTCTTAATATTTACGTTAATCAGTAGAGAATGGTCGATTTAACTTTATTCCTTTTAATTTTTAGAAAATTGTGCAGAAACAAATAATCTAAATAACTCTAAATGGTGCGAAAATGTAAGAGGCATTATCCAGATCGTATTGAATATAAACTGATGGTCAGTTAAACTTAGACCATTTAAATATATTTGCTTATTTTGTATTTTAGAATACTAATTAAAATTGAGTGCACACAAAAAGCATTGAAAACTTACGTTTGATTATTACTGCTAAAAATTGGATGTCTAAATAACATTACTTGAAAAGTAGACTTGATATTTGTGGAAAACTATCGTGCTTCCTTTCCTTTACCAAGGACAATGGACTGATTTACATTGAACCATTACTGCCATAAAAGCAAAAATGGAACATCAATAATTAAAAAAACAATTTTCTCAACTTCGGATAAAAGCAGAAACTGGTCTATTAGTATTGTGTAAGAATCATCAAAAAAGTTCGATTACAAAATCCCTTTCTATAATACAAAAATCAAATGTAGGGAATAGTATCCTTAACAATTTTTGGCTGAATTATTTTGAGAGAAATGAATAACGTCGATAGAATTCATGATCACGTTTATTAAAATATATTATAAAATTAAACTTACTGTTGAACGTTTTCAATTTCATACGATTATATTAAAATTATATATTTTTAACAGTTATGAAGCAATAAATAGTTCGAAAATTTATTTATTAGAAAAAGAATGAAATAAATTGAAATTAAAAAATTCCGTAGTCTTGAGTCTTAAGAGTGAAAAAGTAAAAATAATTATATTTTTCAATGTTTATGAATCGACGGGATAAATTGTTATCAAAACTTATAAAGTAGGTAAAGAATAGGAAAATAGATTTTGTATATTTCTTTAAATCAGCAAAATTGTGTAGCAAAATGACTTAAATTGTGTTTTGAATAAGTTACCGTAAAGAAATTTAAATGGACGAAGATGAGATAGAAATTTAAGGTACATCAAAGTAGATTGGTTGAATTTTCTTCAGTACAGCGATTCGTATAAATAGTTTTAAAATTAACATAACTCAGTTTGGGATTAAAATGTATAGTCGAATCTGTATATGATAAATACATAGATACTTTAAAATTAATTGTATTTCTCATATACAAATTGATCTGAGTATAGTTATCTTTTTTCTCGTTTTCTAAACTGAAAT
Source organism: Meta bourneti (assembly GCA_933210815.1). NCBI lineage: Eukaryota > Metazoa > Arthropoda > Arachnida > Araneae > Tetragnathidae > Meta > Meta bourneti. Next base: position 27,370,646 of record OW119928.1, read on the forward strand.
TTATATAAAATCATAAATAAATATTATTTGTATTATAAGTGTCTTGAAAATAAATTATGAAGATAATAGTTTATTTAGATAATTTTATAAGTAATAATTTTAATACTACAAATTTAGTTATTCGAAAATGTATTGTCCTAATTAAATAACTCTACAACAATTTGCTTTTATGGCAGTTTTGAATATAAGAGTTTTGTATTTTACGGAATACTTTTTTATTCTGCAAATCTATTCTTATCTTTCAAAACTTCTAAAAAGTCTAGCTATTAACTTTTTATAGACAATGGAATAGTTCAAAGTAATTTTTAAGATGAATTATTTTAAATTTAATTTTGGTAAAATAGTTTTTGTGGAGCTTATATCAGCATTTACTAAATGCTCCCTCATATTCTTGATCTATTTACTATGTTAGATTTTAAAGTTAATATCTCTTCACTCAATAACCGTATACCTCCAGATTATAACAAATGAATTGTTTATCAATTCAATTTATTTATAATAAACGAACTTTTATATTCCTTACACAATAATACTGTTGGATTTTCTGGAATTTATATATATGAAGAAATTCTTACTAGTAGATCTTATCTTGGAAACATATTTTTATCTGAGAGAAACAGTTCTTTGAGAAAAATTTGAAAATATAATAGTGTCTAAGAAATACTTTTTACTTCAATAACGCTATTTTTCTACGAAACTTTCGAGACTTTTATGCTTAAGAATACCTATGCTTTTATCCATGTAACTATTTATAAACTTATTTTCTATTATGCAAAGATTAATTTATTCCTATGAGACGTATTGAACATGCAAACTATATCTCTTAACTAGTCTAGGATATGTGCCTGGCGTATTAAAAATATGCCCACAGGCTATTATAGTGAGTTATTACTAGAAATATTTATAGTGCAAATAATTAATATTTGGTGCAAAAATACTCTAAAAAGTGATTCGTGCAGTACAAAGAAAAAACTTCCTAAGATCGACTATCGGCGCTCCGGTTTTGGAATTCCTGAAGACATTCGCTTCCACCATACTTTCCAGATTTGCGACCAAACAATGACAGTCGTTCGATGCTTTCAATGCATTCGCGGCGTGAAACGCTCAGTAGACGAGGCGATTACAGCGAACTAAACAGCGATAATCTCTTGGGATTTTTCGCGTATAGGGCAAGCAGTCTTCACAGAGCCGAAACGGGACAGCAGCGAAGCAAATGTACAGGTAGACCGCCAGAAAAAAATCTCACACTGCCGTATTATCGAAACACAACTGTTGCAACCGTAACGAGTAATTCAGTGTAATCCAAAACTCCTCTGCAAAAAACTTCTTCGGCACTCGCTATTCACATGCACCAGGGAAGGGAATAATTTTTCCGATGACAAAAAAAATTTGAAAATTATCCAGTGGCGTTTTCGAGGGGAGGGATACGGGGGAAGTAATAACTAAAGAAGCAGTACACTATCCGGCCGAGCTTTATCCGGGCACCAGTGGCATTCTGTCCGAGCATTCACTACTCACTACCTCGGCGGACGGTTCGGCAGGTCGATCTAGCACGGATCTGTGTCCCGCCACCCCGTGAACGCTGAGCGCGGGTGCGCATGCGCGGCGCGTTTGGATTTGGGGGAGGAAATACGGCCGCGAACGCGCGCACGTCTTTGGGGATTGTTGTGGGGATCCCCTGGGCACCTTTTTCTTTGGGGGTTGCTCTGGGTGTCTTTGGGATACCAAACTAAAGACCGATATCACCACACAGAAAGCAATTCAAAAGGGTCTCGATTATCTCTCAAGGTTTTGTGTTCCAATCAAAAGGCCATAGCAGTGGGCAAATTCCATTAAAAAGGTACGACTTTTTTAACCAAAGTTCCCACTGCACAAACGCGAATTGTCGACGGAACAGGTTCGATTCACAAAGGGTGTATTTCTCTCTTCGGTGCCAGGTGGTTTGTTGAATTAACATTGCACTGGAGCAAACACAACGCGCTATTGGCAACGGTCCAGAATCCATCCCGAAGGGAAAGGCCGAGGGCAACACTTGTAATTTTGAACTACTGTCCGATGACGAGGTCAACACCTGAGTTGGCAGCCCGCTCTCTAAACTTACACACAGGTCAACGTGACGACAATTGTGGTACGACAGATTTAAAGTGCAACAACAACCAATGGCACGGTCTTTGGACTCGAGAAATGAATAGCGGATATAAATCTTAGACAATTGGTTGACAGTTGAATTTAAGACGTACTGGAGCAACACAGTGGGATATTGGCGACGGTCCAGGATCAATTCCGAAGGGAATGATTCGAAGACACTTCGTAATTTTGAACCACGATCCGATGACGAGGTGAACGCGTGAGTTGTCCTCCACTCCATAAACTTTCCCACCACGTGAGGACATTTGAGCCCTCGATAAATTTAACGTGCAGCAGCCGCCACGTACTCGACGGTCTTTGGTTGGATCGAGTTTTGAATTCTCGACCATCCAGTTGCTCATTCTTGACACTACCTGCTGGGTTCCCTCCTGTGCCAGTAAAATTTTCTTTGTGTGTTTGTCCTTTCCTCGACGTTGTCTTGTGTTTGGAGTAGTTTGGCAAGATATGGCTCTTGCTCCATAAAACCTAACGAAACAAACGGCTGTAATATTTAACCCTCTTGGTGGTTTATCTTCATGTCAAAAACTGCCCTATAGTGTCCAGTCTCTGGTGCAAAAACCTGTTCCAAACTCTCACAATTTCTGGGCAAGGAACAATTTGTTTTTCCTTTCCCCCTTGGAATAATAGGGCAGTTTTGTCTCTACAAGATATTTCGTCCTTAGAAAAATTGATCATATCTTGGATGAGATACCTCGTCAAAACCTTGGAGGGTTCATGAGCATTGAGTTTAATGATCTTTTGACTATTTTCAGACATATCTTCATATTTCATCTGCGAGTCAAAAATTTCGATTTTGGTTTAGTATATAGCTTTAGTGTGTATTTTTGATTGTTTTTTAACATTTAAGATATTTTGTTGATGCATGAGTCCTGTGGACCCTTCCTCTCACATGACTGGACTACTCATGTCTAAACGAATAGGATTCAAAATTTCATCGCTGTGTTCAATCCCTTTACATTTAAATATAGAACTCAGACGGATTCTTCACTTGCTATAGCAACCGAACACTAAATGAGCATTTGGTTCGCAAATGTATTTGACTGATACAGACCTGTCCACTATTTTCATACTTATGGGTATAATAAAACTTTACACCGCTTAAACACAACATCTATTTTTGTAACATCAAGAGCCTTTCGGAGGATATAAGAGTGACCTAAGACTTCCATCTAATTATGTCCCTTGTATTACAAAGACTAAATGAGAAAAAAATATTTTACGAAGCTAAAAAAGAGAATTTTGGGATTGTTGGAGACTTCTTTTGCGATGTAGAGAGAAGTCTTTATTCTAAGAAAAATTTAAGATTTCAGTTTTTGAATAATCGTTTTATTTTCAAACAATGACTAATAAAAGCCATACTATAATTCTACTATCGAAATTAATTTATCCAAAGATCAAAGATTTAAAAGAATTAGTTTGCCCCATTTTCAATCGATCACTTTTCTACAACCCCTCAGAGCTAATACATTTTGAGAAATATTTATATGTTCTTAAATTTATTCCCTTTCCCATATTTTCAAAGTTATATATCCTTCTGAATAAATTTAAGAGAAAGGTTATAACTCAAAATAGTGCATTTTAAAGGAATGTCTAGAATATAAATGTGTAAACATTTTTTTATTTCTCAATTTTTGAAATTTGCAGAATTTAGGAAAACCTCATTAAAAATATTCCATTTTATTCCCATGTTCTCTTCAGTTTCATAGAATTCGATGTCATTTCCGAAAATTAAAATTATATATATATATTACGAATTTTATTTTTCTTTACAAAATGAGATAAATATATTATATTTTGCGCTTTGCATTTTTGTGTTTACACTAGTTTTATACACAAGAAAGGGATTATATGGCTTGTATAAATACTCATGTAATATAAAACAAGAGTATTAAAAAAACTCAGTTTCTAAAGAAAGTTTTGAAAGTTAAAATATTTTTATGTCCTATTTAGTGTTCATTGATAAATATCGACGTTTACCACTATCTTGGTGAAGGTTTAAAATGCATACGAGTACATCTTCCATTTAAGTAATAAATATTAAAATTATGCATACTCCGGAAGTCTACCTCATCTTAAAAAACACATTTTAGGATTTTTCTGGTTATTAATTATTAAATTTATTAAGTCCTTCGAGGCAACGTTAATGAGTTGGGGAAGTCACTAGTATCATTCACTAGTGAGTTAAAACGTAAAAATAGATCAAGATTCTCTTAGAGTAGCCTTATCTTGAGGCTTCTTCTATCTTGATTCTTCTTAAGAGAGAGACAGAAAGAGAAGGCTTCTTTTAGATTTTATCTATATAACCTCTTAGAAGCCTTATCTATTTCACACACTAGTAAAGGATCCTAGTGTTATCCTTCCCGCTACTCACGCTTTTACGAGTTTCCTTTCCGTTGTTTGCTGTTGTCTTGATGATGGTAGACGTCTTGCTCCACCCAAAGTAGCCATTGACAATTTCATCATCCGCTTTTGATAACTCAAGAACATGGTACCAGCCCTATACTTAAAATCGAATTTCCCTTCCGTGGTTTACTTTTATCCTGATGATGGTAGACGTCTTGCTCCACCCAAAGTATCCATTGACAATTTTATCATCCGCTTTTGATAACTCAAGATCATGGTACCAGCCCCATATTTAAAATCAGGTTTCCCTTCTGTCGTTTACTTTTATCCTGATGATGGTAGACGTCTTGCTCCACCCAAAGTATCCATCGTGTATTTAATCATCCATTTTTGATAACTCAAGAACATGGTACCAGCCCCCATATTTAACATCGAGTTTCCCTTCTGTCGTTTGGTAACTCAAAAAACTCGACTAAACGTTTCGTCGACAAACGGCTATTTGGATAGGCCCCCTTATTAGATGGTATCCATTTGAGGGCAAGTGGAAGTACATGCAGCAAACCTACAATGGTTTCCACATTCCAAAATTATCATCAATTGGCGATGGTACCGTAGTTTTGAGTCTAACTTATTTTATATCGTTATTGGACATTTTTAGAACTTTTTCAATTTTTGACGACTCTAGGAATTATTACTGAAATCTGGTTAACCTGCTCCGAAATATCAAAAGTGAGAAGTAACTCAAGAATATGTATTCAGCCCCTTAACGAACTGTCGACTGAAATTTTCGTCGCCAAACAGCTATTGGATAGGCCACCAAATTGTATGCCATCCACTTGAGCGCAAGTGGAAGTGAATGTAGCAAACCTGCGTTGGTCAATACTCCAAAATTATTGTCAATTGGAGTAGGTAGCGTGTTCTTGAGCCTAACCTTTTTTTCGATATAAGTCGATGTTTCGATATTGGACATTTTTAGAACTTTTTCAATTTTTGACGACTCTAGGAATTATTACTGAAATCTGGTTAACCTGCTCCGAAATATCAAAAGTGAGAAGTAACTCAAGAATATGTATTCAGCTCCTTAACGAACTGTTGACTGAAATTTTCGTCGCCAAACAGCTATTGGATAGGCCACCAAATTGTATGCCATCCACTTGAGCACAAGTGGAAGTGAATGTAGCAAACCTGCGTTGGTCAATACTCCAAAATTATTGTCAATTGGAGTAGGTAGCGTGTTCTTGAGCCTAACCTTTTTTTCGATATAAGTCGATGTTTCGATATTGGTCATTTTTAGAACTTTTTAAATTTTGAAGACTATAAATTATTTCTGAGATCTGGTTAATCCTCCTGGTGTCTGTCTCGACGAGACATCTCGTCATTAGAAGAAAACTGAGCAGATATTGCTGAACGAGATATATCTCCTCGAAGATATAAGCTGATCAGATCTGATTGTGCCACGATAAAAAAAATCGGCATAATCTTGATGACGAGTTATCTCGTCATTAACAAAATTTATCACATTTTGATGGACAAGATATCGCGTAAAAACCATTTGGAGGGTTAACCTGCAGCAAAAAAATTGAAAAGTGCGAACATTCCGTCTTACCCAACCTTAAGTCTATAATGAAAGATCACACCTCCATAGATTCAAAACAAAAAAGGCAACTAACCTTAATCTATTCACTTGGAATATAATTCTCGCAGTGAGTTTTTTTAAATGAAATTTCAACTACAAGGGAAACCCAATGGCAGGGAAAAGCAATAAGAGGATTCCATACCATTGATTGCCGAGGAAACCACGGGGGAAAGGAGAATAATACACGCTTGGAGCACTTTCTCACTGTAAGTATTTCTCGGAGAAAAATAATTCTTCCAAGTCTTTTCTTTTATGGCTATCAAATGGTGGAGCAAAAATACCGACCATTTTTCTTTAAGGTTCAAGAGTTTTTTGTATGGATAAAAACGAGAAGCAATTTTTAGAGAGATAGGCAGCCATCTCAGAAAACTGTCTTCTGCAATGTTGAAGGCTGAAATATTGCTTACAATTTGTTTAGTAACCACCACTTAGTAACCGCTGTTCGGTTATGATGCCAACGAAAAAATAAAGAACTGGAAATATGATAAAAAGTGAGTGATTTATTTCGCGTCAGATAAATGTATCAAATTTAAAAAAGTAGCGTGTACGTCTCTTACTCGAGGAAGATAATTACATTTTTGTAGCCAGTGTGGTTTGGATGTAATGTGAAAGTTTTAACTGAACTTCAATTCACCTCATGTGACTCTATTTTTTTAGATTTCATTTACCCGTCTACATTTACACGGATACTGTTGGCACTCAGCTAGTCGCCAGTTTTTTGGGATTTACTTCAAAAGACGAAATTTGACAGTGAAGAGTAATGACAACTTTTCTAAATTTTGGATTATTTTTTATTGAAAATATTTTTCCAGAATCTCCGGTACTTTTTGCCGTATAAGAGGAATTTTCAATAAACAACAATCATTGGAAACAAACAAACCAGGCGAAAAGTGAGTGGCGGAAGTGTAGACTACTTCCGCTACTCAAATGCTCTCGCATGATATATAGGGGGTTACCTTTAAATAAAATTTGTCGCCTTTGGCAACATTTGGCGTTTAATCTAATTGGCGTTGACCAATAAACTATCGTATATCAGTTCGGAATTGATTTTGTTGAATTTTTGTTGGCGAAGTACTGAACTTGCATTCGAAAAGAAAAAGCCTAGTGACGTCACGCACAGAATATGTACAGGACACACGTTTTTTTGCAGAAACACTACTGCCACCAACAATTAGTTTGACGAAAAAGCTTCTCAGTGCAAGTTTCAGAGGTTCCAAGAAATTCTAATTTCCCTATAAGAGAGTATAGAAGTTGTAAGCATGTGAAAACATATAATCCATTAAGGGAATATCAAAGTTTGCAAAGAAAAATTCTAAAAATCTTGGAATCACCAGCCTTATTAAAAAAACATATTTTTCCCAAGCAATTTGAAAACCACGAGTGACTTCGTTTTAATGAAACATCAAATACAAATTAACCTTGGAGAGAAAGCTTTGTTTTTCATTTCAATTATATAGCTACTGTTCTATGTAGTTGTGTTACTTCAAATGTTCTAGTTTTCAGCGTGAATTATTTTGAGAATAATTTTGGATTCAAGACAGTTATTGAGTAAGTTTGTTTTTGGCTTGTTCGTTACATGCGTTCAATAAATGATACTATGAAAACGAATTTTACAAATCGGTTAAGACCCAATTACTAAATTTACAACTGGTCAAGATTTCTGTCATTGATCTATCTTTGTTCAAGTTTTGTGTATTTCAGATGTTCAAATATAAAAATATTTTATAGATATATGTACACTATTGAAAGTACTCAAGTTAACTGTATATTTAATAACAGAAATATCAGATACGCTTCTTTTTAAAAGCTTTATTTGCTAGTTGTAATTCACAATTTGAATTAAATTTATCTGAAGCATGATTAAAAGTTTTAACGGTTAAAGATCAAATCGGCGGCTTAGAGCAGAAACTAATTAACTGACAAGGATATTTTTTACTTCACAGCTGTTTAAAGACTAACTAGGTCAAAGAACAAAAATTATAACTGTAGTATTGTACATCTTTTGAACAGATTAGGACAACGTATTTCTCATAATGAAAATAAGCATTTAGTGTCTCCGAAATTATGTTATTTAATGAGTTCCTGCTCTAAGTCGATTACGTTTGAATTTTCGAAGATATTTATTATTCGATTTATACATTTCATACCAATATTATGTGAATATTTGTTGCATTTACTCCTCAAGCTTAGAGGTAGAAAATAAGTGAAATTTTGTCTTACACGGCATCAAAATCGTTTATCGTTATTCATAAACTAAATTTGTTAATGGAAGCTGATCAGGTGCATTAGTGACTGCAACATTCATTGCTTCTGCTTTAAGCCTACGAAATGTTAATTTGTAGATCCACCTGTTAATATTTGGAAAACGAAACTACATTTTATTGTTTTCAGCTTCAAAACCGAAATTTGACCCCGGGTTTCCAGCTCTGCCTCTCAAATCGAATATTTTTTGGCAAACTTCCAGCGGAGGGCACGTTATCTTAGGGGAAAAACAACTTTTCAGGCAAACGTTATCATGAAATTTTACTGCTTCAAAAATACCTACGTAAAACAGGTTTTTAGTTTAAATAAATAGCCATAGAAAAAATCCTCTTTTAAAAGCTTCACTTCTAAATTCCCCCCCCCCCCGTGCTCGTATGAAAACACTTCTTCAAAAATATAATCTCCAGGATTTTCCATAAAGATACTTCATAAACAACTGAGAAAGGGAGACACTGCTCAAACCCAGCAACGGACAAAAGCACTTTAACATAGATAAACATCTTACAGGATTATTCTGCACTACTGCGTTCCAATAAAAAATATGCAAACATCCCCGATACGTATACAATAGAAAAGCTCATTTCGTTCTCAGAGCCAATAAAGCAATGTTTACTATCCGACTTTTATGTTACTGAATTGGTTTTAAACTGTATCACTGCTATATTTAAAATAATGAATTTGAAAATAGCAATCATTGTAAAATCTGTTCAGTATATTTTCTTAGTTTTCATCTTATTGATGGTATTATGTGTGTATAATTTAACTCTAGTGTTTCGATAACAAAGTGTGTCATGTAATTAATGTCACGTTGTATACTGGTTTATTTTAATTAATGCGTAAGCTGTATACAGTTTTAAAAAGAAAACATTAGCTATTGTAGTAGAAATGAAACTCCTTATCCAACACTCCAATTGTGAGAAACATAAATCTAAAATTTAATTCGGGAAAAGAGAATTGTTACAAATATTGACAAATCTTTCCTGCATATACTCGGACGAGTCAAGGTGAATAAATAAATCGGTGTCGGGGTGTTCTTCCGTGTAGTTTTAGTAATATTATACACATCCGTATCTAAAATCTTTTACATGATTGATTCGATCATATTTAAACTCAACGTCATCAAAATTAGCGAATGAAGCCCGCAGGAGTTGATTTTACTTTGCTTATATTACCTTGTTGCCATTCACCAATATGCAAATGTCTGCCATGAATTTTAGTGAAATATATATAATTATCTTTTTTTCCTAAAATACTAAGTCTACCTCATTTTCTAAGGCTTCTGAGCTTTTTAAAACATATTTTATTGATTCACAACCTGTTTTTCGGAAAATGTTTTACTTGAAATTCTCAAACCTCATAGGACATTATCATGAAGTATGCAATGTCGAAAACTGCTTTTGTCAAATGGAACTCTTCCGAAATGTGAATTTCGCCTCAATTCATCCAGTAATTATTTGATCGAAAATTTAACCTTACACTGGCTTTTAGGGTTACTTTAGTACTCAACCCTCCAATTGACTTTGACGAGATATCTCGTTCATCGAAGTCTGAATAATTTTGCTAATGACGAGATATCTCTTCGAGACAACCACCAGGAGGGTTAAGAATCACTATTCAGATAAGTAAATTTAGGTAGGTAGGTTGTAGTATATAGGGGTAGGTAGCTAATTAACATCGGTAGGTACTATAGGTAAATATGTAATTAACATCGCACTGGAGCAATACAACGGGCTATTGGCGACGGTCCGGGATCAACCCCGAAAGGAAAGATCCAAGGACAACGCCTCGTAATTTTTAACCACTTTCAACTACGCATATATAGAACACAAGATGAATTTGAAAATTAAATTTTTATAGAATAAAAAGATATACATAAAAAAATATGCATCTAAAACTTTTATACTTAGGTAAACTGGATTTCTAATACCCAGAACTACAAATACGATTTAAATTCAGGAGCTATACCTCGTTTTAGAAAAAATAATGCTCTAATCAGATAAGTAAGATTAATAGTTATTTTAAGCGTTCAGCTGGTTGATTTGTTAATTATGCAAAGGTTAGAACTTTTTGGTCTAAAGGGAGACTATTTGCTTAAAGAAACCATCTTGTTTTTAAGATATAGATGTATATAGAAACATTTTTGTCTAAAATGCAGATACCTACTGATCAGTCTTATGAGGAGTTGCGAAGGTTGCGGACAGTTCCAGCAACACAGGATGACAAAATTACTGTCCGAAGTTTTAAGATTAGATTTTGGGGTTTTATGGAGTAAGGTTGAAGTTTTAGGAGTGTCATCAAAAATGTATTACTTTTTGTAAGAGTACTCTTTCAATTATTTATAACCTCAATAGCATTACTTTATCAAGCTCAAATGTATCTGCAAGACCAAAACTCTGCTTGAAACCGGAAGTTATCCCTCCTCTATGCACTCCTCACAACGTTATTAAATTATGATGATGGAACTTGATGAAATACCAATATGTATCCCAAGTACTCTTTGTTTAAGTTGTACAAATGCATACATTTCTTTGCATACTCATTACATATTTATATAAATACAGTAACCTCTTCTCGCCTCGATAGATTGCGCATTCGGCTTTATCGTTCTTTCCCTTGCCTTTCCTCCAAAAGTTTTGATTGGCGAACAGCAGAAAAAATCTCAATCTGTTTCTTTAATATTGAGAGTTTAAAGGTCACTTATTTCAAACAGCTGTTTCTAAAATGAATGAATAAGAAATATTTGCGTGTCTCAAAACTGTAGATAAGAATGAATTAGTTTTTAAATTTATTCTTCTATGCTTAGTATTAATTTAAAAATTCATACGATCGATTTTCAGTTTGACGTGTAGTTCTACTTAACTCTAAATTAAAAACTCTTGATTTAACGCATAATTTATTCCTTTTTATTTCTGTTAGTATGTTTTTTGGGGTCTCGCTATATCGTTCTTCTCGGTATATCGCGCGTTTTTCTTGATTCCCAAGACGCGCGATATGTCGAAGGGTTATTGCTCAGTTAGGATTTAACGTTTTAAACTCTGAAAGTATTATAGACTACATATTACGGCACAAAAATTTTTTGAAAACCATTTTTCATGTCATTCCTCTTGTCCTCACGTATACACTACATCAGGGTTTCTCAAACTATGGTACATGTATCACTAATGGTACATCACATAATTTTTGGTGGTACAATTTTTACGCAATAGATTTAAATGAATGTTCGAACCCTTACATACATAGTGTATCATATCTGATACATAGTAGTTTTTTAATCTTTCCGCTATCTATTGATAATTTTTTAAATGAAATTGTGTTTCCTACTAACTATAGTAGGGGCTCTTGCTAAATCCATCAATTTCCCTCCAATTATTCCCTGCTTTTTTGTAACTAAGCCATTTACTGAACATTGTACTGTGACTGAGTTTTCGAATAATAAGCATTTTTTAAGACATAGTAATATTCATCAAATCAGTTTTTCTTCTCGAAAAAAATAGTTTTAACATTGTTGAAGTAGGTATTTTTCATTAAATATTTTTAAGTCATTAATTTTTTAATCCAAATTTGAACTCCGTCATTGTTTTACTGATGAATTCTGGCTATCACGTTTAGCATATTTGTCCGATATTTTTGGAAAACTGAACGAACTGAATTCTAGTTTACAAGGTTCCAATATAACTGTCATTACTGTACATGACAAAATAAATGCAGTTGTGAAAAAACTAGAATATATAATTAAGGACGTGAAAAGCAAGAAAGTTGTTTCATTACCAACGTTAGAAGAGTATCTCCGGGAAAATAATCTGTCGCTGACTGAACAACTAATTGAAGATATAGAAAAACAATGCATAGGACTTGTTAACAATTTTCATTCCTACTTTCCTGAAAAGTTGATGAAAATGAAAGTTGGATAAGATATCCGTTTTCTATTTCGGATACTGTGCTAGATAATGTTTCAGTTCAAGAAAGAGATCAGCTTTTAGATATTTCATGTGACAGAAATCTCATGAATGAGTTCTAAAAAGATAACTAATGTAATTTTTGGTTAAAAAGAAGAGATGAATATAAGTATATTTCCGACAAAGCGATAAAATTTTTAAAGCCTTTCAACACATCATATCTTTGCTAAAACATATCGAAATTGGGTACAATGAAACAGGCTCATTCATCGCATTCATCCTTATCAATAATAATTCTTAATATTTGCTATTATGTATTATTACCCACTATTTACTACAATATATAGTATATTTATAATTTATTATAATGTAAAAATTTCATTTACGAATATAGTTGAATATAAATTTAAAATGTTTTATTTTTTGATTATAAACACTCCATTTAGGATGCATTGATTTTTAACCGGAAAATACTTTTATAATGATACATATATTTTTGATTCTTATTGATGTGGTACAAAATTTAAAAATTTTAGTTTAAGAACCCCTGCACTACATTATAGTGCTGTAATCCATCCAGATGACTGCACGTGTTGTACTCCATGCAAATGTATGCATGTGACGGATTCCATGCAGGTGTCTATATGTGCTGTACTACATGCGTATGTCTGCATGTGTTGTACACTACGCGGACTATTCTCATGTGTCTGCGGACTATACTCATGTATGCGGATGTCTGTACTATACTGATGTCATCTATACAATCATGCAGCTGTCTGTCTTTACTATACTCCATACTGATGCCTTCATGTGCTGTATTTTATACAGATGCCTATATGTGCTGCACTTCATGCAGATGTCTACATGGAGTACAGCATAATCAGACATGTATGGAATACAGCTCAGCAAAACGTGTCCACTAAAACAATTTACTTTCAGTACTTTTAGATTCCACAGTCAACTGGCCAAACATGGAGGGCAATCAATACCACAGCTTTTCTCCAAAAACCTCAACTTCCCTAAAGCTCACGCAATTCATCCGACAGTGAGTTGATTAGGTTTCTTCAGAATTCTCTCTACGGAAAGAGATAAAGAGCGGCAAAGCCACACCCCTGCCCATTCCACTGCACGTCCCACCGAAACGTATAATGTTATTACATCACGCCATTTTATTAGCTAGACCAAACAATAACAGAGTGCGTAATGGCTCAAACGCTTAATTCATCAGAATACGAAAGAGGCTTAATGACTTCCATTATGTTTGGAATTGATTCCATGGAAATCTGATTGAATGTCTTGTGGAAGAAGCTTTGGGGCATTGTTGTTAATACAAATCGGTTAGGTTTTCATGTGAGGTCTATTCGCGTGTTTTTAATTTGTCAGAATTGGTCGGTAAATCAAACTGTACTGTTCGAAATTTGGGTAATAAATTAATTTTTACTCTGATTGGTTGATAATAAAGTAAATTAAAAAGAGATCATAACGTTAAATTGACAAGGTTTCGAATCGGGCATTCATATTTTACTCACAAACCTTTGATAAGCGGGGAACCTGCTCAATTATGTTCTATTTGCTACAAAATATTATTAGTAAGACACATTTTGACAGAATGCTAAAATTTCAACAATCATAGACAAATCCAATTTGGTGTCCCTTCCTAATTTAATTGACCTATTGATAGATCCGTATCACAAAAACTTATTTTTATTTGTGTGTGATATTGGTTTTATAAATTAAATATAGATTTATTTGAGATAATTTCACAATTAATGCTGTATATAATATCTTATGCTTATAGATTGTAAAATATAAACGGTATTTGGCAGTTTGGTCAGATAATCTGTCCCTTGCACCATAAGAAACCAACCAACCGATTGGTTGACGATATGACGTAATCACAACGACGGATAACGAACTCGCCAGTTCTTGACTTGGAATTTTTAAATTCCAGTTTGTACTACGATAAATTATTTTAAAAAGATAATTTAAGTGAATGTGGAAATAGACCAAGTCGCGAGTTCATATTTTTTATAGAACAAGCAGCGTTAAACGCATTAGTTGTTCCGTAAACAACATAAATTCGAACATTTTTCGAATGTAGCAACACAATTATAAAAACAAAGTTTAAAGAAAACTAGATTTCGTATCTTATTTTCAATTCAGTGAGTGTTTTAAGTGGAAGTTATGAGTCTAATGAAATGAAGTGATTGTGGGAAAAATGAATATTGCTTCAATCGATAAATCACAAGTCTATAATAGTTGAATGGAGCTGTTTTGGATGATAAAAATGATCGATCTTTCATGAAATATGTAAATCAGTTTAGTACGAAAGATGGGTATATATGTAGCAAAATAAAAGATATATTTGAAGGATTTAAAATGAATAAATCTCAGTTCAGAAGGAATAAATATTTTTCGAGCTGGTATAGAGTACATATCGCCTTAGAAAGAAAGTAATATTTTTGAAAGAAAAAGGATCATTTTCACATGAGTTTCAAAAGCTTCACATAAATTTACAAGTAAAAAGCTTTATTTTGAACAATAAAGCCGTTTTTATTGTCTGTGTATTATTTGTAAATAAATCATTTTATTATATAGTTTGACAGTAAATATAATACATAACTATCCTAGGATTTTAGAATACATTACATCTCAATATTCTTCAATTTGATTTCAATATACATATCATAATTTTCCAAAGCCCTTACTCTACAAAGTAACTGAAATGTGAACATTAATACTATGACAAGCAAAAATATCCATGACGTTTCATTAAATTAATAATTGTTCCATGACTTATTTAAAAATAGATACTTTAGATCACTTGAGTAATTATTTTTTAGAAAATTTCATACAAACTGAGAGTGTATAATTGATCATTAACGTGTACCTTAATTTCTTATTTATTTTTCTTATTTATTGAACCCGGTGCTGATTATATTAATCAGATATGGCTAAAAAATATAACTATTAATAACAACTTAGTTCTACTGAATTGCGGCAGTCCCTTATTCAAAATATAGCCCGTTGTGTTGCTTCAGTGCTACGTTAATTAAAATACATACATTCCTTTTTTAAAAATAGAAATTACTTCTTCAATTGAATAAACTTGCCACTACGTCAACATTTGTTGTTTTCTCATTGACGGTTGCCACCTTCTAATGAATTAGATGGATCATGGGCTCGCAGTTTCGTGTTTTTTTCCCGATCACTCAGTTTGAAGACATATCACGTGATTGAGGGAAAAAGTATGAATCCTATTGTGGGACGGATTATTGTTTAAAATTACAAGTCTGCTCTTCGATAGCCAATCGACCCAAGACGATTTCTAGGACCAGTGACTTATCCTTCTGAGATCGTCCACATGCTCTGTCTATTTCATTAGAAGGTCGATGGTTAGCTTGTCATGACTTCAACATTTGCTGTTTTCTCATAGATGGCTATCGGTTATATGCCATCGACCTTCTAATGAAAAAGATGGCTCATGTTAGCGCAGATTGTTATTTCCAACCGCTCGGTTTGAAGATCTCCGTGTGAAGGTCACGTGGTATTGGAAGAAGGCACGAGTCATAATATAGAATTATTTATTGACAGGTTAATGCGATTAAAGATCGTGGTAAAAACACTGCTTTGATCCGCCTATTGGAATAAGTCGATTCCCAAACCCACGTGATCAACTCCAACACCACGTGATTTTGCGACAGCGACTCCGCTCACATGATCGTCTATTTCACTAAGAGGTCCATGTGATGTTTTGTAGAACATCGCTCTCGTTTTAAAAAAGTAATCAAACTATAGTTTAAGTCTTGAAATCCTTGATGCATGACTGAACAGCTCATTGAATAGTTACTGCTAGTATGCAAATTTTACAAACTTTCATGAAAACATATGTTGCAGTTTGGGCTTGATAAAACACTAACATGCAAACAGATAAGAAAACTATTGATTTTATATGAAATAACGTGAACGGATGATTTCATTGAAACGGAACGAAAATATTTGTACAAATATTTTTTTCATTCTAGATTTAGAGAGTCTGCAAGAATAAGAAGTTAACTATGAATAGTTATAACGTAAATTTGACTATACTTATTTACGGTTATCATCAAAAATCATATTCATTATAATATTAATGTAAAAGTTCCAAAACTTGAAAAAATATCTTTTGCATATGGTGTTGGAGATTTACATTTACATTAAAATAAACAATAATTTATTCCAAAACTTTCGAGCTATAACAATTTTATTAAAACTCTAGAAACTCCAAGTTTTTTTAAACATCATATTAGTTCATTAACGACAGCTATACTATTTTACTGAATAGTGTAATGAGGGTAGATTTCAAACTGATCTTATTCCTCAATAATTTCTCAGGGAAGAAGCATATTTCAAAGTTTGTCGTTCCAAGTGGATGCAGCTTAAATCTAAATCAAACAGAATTTATAACAATAGGTATAAAATCTTTAAAAGAAATGCAAGTAAATTCACATTTTATGCATCAGAACTATATTCACATCACTTAATGTAAGCAATAAATATTACTAACAGAACTCATGAAAAACTTACAGTAATTTTACGTTTGAAATTTAATCATTCTAAACACTTGATAATAACCGTCTATATTGAAGAGCGTGAACCGCTCATTATAAAATATTCATACTCGTCGAGACAGATTTGCGTAATGATCTAAACTATTGCGATATTCTAAACTATATCGTGGTTCAAAATTTACGTTTTGAGACATAATAGTAAAAGGTGAATAGTATGTTAATACGTTCAGAGACATTGCGTATTAAGCTGAAGCTTGAGCACCAGCTTTAATTATGTATAAGGCAATAGAACTAAAAGTTATACATCAAGTGAATATTTAGTTAATCATCCTAGTGGTAAGAAGCATATAACACGTACATCATCGACCTTCTAATGAAGAACAAGGAGCAGGTGCGTGCAACTTCATGCTGTCTCCCAATTACTTAGTGTGAAGATTTCCCGATGAAGGTCACGTGGTATTGGGAGAATGCACGAATCCTAATGCACAAATTAACGAGCGCAATGAAAGCATAAATTTACGCTTAGATTAGCACACGGCACCATTCGATTCCCATACTTCTGCGATCTTAAAACAGCAACTAGGCCAACATGTTACGTTTATATTGATAGTAGGTCAATGTTAGAAGAACAATGGCATACACCAAACCTTCTTTAACCCTCCCAATGGTTTCGACGAGATGTCTCGTCCATCAAGATGTAATCAATTTTTCCAATGACGAGCTATCTCGTCAAGATATTGTCAATTTTTTGATGACAAGATCAAGTCAGTTTTTTCTAATCACGAGGTATTGTCCATCAGGTTCTGGTCAGTTTTCCTTTAATGACGAGATACCTCGTCGAGACAACCACCAGAAGGGTTAAACATAATGGTGCCACAAAAAGCCGAACCGGTTGGATTGGTAAAATTTAATCCTCATGGTGGTTGTCTCGATTAAGTATCTCCTCACTAGCAAAACTGGCCAGATCTTGATCTCGTCATCATAAAATTACCCGCAATATCTTGATGAGGGAGATATCTCGTCATGAGCAAAATTGATTGACGAGATATCTCATTGAAACCATTAGTGGGTTAAGAGCAAGAGAGTTTGTCATCGCATGCAAAACTGTTATGCCATTACAGAGGACTGTCGGATCATTAAAGATGTATAAAATATTTTTTCAAATTTAGAAGCAAGTGACTGGAGCTATGTTCAGATTTCAGTTTCCCTTTGTCTAGGAGAATATCTTTTGACTTTTATTATTGTTTCATAAACCGAGAAGGGAGAATATTTTCGAGGTTCTGAAAACTAAAATTTTAGAAAATATTTTTTGTTGATTGGTATCATGTTCAGTTCAGCATTCTATTCAAACTATTTCACCTAAATACATATTTATTAGCCTGTCATTAATTATGAATTTTTGTTGAATTTTAGGTTCTACTGTAATTTTGATACCAATGGAAATTAAAAAGTAAAGAATAAGGTACTAGTAGTTACTAGTTTTGCTGAACAGTTCGATATTCAAAGTACTTATATCATTTATAATGGTAAATTACATCTCCACAATGGAATAATATTACCGAAATGCTATGAATTATTTTAGGATTTGTAAATAAAACTTCAAAGGCAATCAAATAATCTTAATTCAATTAAGTGGGAGACTTGTAGAAGTCTCTTGAGAATTTAGATGAGCAATTGCGTTATAATTTACAACATAATTTTAAATTTAATGTTTTGATGCGTTTGATTATTATTTTTTACTTCATACAAATTCGTAATTTAGGAATGAAATAAATAAATTAGGTTTACAAAGTCATTGTTTTCAATATTTTGATCGAAATAATTACCATCCAAATTGAAAACTAAATATGGAACGAAATAAAATTGCTTTACCATGCAGAATCGAAATCTATTGTAGGTGTAATCCCTTCTTTTCAAATGCAAAACCAATAGCCTCCTAACAAACAGTTTGAATATTTCATTTCACAATGAATAATTCATTCGCGGATTCTTTAATTGCCAAATCCATTTAAATTTTTTAATCATATGTATGGTCCAGCATCTAGTTTCATCTAGAACAGTAGTAAGATATTCAAGAATATGTGGAATTTTATTCTCATTATAGGTTTTAAGTATATCTTGAATAGTATGCCATGACCTATGCCTATATACCATTTGCATATGTTAACTAATTTTGGCGAAAAATGCCTAACACTTTAAGGGACACACACACTCATATAGGAACTACCTTAAAACTAATGTTTTAAACTGAAAATGTAAAACATTTATTAGTACAAAACATGCCTAATCATTTGCAAAATGTAAAACTAAGGACTAGTTCTAATGTCTTAGATTCAACACATGTCTTAAATTTCAAAATTTAAATTGCGTTTGTTTAAGAAATTTTTAATTGTGTTTCTTATATTACACGTTTCATTGGCAATGATTTAGTACATTTTAAATGTGTTTTTCTTTGACTCTCAAGTCTTTAAAACCAATTAATTTTATGATTATAATTATTTTATAAATGTTTTTATTTCGTAAAATTCAACTATGAATATTTTAGTGAATATTTTTTGTTCTAACATTTATATCTTAATTATGAAACTCTCTATAAGTTATGTATGTTTGATTGTGTATGTATAATTTATGTACGAGTTGAAAGTAATTTTTTTTAAATATTGATTTTGCGATTTCAGGTGTTTGTATAGTTTATCATATGCTCTTTCAATGATACTTTTCCTTTGTATCAAATATTTTAGACGTCTTTAAAATATATAAATAAAACGACTATTGAACTCAATAAAAGAAATTCAAATTTTGATCTCTCTAACTCTATTCTATCAAACGGAACACCTGTCTACCTTTTTCTACCACCAATGGTACCTCTTTTAAGAATCTACCTACGTTAAATAAAATTCAATAGTTATATAGAAGTAATCAATTTGCTATGTATCGTTGTCTTACATGTGAAAAACTGCTAATACGAGTTTTTTGGTTTTCTAGATCAGAATCTTTAGATTGGTGGAGACCACTAAGTTATTTTTTGTGGACGATCAAATGAATATGCATTATTATAATTTTATTAACATGCAATTATTTTATTTATATATAGGAAACTATAATTTATTAAACAATAATTATGTAATAATTAATTTATAGTATAATTTTTATACTGTGAGCAATATATGTAATCACAACGAAACAACGTTCTTCTCATAACAGTTGATAAATTGAGTAAATACAAAACATAATAAATAATCATTAAATGGTAAAATTACAATTTTTACATTTCTGGTAATTAAAAATTATTTCCTTTAGTTTCTTCTGAACTAATTTTTGACTTATTTCATTTATAAGTCGACGATTCAGAGTAAATATTTTTTACAGATTTTAAGACAATAATTTTTTTATTCTCTAGTTAATTTTATGCAAATATTTTTTGCAAAATGCTATGCAAAAATATAAATCTTCCCTTCAGCAAGTATATAGAAATCATCCAAATAACATTGTCTGTATTGGATCTTTCAACTCCTCTCAGGAGTGAAGATGACATTTTACAAGAAATTCTATCCACTATGAAAAGTTTTTCTTACATGTTTATTACTATCAGAGTAACTATATTGAAAGTAAAACAATTCGACCAGCAATGCATCTCCATTCCTACAGTGAAGTCCGTAACTAAACAAACATTTCAAAACAAACCGTGTTTCCCAAATTGATTCCAACGTCATTTCTTCTAGGAGCAGTGATATAGCCCTTTTAGCTCATTGACACAAAAACATCAGGAATGGCCAAGCATCTTTAACGAACAGGTCAGTCGGCTAAGCGATTTATGCCCGGAAATCTCCCGGATACATCCGGGGAATGGGATAACGAGCGACTGCCCCCATTTATTATTCTGGGAAAGGAAAACAGGATCTCTGCATTTTAGGTATTGCCGTGAAGGAGTTGGTAGATGAATTTTAACGAGTCCTCAAAATAACAAAGAGAAGTAATGTGATTGTGTAATTTAATTGTTCAGTAAATGCATTTGAGCTTTAGTTCTGCCGAATGCATAAGTTTTACTTAAAATGTTTTCTAAAATAAATGGATTTCACTACAGAAAAATCTCCTACCATATCATTTACTAGACGCGTACCATGTCTTACTAATATGAGATGCGTTTGTCATTTCTTAATATAGTTTACTTGCCATGTCATTTAGTACTATTATTTACAATATAATTTAATTAATAATATAATTTATGTATACCAAGTCCTTTGATAATATAACTTATGTACCATGTCATTTAATAATATAAATTAGTACCATACCATTTAATATTAAATTGTATATCATGCCATTAAAAAGATATTTCACGTACCAAATCATTTAAATAATATAATTTACGTACCATGTAATTTAATAATATCATTTGCGCACAATATCGTTTAATAATATAAGTTGTGTATCATATCATTTAATAAGCTGCTTATAGTGTCATTTAATATTATTTATGTACCATGTTATTGAATAATATAATTTACATTTAATGTCATTTAATAATATCAGTTGCGTGTCACGTCATTTGATAACATAAATTGCGTACCATATCATTTAATAAGTTACGCGTTATGTCATTTAATAATAAGTTGCGTGTCATATCATTTAATAATAATTTCAGGGTCATATAATTTACAATTAGACGCACACATTTGTTACATAGAACAAATTTAAAATAAATCACATCAGTGTAATTCGAGCAAATGAAAAATATTTTCTAAATGAAAAGTCGTGCAATGTAGATCCCCACATCGTAAAAATAAGTTGATTTACAAATTTATATTGAAAAGTAACATCAAAGAACTAAAACGAAAATGTCTACAGTGTTAAGCCTACAGGCAATTTCACGAAACGAATTTCAAATGCGCATAAATTAATGCACTTAATTTAAATAAATACACTATAACTCGAAATTGTGAATATACTTAACGACTTATTTTATAAAACTAATATCATACTATAAATTATGTACTAAAACGTTTATCAAGTTTATATAATTTGTATGGCATGATTTGAAACTACAAACGCGTTAGATGATGTGTGTACTTCAGATGCTAAACATGGAATATCATATATTTAAAAAGCTGATGCTACAAAGTAAAATTGTCTGCAATATACGAAATACGACGAATAATTTCTGTGATCATTTGTTTCAAGAAACCTTGCATGGTAGACGTATTCTTCCGACACTTTCAAATCAATCTTTTCTCAATCAATCAATTTTCCAATCAACGTTTTTCTCAATGAATCTTTTTTCATCTATTTCTGAACATTTTTTGAAATATTCGGGAGAATAAGTTTACAGTTATTACTAGTCCGTTCGAGTGCCCATACAGTCACTTAAATTGATCAAATAAATTATCAAAATTTATAAATTAATGAAAGTTTATAATTCTTAGTAACATTTAAAGATCTTCAATTTGAAAGTATATGATCATATCAAATACATGCCTCATTGGGAATGGAAAAGCAATGTACAGTTCTTGATATTTTATAATCATATAATTTTTAGAAATACATGACTGAAGAGATGTTTCTACTATATATACTACTATTGTAAGTTATTTCTTTTTGCAGTGGTGGGTACGTTCCCCACAATACCAGGATTTAACCGTATTAACCCTAATGATGGTTGTCTAGACGAGGTAAAATCATTCAGATCTCGTCATTAGCAAGACAAACCAGATCTTGATGGATGAGATATCTTGTCATCATCAAAACACAGCAATATCTTCATTCGGTTCGTAATTCAATCGGCATTATTGATGACAAGATATCTCGTCATTAGCAAAATTGGTCACATCTTGATGAACGAGGTATCTCGTCTAAACCACTTGGAGGGTTAATAGATATTTTACACGTGAAACTTTACTCGCGTGAATGTACTTAAATAGTTTATTTTTACTTCAACCATGATATGAAGTGGTAATTTTATTACTTCAACCGACATTATTCCAGTTCTACTTTTATGTCCGATACGTGTTCCGTCATGTTTGTTCCTTGTTGAATTTATGTACAATTTTTAATTAAATTTTTTAATTGTTATCCCTGTCATCTTGTTTCTTCTTGACTAACTCTCTAAGAGACTTTGACGATATATCTCGTACATCAATATCTGACGAATTTTGCTAATGACGAAATATCGCGTCATCAAAAATTCCGAATGAAGATTTTGCCGTTTTCTTATGATGACGAGATCGAAATTAGGTTAGGTTTTTTCAAGGACGGGATATATCGTCCATCAAGATCTGGTCAATTTTGCTAATGACAAGATACCTCGTCGAGACAACCACCAGGAGGTTTACAGAACCCTCCTGAATTGAAAAAGAGTCAAAGAGATCAAGCACCACGACAGTATACTCATTGCGAAATAATAGGAAACTGCTATTAAAGAAAATTATTAAAAAACACAAGCTGTGGAATCAACATCTGACACATTGGAGTTGTTATTAATTGTTATTAATTCTTAACGTACACAAAGTTATTATGTTTCGTATGAGGTGGATTCGAACATATTAACGTTTAGGACATTTAAAAGCATTGCCCGAAAAGGCATTTTAACGTGAATTGACTCTTGTTTTATATCTGCATATAAAATGAACAATGTTATAAGTTTTAAATTTCGAAATAGTTTAATGGTGATAACAATTACTCAAGTATGAACTACAAAAAAATCTTACTGTTTTTCTTATTCTACGCATAGAATTTCTTTGTTCTCCAATAAGGCAGAAAGATGAATGAAAGATACTCACCTGTAAAATAAAGAAATGACATTAGCACAATATACAAATATACATCAATCAACACGATTCATTAAAGTAAACATTTTCTGTTGCGCATGCCATTGTATAAAACTTCAACAAAGGTCAGATACAGCTTTGCTTATTTTTTTACGTTACCTTAAAAACAACACCTATGATATTCCGAATAAATAGGTACGAGTAGTCAAGAATATAAAAGCTTCAAAAACGATTAATAAATGAAAAATCAAAATAATAAAACTGGATGTTGGAGATAAATTGATTGAGATGCTACAAACCCTTTTGATCTGATATTTTATTCAAGAGAACTTATCAGACATTTTCTTTTCTATTTACAGCATATTAAACACGCATACATCAAAATACGTAGATAAACTAGAGCGGAGAAAAATACCTTTCGAACAGCATTAACCCCAGATACGCAAATATAAATAGCGCGTATATTGAACAGAAAACAAAAAAATACGAACAGTGGTGAATATCGTGTCAAACATAATTTTGTTTATTTTGTTTTGGTAAAATTATGAGATCATTTTTCTTGATGGGGTGATAAACCTCGAATTGAAAAGCGAGTTCAATTCTGTCAAAAGACAACATGCTTTATGGAAAGTTTTGTTTGATGAATAAATAAAAAACGTAACTTAAAAGCTTTAGACTAAGTAAAAAGATATCTGTAATATAATAAAGTAAATGGGTTTACTCATCTGTGGATTTATCACCTGTGCCTATGATTTGCCTGGCTTTTTGCCACAGCTGAAATCTTATCTAAAATCTACCACCCTCTAGAGATGGGCCCTTTTGGTCAAAGTATCGATATACTGAATCGATCCGTTTCGATGAACGTAGTATCGATACACCTAAAACAACGGACAGAAAATTTCGTTATTCGATTCCAGCGAAATAGGTGTTTTAAAGTATCTCCTGTTTTCTTCTCGTCCTCACCCCTTGTACAGGAGTTCCAAGTCGCCTTGGTATCGAACCAGCATCTCCCAGGAAAAGTTTCAAAGTGGTGAGATCAGATTCTAACGAATGCTGGTCCGATGATCGGTTTTGACGGTACGAGTACTTTAAGAGTATCGTTCCCCGTAACGGTACAAATTTTTTGGTATCCGACCGATTTTGGATTGAATCAACTTTATATAGGAATTAGCATTTCCAAGAAAAAGTTTCGCTCCCAAAATACACAACTGATCTTTTTCTACTTCCATCCCATTACTTCTATTAACCAATCTCTCTCTTTTCTTTTTCATGATATTTTTTACTTGACGTTAAGTGTCGTGTTTGGCGCAGCTTGGCCAAATAATCTTGAGCCATAAAACACAAAACCAACCAACCTCCTGTTGTTCATCCACAACTCTACCAACTGTGCTACCGCGGCCCCAGAGGATAAATTTAGTTTTGTGCGCTTTAAATTATCTCTTAAAAGTATCCATTTTCTCTTTAAAAATTCTTAAATCCTTGAGGACTGTCGTGGCTCAGTGGGTATCCTACTGCGCTAGCAACCTTCAAGCTGTAGGCGCAGGTTCGATTCCTGTGGGGTAAATTTCTCCCTGGGTGTATTTCTATCTTCTGTGCCAGTAAAAACTTTCATTGTGTGTGTCCATTTCTTGATATTGTATGTCTTGTGTCTGGCATAGCTTAGCCAAATATGGCCCATGCGTCATAAAGCCGCAAAGCTAACCAACCTTAAATTCTTGAAGAGAAATATCAATTTTATATCCCACCTTCAGCTGTAGCCAAGTCTGTCTATTTAGACATACGGCATAGATCAATATGCAATGAAACAATTCAATGCTGCTTGATCAAGAAACAAAAGTAATATTTCAAAATGAAAAATTATCTCCAAATTAGAGAACCAATCTTTAATAAATCTCTATAGGAAAAAAGAATTGCAAGGAAGGGCTCAAAAAATAATATCGGGAAGTTAATGCTGGGAAAATCATTTTCAGTAACGAACTTGTAACTACGGGAGACAATGAAAAAATTTTCTGGTGGAGAACTCATGAAACATTTAATGGTGATTATACAAGAGCGAAAGAAAGTTTTTTGGATCGCTTACTGTCTGGGAATGCTTGACGTACCTTAGTTTTTTTCAGGAAATTCTACCATTTTGGAATTATTTTTTAGGACGGAGATTTTGGTGCACATTTTTGTCCTTCATCGAAGAATGGTTTGGGGATTCGGAAAACCTTTTCCTAAAATGGTAATGCGCAAACTATAAACTGAAAGGAAAAGTTCTTTCAAATAATAGAAGTAAAGGAATAAGATCTCCATCTTAGTCTTCCAAGAGCCGGACATAAATCTGATTAAAAATGTTTGGAATGTCTTGGCCAGAATAGATGTCAGGTACCCAATAAATGTAAAAGCGTTACGTGATGCCGTTAAGGGAAGATAAAGTGAAATTTTTTCTGTTTATTGCAGAAACCTTGTAAAATCCTTGCCTCATCGAATTACAGCAGTAACATCAGAAACAAAAGTAACCAGCCAAAAACTGCTAAACTAATTACATAAGGACAGGTATATATAACCAGTGACTATATAATTCTGTTCTTGTGGGTGTAAATTCTGTTAATAGTTTTTCCAATTATATGGAAGTTAGTTTTCCTAATATCTGACAACCCCAAAATAGCAAGGAAGGGCTTTTCGAGCACTATTCCTAGAAGAGCAAATTCAATGATATCATTCAATAGGGGATGACGTCCTCTACAAATTCAAATGCAAGAAAATTGCATTAGGGGCAGTCTTCATATCAAATTTTGACCAAACAACAAAATTTCCAATGGAAACACCAATGATGATTTAATCAGATTCCGCGTCGTTAAGTTAGTCTAAATATGAAATTTCATGACTTTGCTATCTTTATATCCGGAAATATTCAATGTTAAAGTTGTCAATTTCAGGGGTCATCTCCACATTGAAAATCGCTATTTGTAGATCGAGATTAATTGTAGTTATTCAGGGACCGTTCATTTGATGCTTGACTGGAAGAAGTCTATAAAGAACCTTAAAAGAAATGTTCCTTCTTAGTATAATCGCTTGCAAGTAGAAAATGTTTTCAACCAAAAGGTCTACCTACCATTATTTGATACAATCGAACTGATATTCCGATCATCCAAAAAGTGAATAGTGATTCATTCAATTGATCATTGATTAGTAGAGTTCATCTATACGACACATAACTGGTAAAATACAATGTATTTTAGATTACATAAATGAAATTTCCAACCATTTTTCAAAAATTTAAACATTTTTCAGATTTGTCAGACGTTTATTTAAATTTTTGGTTGCCCGCTAAAATCGCTATAATGACGAATATTCAATGTAGCGCAAAAATTAACCTTTGGAATGATTGGAAAGTTTGCATAGTCGTATAAGAAGTCCTGAATCGAATTCCATGAAAATGTAAGGTACCAATCCATAATTTTTTCAAATATTAATTTAATAATTATTATTGCATACTAAAATCTATTTTTAAAATAAAATATTAAGTGAGTTTTGTTTAAGAATTTTAACAATAACATGGAACAAAATATAAGAGCTTAGGAATATTATTTAGGAAGATATAAAAGTCTGAGAAAGTGAATTAACATTAAGAGCTCCAATCTTTCTGTACTCATAACTTTGAAACGGCAAGTCTAAAGACGTGAAATTTGGTATCTGAAGTTAAATTATATATATTCGAAATTTTGTGTAAAAATAGGGGGTTCTATTGGAATTTATGAAGTTGGTGGACAATTTAATATGAAAACGGCCCCTTATGCAAATTTTATGCACTTGAGAAAATTTTATGCACTGATTTTTAGAAGACATTAGTTCCTGTCGAACGCCATCTTTAAATTGCTATACTGCTTAAATTGCTCGAATAAAGAGGAGTGGTTCCTTTTTTTGCCGCGACTGTACATTAAAGCTGATATGCACATTTTCAAGGTATGCTAAGGCTTCTAAGGCACTATATAAATAATCTAGATAAATTATGGTTACTGGGTATATAAATATTCTAGATATATTAAAGATACTAAGGCAAATAAATATTTTGTATATATTAAGGCTACTAAGGTATATAAATATTCTAGGTATATTAAAGTTGCTAAGGTTTTAAATAATCTCGGTATATAAAGGCTACTAAGGCATATAAATATTCTAGATACATTAAGTTTGCTAAGGTATATAAATATTCCAGATACATTGAGGCTTCTAAGGGATATAAATATTCTAGATATATT
This sequence comes from Meta bourneti, assembly GCA_933210815.1. Taxonomy (NCBI): domain Eukaryota; kingdom Metazoa; phylum Arthropoda; class Arachnida; order Araneae; family Tetragnathidae; genus Meta; species Meta bourneti. Next base: position 27,398,489 of record OW119928.1, read on the forward strand.
AAGGCTACTAAAGTATATAAATATTCTAGATATATTAAGGCTACTAAAGTATATAAATATTGTGAGTATACATTAATATTCTAGATACATTAAGGCTAAAGAATATATAAATAATCTTGGTATATTAAGGCTGCTAAGGCATAAATATTCCAGATATATTAAAGTTGACAAGGTAAATAAATATTTTAGATACATTAAGGCTACTAGGGTATATACTTTTCGGATTGATATTCGATAGGCAATGGACAGAGATAAATTGAGAATGATATCGGACGGAAGTGGTGTGACTCCTGGAGTACCATAGGGTTAAGATCTAGTCACATTTTTAAATTTTTATAAGAGCCTAATGATTTTCTATACTTTAAGACGGTCCCTCGAACCGTTCCCACTTTTACAGCCAGGACCAGATTGGATCAAGTTGCTACTCAATTGTATATGTACAGGTTTCATCTTGTGGACTCTTTAAAGATGTCTTGCTTTTTATCGAAGATACATTGAACATAGCTTATTTTTCTCTACTGGAGAGAGATTTTGACAATATTGTGTCTGTTGATTGCTTTTCGATTTTCGATTTGATTTAAGATTGTGTAATAGACATGAAATTTGTGTTAATATACCTGGATTCATGTAAAAATGTTGCATTTTAAGATACAATTTCATTTTCGTTATTAAAATTGTATTTTTAAAGTCAGTGAGGAGGCTTAGCTTGCTGTTTTTATTTATCAGTTATTCAATCGGGGGGGGGGGGGCTTCTGGATTAAACGAATAAAAATTAGACTAATACTAATAGGACTAACTATAGGCACAGCCAGATCCTCTTTAATTAGACCCGGTATCAGGAGATGCCTTACTTTGAATAATATCTGATAGAAAAGTTAAAAAATAATTACTGCAAATGTTATCGAAACATTTGTATTTTTTCGTACTCAAGTTAATTACAATTGATTCGGTTAAAATGACTTGTGAGAAGAAAGACAGATAGATAAGTTGGGATTTATCTCGCTCTAGAGCCAACTTTCGCTAAGTTGTGTTATGCAGAAACAAGTTTTAAAATTACCAAATGTAAAAAATTATGTAGACAAAAGCAAAATCTACATAAAAAATTACCATTGTAGTGATAGATAAAAGTTCATATCAGCATTGATTTCTTGTAAGGAGTTAAAAATGTTAGAATCATAAAATTTTCGGCCGCGGTACCGAAGGGTTGCGAGTTCAAAACTCGATGCATACAAAGACCATTGTATACGTGGAGGATGGTACATGTTAAATTTTTCGTGGCCTCAAATGTCCTTACGTTGGCGTGGTGTGGAAGTTTGGAGAGTGGGGTGCCAGCTCAGGTTTTACCTCGTAATCGGACCGCAGTTCAAAATAACGAGATGTTATCCTTCGTTCTTTCTCTTCGGGATTGATTCCGTCAATAGCCCGTTCTGTTGCTCCAGAGTGACGTTAATTCAACTGCCTACCTATGCCATATAAGTTTAAAAAAGTGCAAATTTTAAAATTTTTTCTAAAATATTTAAAAGGACAATCGATGATGTGCGTGAAAAGTAGAAGTCGTGCTTCCCAAAACATAAAGTATCAACCACACTGAGTGAAATTAGCTTAATCTAACATCAAGCTAATTCCATTATAAATTTCATTTCTAAACGTATCAGTTAAGAGGAAAACGAATATGGGCGTTTAAAGGGGAATCAATCACTCGGTGTAACACGAAGGGCAATGGCCATTGCAGAAAAAAGACGAAAATACGATGGAAGAACTAAGTGAAAGGCAATTCTAGATTTGATTATCCTAATCAACCATATTATCATCTAAAAAAGTACATAATCACCCAATTCTCTTTACTTAAATGTAGTTCCCTGCTTCGAAACAGATTATCTAATTTTACCCGTGGTTAAGTTTCATTAAACAGCGCTTAGCAATGGCTGCATGGCTCGCGCAGTTTCATTGTCCCTTCTATTAATTCCTTAACAAACATTGCTGTACTAGATATTCGTATGTTAGATTTTCAGACTTTCAACATTTTTCCACTCTTATGTTATTGCCGCCTGGAGCCTATTGAACAAGATTACTACGCTGTGACTGACTGTTTTGTGCCGTATTGAATCACCACCGGACATTTTCCCGATAGAGTTGACGGTGGTTCCTCTATTGCCAATTGTCCAGAGTTGTAAATTTATCATTGCGGCTTCTTGTCTTATGTTATTGTTCTTTTAAATTACTGATGTTCATACGCCATTGTTTGGCGTTTTTGAACCTTTATACAAGTTTATACAATAAAAGCCGTACGTGCGACATTGGGGTTGGCCGGTGCCCCCTATCTGCAGTCACGGGGCCCACCCTCTTTTGTTGCTGGGAATCACACCCCCTTCCCCGCCCTCCCTTCTTGGGCTCTAAACCTTATGGTGAGCCGGGGAGGGCGGGGGTCGAAAAAAAAATCCCCACTGCCGGTGGTTGTCTTGACAAGGAATCTCGTTATTAGCAAAACTGACCAGATTTTATGGTTGGTTGTTTTCAGGTTTTATGGCCATTTATATATATATTTGGCCATGCTGCGCCAGACAGAAGACATACAATATCAGGTAATAGACACACACATGAAAGCTTTTACTGATACAAAGAGAGAAATACACGCGGGGGAGGGGGGAAATGCAACTGGCAGGAATCGAACCTGTTCCACCTACAACTCGAAGGTTGCTGGCGCAGTGGACATACCCACTGAGCCAACCTTCCAGATTTTATGGACGAGACATTAGAAGAAATTAGACCAGATCTTGATCTTGTCACAAAAAATTGGCAATATCTTGATGAAGAGATATCTCGTCATTAGCAAAATTGGTTAGATCTGGACGGATGAGATATTTCGTCATTAGCAAAATTGGTTAGATCTGGACGGATGAGATATCTCGTCAAAACCACTTGGAATGTTAAATATTGCGTACCAACTTTCTATCAAATTGTCCTAAGATTTTTATAACTTTTTATTTATTCCTTTAAACATATAGGAAGAAACAGTTTAACTACCAATGGAAAATTGCAATTGACAGAGATGAAAGTATTCTTATTATGCCCAGATACATATATCCACGCAGTAATACACATACGATTTTCAATAAATAATCGCCAGCTTGAAAAAGGAACACTCTAAGCCAAAAGCAGACTTCTGGAAACGAAGAGTAAAAATTCTAATTTTCAATCAATGCGAAAACTGTAATCTATCATTTTAACAATTTTTATTGCACTTTGTATTTATTCAATTTATCAATTATTCAGAGAAGAGTACACATTTTATGATTATGCTTGATATTGAAATTTATTAATAAATATTATAAGTAACGTACGTTTGTTTGTGTTTCTGTACGTGTGTTTCTCAAATAGAAATATATCTTTTATGCAAATAAAAAGGATTTAGTGGACTTCACTTGTGTGAAAATCACCACATTCTATGGACTAGAAAAAAACTAAAAACCCATACTTGGAGCTTTTGAATTAGTGTTTTTAACTTTTATGCCGACGATATGTACGAATAATAAATATGAATATTAAATATATTTTCGTTTGAATATTTTACTAAAAATCCTTTAATGTGGCAGTATGATTACTCTTAGTTTCCTTGCAACTTTAGCCTTTTTACTATTTCTTATTTTTAATCAAATTTTTATACGCCCTATTTTAGCATAACTAAATTTTTATGCATCTAACATTCTGGATCATCTGTTACAGTAATTTAAGCAGACGAAATTTCGCAAAGTAAGTAAATTGGGAGTAACCGCACATACACACATAAGGAAAGCTTTACTGACACAAAAGAGATAAATACTCAGAGGGTAAGTTATAGAAATCGAACGTACACCGCCTATAGCCTTGCAGCAAAGACAGAAACAATGCCGTAGCTTTATATCACCAACAGAATACTATTTAGAGAAATAATATATCGATGTAAAGCCAATAACAACAATACAATTGAACCTAACGACCAAAAATACATTAAAATAAAGCACCAATATCCTAGACAGCCTAATCTGAAATCAGAATTCCTGAAAGGGTAATTGGATGAAGTTATGAACTGAGACCAAGAGATCCTATCTCGTTAAATCCTAAGCTTCCAATCACCGGACTAGATTATCGATTATAAATCATCCAGTGACTTCCCAGTGACCTGTCAAGTACTCCAAAATGCCTCTCATTAGTACGCTGCCCCACAGTCAAACAATGCATTACTCAAGTTCTTTGGAGATCTCTACTGATTTAACCCTCTGGGCGTCAAAAGATTTTAGGGTAGTGTAGTATTGCTTAATCCCCACAACACAAACATAATGACTAAATAATCACATTTATTGGTTGAGAGAATCCGAGGGAAGATTATATACGTCAAGATCAAACCTAGAACTGAGAACTTATATAAGGAAGATTGCGTGAGATCTAAACATGTTACTGAAGATTTCAACGGATTTTACGTGATTTCGGAGTAGTGTAGTGCTGCTTAATCCCCACAACCCAAAATGACTCAATAACCACGTTTATTGGTTGAAAGAATTCGACGGAAGCTCCTATTGGTCAAGAAGGCTGGTTAGAAGTCATTCAGGGAAGATTGTATACGCAGAACAGATGAATGCGCGCATTAGAATAGTGCGTTCCTACGATGTTTGATATTAACGATAATTGACTTGTGAAGTATCTATAATACGCTAGTATTCTTGTACTTGATTTATGGAAAAATTTGTTTTTAATTAATTTCATATTAGTATTTTTAAAGTATTTTTAAGCTAATATAAGGCATTTAAATTTCAGAAATAGGAAGAGGTTGCATTCAACTTCGACAAAATCTCAAGTACAATTTGTCTTGTGTGTTTTATTCATTAGTTAAAAAAATAAAGTAGAAACTACATTAGTGCCGATTGCAGCATAGAAGAGAAATTAGACCAATAATAATTGGATATAAAAGTTTCATCTCATGCTTTAATCATGTGAGAGTGAGACAAATATTTCTAGTACCCTATTGTGGTAACTTTTCCTCTTCACTCCTTACTTTATGTTTGAGTACATTAATTAAAAAACAGTCATTTGAAATTCATGTAATGTTAAAAATTATGTCTTTTATTTGTTCTAAGAAAGCATCTAACGAAACATGATGTAATGTAGATTAGTGATTTTAAAATGCATTGTAGATTAGTGATTTTAAAATACGTATATTGTAGATTTGTGATTTTAAAATACACTTAACATTACTGATAGGCTACATAAAACCACCTTTGCTTGTACTATTTCAATCACTAGACAGTGTCTTGCTCTTTTAACTTTTGTAGTATAATGCCATCTTGTGTTTCCTGTTTGAGTCATTGTACAATATAATCACCGCCTCTTTTGTTGAGTGTTACGATACAATAAACAACTATTCTTTTATTGTTTGAGTCACTGCAATTAAAATTCCCTCTTCCCATTATGAGTTACTATACAATATTACAAACGTAATTTTTTACTCATAATTAATTGCTCATTAATAATAATTCAACTCACTCACATATGGAAATTTATCTATATCTCTATTTTTCGTCAGAACATTTTATGAAAACTTAAAACAAAAAGTAAATAGACGCATGTGGTAGTTAAATAATTCAAAATGTGTGTGTGTGTTTCAGGTAACGATTCTATACTTCAGAACAACTTAACGTGATGATAAGTGTTTGTACTACAACGCTGGTTCTTCAACCCCAAAAATATAATCATTGAAACACTAAAAATTCATCTCAGAAGAAATGAATGCTGAATGAAATTTTGAATACAATTTTAAATTATGAAACACCTATTTTAAATTAAATCTTTCACTTTTATCTTATTGTATTATGCAATGAATTGAATATCTCGTCATAAATGTTTTAATGAATAAAATACCTGCAGAACAAAGACCTTCTAATGAAGAAAGAACTATTTTAATTTTGGAACTAACTTAAAGACGAATATCATCGTAGTGTATAATTTTTCCGGTATTTTCCGATAACGTTACAGTCGACGATTATTTCAGCAGGTTTAATGGTAGAGTGTCACTCGCTCAAGACATAGATGAGCGACAGCTTGTTCCCCGTTCGTGATTACATAAAAGCTAGAACAAATACAAGCATAAAAGCTATCAATAACTAAAATAAAGAAACCGGAATTACCATTTAAGCTATAATTGCACAAAATATGGCAATCCAATTGCGCTACCCGTGATGGCAATCGATTCGTTATTTCAGAATGCACCAACAACTTTTAGAAATAAATTCCACTGCATGTTTCGACTATCCATAGCAATACTTTTATTAACCTATCATAACAATACTTTTCATTCCTAAAAGTGAACTGTTATAAGACAGTATTGTAAAGTTATGAATTAGTTTTCGTAATTCTATTACTCTCATTCCTTAATAATAGGTTCACTATAAGTTGATTGGGCTTTATTGGCAAAGCTATGCCAAACAACGCCCAATAAATGGACGCACACACACAAGTAAAGTTTTATTGACACAGAAGGTAGAGAAACACTCCTACGAAATAATCGAACCTGTACCCTTTACAACTTGCAGGTTGCTAGGGCAGTGGACAAATGCACTGAGCACAGATTTTCAGAGTAAACAAATAAAAACCAGACGGAAGACAGGGAGTTTACTTACTGTTAACCTAACTGCTCTTGCATGATATACGTCGCTATTATCTTAAAATGAAATTTATTGCCGTCTTGGCGACTTTTGGCGTTTAATGCAATTGCCGTTGACCTAATCAAATATCGTATATCAATTCGGATTCCATTGTTTGGAATTTACACTGGTGATGTGCTCCAGTCGTAATGAAAAAACAAAGTGACGTCACGAATACGTTTAGGAAGCACTTTCCTCCACAGAAACACTACCGCCACCTACATTTACCTTGAATGATATAGCTTCACATAAGAATAAACTAAAGATATAAAGCGAGAGTAAAATCTTTCAGTTTAACGATTAAAGCCTATATGAGGACGATATTTGATGGAACATTCATACAAATAAAAATGGAGTATTTGCACATTGAGCATTTTCGTCACATTTCACGTTATTTATCTGTTTTGGGTCATTTGAATGCAAATTCAATAGTTTTCACATTTTGTGCTAGCCTGTTCATCTCTCTGCATGCATGTGTATGCCTTTACAACGTCGAGTGAATGTAATTGGCGTTGACCAATCAACTATCATATATCGATTCCAAATTCATACTTTGCTAATTCAAGTGGCAACGTACTGAAATCGCATTCAAAGGACAAACTAACGAAAGAAGAAATATACTTCGAGTTAAGAACAAATACGATCAATTGCCATTCTGGTGGTATTTTGTATTCATTTTAAACATAAGCGACATGTTGAAATTTCATTTGAGTAACTTTCCAATTTACTTTATTAATAACGATTACCAAAAATACTGGCGCCCTCTATATTTGGATACATGAAAAACTCTCGAGAAGGATTTTCAGTGTAAACAAATCAAACGGGAAGTGAGGGTTTTACTTCCGCTTTCCAAATACTCTCACAGCTACATAGCGGAGCTACTTTAAAAAGTATTATCCCCGTTTTGGTGACGTTCGGCGTTCAATCTTAGTGTTGACCAATCACCAATCACTAATTTATTCGGAATTCATTCTTTGGAATATTTCTTAGCGAAGTGCTGAAATCGTATTCGAAAAATAATCCCAGTGACATCACGTCCGGTATACGAACCGGAAGTACGTTCCGCCACAAAAACACTACTGCCACCTACATCAAACTTGACAGAAAAGCTTCTCATTCAAAGCATAACGCTTAATATTAATATCGATAAAAAGTCTTGTGCAACTGGCATCGCAAGAGAAATTGGAAGTAACCGCCAACGGTAGCTTCATATTAAAAGGTCAACGATTCCCACTAGACCGCTGGGTGGGGCATCATACAGGTAGAATATCAATGCTTCCAAATTGAAATACGGAGGTTAAAGCTCTGTTTGATGAAACACTGAATAAACCTTTATGAGGTGCGGGATTTTTGATAGCAGTGGATTTAAAATAATGAGAGTGGAATCGTATATAAAAATGGAGCTCTAGCTGTCACTAATAAATGAAAAGTTATAGATAGATTGATTCAAGAGGAATAATAATACGCGATATGGTACAGTTCAATACCATTACTTTATAAACTACCTCCCAGTGAAATTGAGATTTTTTGATATCGCCTTGTGTCTTCGTATGCTGTAACGTATATTTATTTCGCGTCGCCACCGATTTCAATTACAATTTATGTCTTTAAGGTGTTGCTAATTTATGTAAATTCGCATCGCCATACCTTAGTAACCGGAAATTCTACGCATAATAAATTTCATATAGAGAAAAATAAGTTTGTATATGAGAAGTATTTTTTCAGTGTAAATGAGCAAACCATACGGTCTGCAAAGATTGTACTTCTGCTGTCCAAATGATATCGCATAATACATACCGGGGTCATCTCTTTGGAATTTTTATTGGCGAAGTGTTGAAGACGTATTCGAGAAACAATGTTCAAAATACTTACAGAAAACAAATATAGCAACAGAAACACTACTGTCACCTATATTTAGTCCTCCTGGGGGTAGTATGAACGAGGTATTTCTCGTCATTAGCAAAACTGACCACATCTTGATGGAGGAAATATCTCGTCAATAGAAGAAAACTGTCCAGATCTTGATCTCGTCATCATCGAAAAATCGGCAATATATTGATGACGAGATATCTCATCAAACGCAAAATTGATCTGATCTTGATGGACGTAATTTCTCGTCGAAACCACTTGGATGATCAACTTGACATAAAATGTCTGTCATAGAAAATGTGATGGAGAAACCGTTGATTCTTTATATAATTCAGAATTCTTTTATTGCAAATGTACTAATTAAAACGAACACATATATTAACTCCCATGTAGCAGAGAGCATAGAACAAAAAGTAGTAAAAAGATCTAGAGCCCCAGCTGCTTAAAAGTTCCATAGGCTTCACAGAGTACGCCTTTCCTCGATTATGCCGAAAATTTTGAAAGGATGGTCACATGGATGGTTCTTTAGTTTCGGTTTTTAAGGCGCAAGGTCCAAAAACGGACAAGCTGCGCCATGTCACCCATCGCACTGCACAGGACACTTTTAGGACTACTAGATGCCAAAACAATGTAGGTACTTGGCTAGACAATAATGCTATGGCGATAATTTAAAAGGTACACCACTATATAGAAGGGGACGGCAATGATCTCGTATATAGCTGGTTGTATTTTCTTTTTATGGCGGAAAGGCCATATTTGACAAAGCTGTGCCAAACACAACACAGACACCGTCAAACAATGGACATACACATACAAGGATAAACACAGAAGATGGTTGGTTTGAGTTTTTGTGTCGCAAGTTCCAAATACGGACTAGCTGCGCCAAACGCAAGATAATGCGAGCCAGCAAATATAAGTAAAAGGTCAATGGTCTAGTCAATATTAAAATGTATTTAAAAATTATACATTTATCAAACCGATGATATGATACAGTTTAGACATAAAAGATGCAATGCAGGTAAGTCGCCATTGTTAAAACAAATTATGAAGGATAAAAATATAACTGTAGAAAATGGTGAAAAGATGAGGTATCCGCATCTTAGTCGATTATTAAAATTCTAATATGAAATGCAATTAATATTTGATGAATTGCAACAATCATAAAATGCTGCAGAGATATAAAAAGACAAAGAGCGATGCTTGTGAATGGTGACCCAACAAGTCTGATAAAATTGGTGATGACACAGAAGAGGGAAATATACTCAGAGAAAAATCGAACCTTCACCTACAACTCACAGGTTAATAGTACAGTGAGCAAAGCCACTGACCGACGGTGTCCCATGTTGTAAATGGACGACTTTACGCTTTATGTTGTGTTCTCGGACATTCTGGATTTATACCCGTCTTTAAATTTACTTTTGGTTATTCTAACTGCAGATCTAAGGAGTACATCACGTTGATAGTTCTGAATGATTTGAGTCCCCTTTTAGAATAATTGATTCGTCTTCCCTCATTTCTGTAATTACCACAATGGGAAAGGATCCATTGCCGAACCTGAGATTATTTTTTGAATGTTTGGGAAGAAGGAAGTGTACCTTATACACGGATGACCTAGCTTCGTGGGCATCCGTGTATAAGGTAATTAGACCATTAATTTAATTTATTAAGTAAATTAAATTAATTATCTATTTTATTTAATTAATTAATAATTATTTTTCTATAATGAGATCAACTTTTTTCATGGGTCATGAAAAAAGTTGATCTCATTATGGGAAAAAAATTAATAAATCTAAAAATTAAAATAAATTATTAAAATTAATAAATGTATTTATTAATTTTATTTTTAAATAATGAATTATTTAAAAATAAATTTATTTATTAAAAAACCAAATTTATTTATAAATTAAAATTGATAATTTAAAAAAGTTAATAAATCTAAAAAAAATAAATTATTAATTAATTAAATAAAATAGATAATTAATTTAATTTACTTAATAAATTAAATTAATGGTCTAATTAATAATTAAAAATTTATCAATCATAAAAATAATAAAGGCTTTACACGATTGATGTACGGAAAATGCGATGGAGGTAAATACAACGAAAAACAATCAGAAATTTATACTAAATAAAAAAAAACTGTATACCAGGAATCTTCGAAAGTGTCAAATTAGTTGCTTGATTGATGCGGCGATTACGTGACTGACCTGAACAGGATACCAATACGAAACTTGGACCACTTTGGAACAGTTGCTGCAGATTAACATAGTACACACATATTATTGAATTAACTTCTCTGAAAAACCTAAATTAACTGACTTGTATTACTCGTTTTAAATTTTATCCCTCAAAAGATGACTTTTCTAAAACAAAAATATATTTTTCGATATTTACTGATCTTAAATCATTCTGGTACTTTGTAACGGTTTGTCCGCGACCTCAAGTTTAGACTGGACATAACTCTGAAAGTTACCATTTCAAGACATTTTAACAATTGCCTAGAATTGTTAAAATCAAAATCTGGAAATCCAGAATGCTTGGCAACTAAGTACCATTATCACCTCAAACTTTCGGAAAATGCTGGTGTTCTATGAACCATGGTCTTTCAAAATCAAATGAAATGTGAGCCAGACGTGAATAGAAATGAACGGTTGCGTGACTTTCAAATCATGTAAACCATCTATGGAAATGCTGGATATTAAATCGAGGCGGTGAGACAATTCTATTGCTGACAGGTTTGAGGTGGGTGTTGCAGAAACGTCGCCAAAACATGTGAAAATGTACGATAAAGACGTTACAAAGCAGTCAAAATCGATCGGAACATATCGCAACTGTAAGCCTAACCATTACAGTGCGTTCTGAATTTAAATCCAAACCAAGAAAGCAATTACAGATTTATCCAAAACAATTGTTGAATGCAGGTATTTTAATTAATGTCGCACTGGAGCAACACAAATGGCTGTTGGCGACTGTCCGGCATCAAACCCGAGGACAACACCACGTAGTTTTGAACCACGGTTAGGTGAGGTCACACCTGAACTGGCACACCACTCTCCAAACTTCCACGCCAACGTGGGGACATTTGAGCCAAGATAGATTTAACATAAACCATCCCCCTTTGTACACGATGGTCTTCATTCATAGAGTAGTGGGATGGAGGTAGAGAAAGATTGATTGGGCATCTCGGGTGCGGGACCAAGATCAAGAACTGGTTGGTTTTCTTCTAATGATGAGATATTTCGTCCATCAATATTTGGTCGATATTTTTCTAATAACGAGATACCTCAAGACAATCAGGCTTAAGATGGTTGATAACATCTCAAAAAGAAATTGAGAATACATTTGAAATAATGAAACGATGATCGGAAGTATGAGTTGAACACATTCACGTGCTAATCTTACAACGATGAATGAGTATTTACTTTAAGAATTCCAAGAATATATATTTACCTCACATTTAGACGTAAACCGTTGATTTAAATGCTACGCAGTTTGTATTATTCCCAAAAGACCTTCATTCATGATGCACGTAAAGCTCTTTATTTTGCTCGTTTGCTAACATTAGCAATAACAAAGTAGCGATATTTCAAGAAACCCTCTGACTGTATTAATAACCAGTTTCCAAAGAACGGTTTGAAACAATAAACAAATACAGATCAATCACAATCGGGGTTGCACGCCTTGCAATTTTGGCACGCAAGTACTTCGCTGCTGTTACCCGGCAATTCAACTGGTTGGTTTAATTTGTTGAGATTTGCATTGTTTTTCGGAACAATAGTCATGAAAGGTTTTTTAAATCAGATATAAGACTTAAATTCTTAAGTGAAGTCATCAACAGTAGTGAATTATATGGGAAAAGGATAAGTATACAGAGTGAGTCTAAATTGTTTTTACAAAATAAGAGTGGTGATAGTATCCATCGAGACGAGCAATAATTGCCATGGAACATAGCGTCGCATTCCACTCTGAGAGGCAGAAAAGAGTAAAATTAGAATTTCAACATGAACTTACAACAGTGTTGGGAAAGCGAATGAATGATACCAAAAGTTGCACAATCTGATTTATTGATCAGAGAAAAACTCACAGCAAGTGCTCAAAGTGGCGGCCACGCGTGTCGTTGCACAGTTCACACCGGCGAAGGAATGACTGACGCACTCTCTCGAAGATTCCTGGTGTTGTGTTAATTTTGTCTGCGGCAACACCGATTCTCGCTACGAGATCTTCAGCCGAGTCCACAGGCGTCTGGTACACTAAAGATTTCATGTGCCCCCAGAAGATAAAGTCCAGTGGGTTGAGGTCCGGTGAGCGAGGAGGCCAAGCCACAGGTCAGCCACGTCCGATCCATCGTGCGCTACCGACCAGGCCATCTTGCTTAGGAGATATGTTAAGTAGGAAGGTACAAAACGACGTCAGAGGCGATGACTTGTTCATGCTCGACGCGTTTCGACTTTACTTTTTTCCGCCTCTCAGAGTGGAATGAGACTCTATGTTCTATGGTAATTATTGCTCGTCTGGATGGGTACTATCACCCCTCTTATTTTGTAGAAACAATTTAGACACACTGTATAGGTAGGTAGTTAATTAACGTCGCACTGGACAACGAGTTATTGGTGACCGTCAGGGATCAATCCGAAAGGGAAAGATCGAGGACCAGACCACGTAATTTTGAACCACGGTCAGATGAGGTCAAACCTAAGCTGGCACCCTACTCTCCAAACTTCCACACCACGCCAACGTAAGGACCACCAGCTCCCTTTGTACACGACGGTCTTTAGTTGGATTCGAACTCACAACCATCCGTTTGCTAATCCGTTACTCTTCCAACTGGGCTACCGTGGCACTAAAGTACATAGGATCCCAATCGCATCTTAAGTAGTGAAAACCTGAAACATGTCACTTTAATATGTTCCAATATTTATAGGGGATGAGGAAGCATTGTTGGTACAGTCGCGGATTTGCAACAAAAGAGTTCCTAGTTCGAAACTCGATTCAACCAACGACCCTTGAGTACGTGGGGGCTGGTGCACACTGAATGTCCTCACGTTGACGTGGTGTGGAAGTTTGGCGAGTGGGGTACCAGCTCAGGTGTTGATTTCGTAATCTGACTGCGGTTCAAAATTACGTGGTGTTGTCCTCGGATTTTTCCTTTCGGGATTGAACCCGGACCGTCGCCAATAGCTTGCTAAACAGGGTAAGTCTAAATTGTTTTTACAAAATAAGAGGGGTGATAGTACCCATCCAGACGAGCAATAATTACCATGGAACATAGGGTCGCATTCCACTCTGAGAGGCAGAAAAGAGTCGAAACGCGTCGAGCATGAACAAGTCATCGCCTCTGACGTCGTTTTGTACATGCCTACGTAGCATACCTCCTTAACAAGATGGCCTGGTCGGTAGCATGATGGATCGGACGTGGTGGACCTGTGGCTTGGCCTCCTCGCTCACCGGACCTCAACCCACTGGACTTTTTCTTCTGGGGGCACATGAAATCGTTAGTGTACCAGACGCCTGTGGACTCGGCTGAAGATCTCGTAGCGAGAATCGGTGTTGCCGCAGACAAAATTAACACAACACAAGGAATCTTCGAGAGGGTGCGCCAGTCATTCCTTCGCCGGTGTGAACTGTGCAACGACATGCGTGGCCGCCGCTTTGAGCACTTGCTGTGAGTTTTTCTCTGATCAATAAATCAGATTGTGCAACTTTTGGTATCGTTCATTCGCTTTCCCAACACTTGTAAGTTCATGTTGAAATTTTAATTTTACTCTTTTCTGCCTCTCAGAGTGGAATGCGACCCTATGTTCCATGGTAATTATTGCTCGTCTGGATGGGTACTATCACCCCTCTTATTTTGTAAAAACAATATAGATTCACCCTGTATTGCTCCAGTGGACGTTAATTCAACTGGCAACAAACCATCTAGTATTTATATTCGCTATTCGTTTTTCTGCGATCGTGCTCTACTTAACCTTATAAATTTAATGCTTTTGCATACACAGAATCCTCTAAATTTGATCATTGTGCAACTTTTACATGCTGTTTTTGCCGTTTCGCATATACTTTTCTCGCTAACTACCACACAGCTTGGGTTTCTGACTCCTGCTTTCGTAAACCATGTTCATGTTGGAATTATATTATGTCTTAATAAATAAGATTATTTAAGATTTTTAACACAAGACCCATGATTGAGTCACTTAAATATGGCATGCTAGTGTGCATGCTCTAAAAGAATCCAATGGTAAAGTAGGGGTGATGGTTATAACAATTTTTGGATGGGGTCTTGACACGTTAGGGATGGTTTGCAGCTATAAGTGATAAATCGTACATCGATAAACGTAGATATTTGGAATTAAAACTAAAATCGACTTTTTTGTTTTATTAACTCTGGGCATCTTCATATTTACGATTCGAGTAAAATTTCTTTATCCCCTCGACTCAGAATGATTCAACAAGTTATATTATCGGTTGAAAAATCCTTGGAAGGGTTTTATTAGTCAAGAAGTCTATAAAACTGGTTCGAACTCATGCAGAGGAGACTATATTTCATAACAGATACCCCTGAGGAATTCATACATGCGTATGAATTCCTCAGAGGATTAAACAATTGAATTGCTCTTAAGAGAGAAATAGGTTGAAACAGAGCGAAAGTGTATTTCCCTCTTTCACTTTCGAGTTTGATTTCGTCTATTGAAGCTAATTTTATCTAACGCTGTCGAACTACATATATGCATATCAGTTTAACCTTCTGAAGTTTTCTCACGCATATGCCCATTCTGTAATCTGTAGTCTTCCCTGCATGGATTTCTAACCAGTTTTGACCTTATCAACCCATAGGACCACAGGATTCTTTTAAACAAAATTGATGTGGTTATTTAGTCACCGTGTCTGATTGGTTGGGTTGGGTATTTTTATGGAGCAAGGGCCATATTTCGCTATGCTATGCCAAACCACAAGACAGACAACATTGAGTATTGGACATACACACAAGGAAAGTTTTAAGAACACAGAAGAGAGAAGTACTATCAGGGAGGAACTGTGGGTCCCTCCCCTTGCCCATTTCCACTTCCCCAGGAAGCAGATTGCCTCTGATCTCCTCTCTCAATGATGGCCATATCCAGAAAGAACACATTTCGCACACTATATCTACAGAGCGGAGAGAGTAATCGAAGAGAGCCTGGGAAACTATTTATAATAGAGATTTATATCCGATCCGGCCATATTTAGCAACGGAGAAATGAAAAGTGTGATATTCGAATCAGGGAGTTTAAAAACCTTGATGAAAATGAATTAACCCTCCTGGTGGTTATCGAGGTATTTTGTCATTAGGAAAACTGACCAGAACTTGGAGGACTAGACACAGCTCGTCATTAGAAGAAAACTTATCAGATATTGATATCGTCGTCCAAACAAAATCAGAACTATCTTGATGATGAGACTCCTCGTCATTGGCATTATTGATAAATTTTTATGGACGATATATCTCGTCGAAACCATTTGAAGGGTTAAGGGTTTTACTGACCAGATCTTGATTCTGTCATCATAAAAAAAATCGGCAATATCTTGACAAGAAATCTCGTCGTTCGCAAAATTGGTCGATCTTGATGGACGAGATATCTCGTAGTTCGTGGATTAAGAAGCAGGAAATGAAGCGAAAATAGATAAAAATAAAATATTTAACCTGAAAATCAATGAATGTTAAACTATCGAATGTCGGGTTGGGTTGGTTCCGTTTTATGGTCCAAGGGCCATGCTTGGCCATGTTGCGCCAGACACAAGACATGTAAAATCAAGTAATTGACATACACTCACAAGGAAAGATTTACCGAGACAGTAGAAATACCCCCAGAGAGGAATCGAACCAACGCCGCCTACAATTCGAGGGTTGATTGGTTTGAATTTTAATGCACAATGGCCATATTTGGCCAAGCCGTGCCAAATACAAGACGAGTAACGTTAAGCAAATGAACACGCACAAAAGAAAATGTTACTGACAGAATAAACCCAGGGCAAGATACAGGAATCGAGTCTATGCCAGTTATAACTCGCAGGTTCTTAGCACAGAGGGGGATCCAACATGCCACCATTTTAATTTGGCTAGTTTTTTTCTGGGTTTTTTCTGTGCACGATCTATATTTGGCCAGGCTGCGCCAGACAACGAGAAGTAAATGGACATACACACAAAGAAAGCTTCACTGAGACGGAAAAAATAAATACACCTAGGTAGGAATCGAACCTGACAGGATCCAACTTGCACCACCTGCAACTCGCAGGTCCATTTAAGTGGGTTGGTTGGGTTTTATAGCACAAGGGCCATATTTAGTCATACTGTGCCAAACACTCGACAAACATTGCGAAATGGACTTAAAACATGCATGGAAAGTTTTACTTACTCAGAAGAAGATAAGTTGGTAGTTGAATTAACGTTACACTGTTGCAAACAACGGGTTATTGGTGACGGCCTGGGATCAATCCCGAAACAAAAGATCCGAGGACAACACCTCGCAATTTTGAACCACGTTCAAATGAAGAGGTAACCTAAGAGCGCAACCCAGTCTCCAAACTTCCAAACCACGCCAAAGTAAAGACTTTTGAAGCCACGAGGGATTCAACGTGCACCAGTCCCTATGTACACAGCGGTCTTTGGTTTGATTGAGTTTCAAACTCGTAAGCCTACGGTTGCTAATCTGCTACTCTCGTAACCGGGCAAACACAGAAGAAGCACCCAGGGAAGAGTAGAAGCATCCACTTTAAATGGGATTTGAAAAAGGGTGTATATACGAAACTCTTCCACATCCGTTTCCGGACTTCCAAGCCCAGCTACAAATTCACCGGTCGAATTCAAAAGCATCATATCCAATGCAACAACAAGGTAACGAATGTGGTTTGGTTGATTTGGATTTTATGGCACAAGGGTCATAAAATCCAAATCAACCAAATATGGCCATTGGCCAAATAAGGCCCTTGTGCCATATTTGGCCAAGCTGCGCCAAACACAAGACATACAATGTCAAGCCAAACACACAATGGAAGGTTTTACTGACACAGAAGAGTGAAATACACCCAGGAACATACAGCGAATATAAAAAAGCATATTTTCTCATTTGATAGTTTAATATGGCGTCCACGATATGTGTATTGTCGAAATAATTAATTTTTTTTTCCTATTCTATTCGCCACATTGTTTTTTTGAGTATTTATAAATTTCCTCTTCTATTAAGGAGTGCTGTCAACTTTAAAAATATAGGTTAGCAAAGGGGTCAACTTTTACTAATTTTAACCCCTGGTAGTCTCAAGTAGATTTTACAATACTTGTGAATTTACTTGCAAAATAAACATGTAGTTCGTATATTCATTTTTTGAATCAATATACATGAAAAATAAATTTATCTCAAAAAGGTTTTCATTGTTGACGGCTGAATATTTGAACACAATTTTATGCTATTTTAATTGACGCAGATTTAAACCATCAATTAAAATGTCATTATTTGGCTTTATCCGTCCCACAACATAGTTTAGGGTCATTGCCCTATCGCAGACACTCCATGTACGGGAACAACCATTCTCTGTAGATCAAGTCAAAGCCGATTAAAGCCTAACAGCATGACTACGACAAAGATTTATCAAAATACGAACGCATTACTTTCTACATAAGAATAAGAGCCTTACACAAAAGCTTAAGGGGGATGATATTTTCAATAAAATAAGATACAAATATAATATGGCAACAGATCATCCCCTTGGTTTAGAAGAGGAATGAATCCCAATTAAGGCAGATATCGTCTGCATCTCCCCTCTTCGTTCGGAAAGGTAAAGATTCGAACGATCGAATGGTATTTATATCTCACGTAAAAGCATTCGAGATTTATCGAATACTCCCAATTCTGGTCTGAGGGGGACATTTTGCCGGAAAAAGAAAACGGAAAAGAAAATATTTCGATTGTAAAATTGGGTCGACGGCTCTTTCTCAGCCCTAGAAGGGCGCATGAGGGCGTCAGGGGTGGGGTATGTGCGTGCTTCAAATGGATTGGCCCCTATTTGGAAACGCGCCAAATATTTGGGGCTCAATGGATTAAATCCGATAACGCAAAGCCGTCGAGAGGCTACTGCCATCTGTCGGTGAAGTTCAACACTAAATCGTCACAACAAACGTACATGGATTTTGCCGATTTTCTTATCAGAAAATGTTTAATCCGTAATTATCTCTTCAGTGTTAGTAAATACTTTCGTCGTTTGTATGTCCTATACTTGAAGAACGAATGAAAGATAAATAATCTCAAATCACGAGACAAAAATATGCTTTCGAAATACTAAAATTATACATAAGAGATGTGATCGAGGTATAAGATTACGATCAGGTTTACCTATACTTTTATTAAAGCGAAATCAAACAAGAGAAAATTACTCTTACCCAGTTCATTCTCAATTAAAAGAACAAATCAGAATTTTAACAGCCCACAGAAGTATATAAATTATGAGTACTATAATATAAATGTAATAAAAGACTGCAATAAAATAAACAATTTAATGAAATAATTATGTAATGAAAATGAACATATCGTAGCAAAATAATAATGAAATAACTATGATGAATTAAACTATCTAAAACATTTTTTATGCTGTGTTCTTTTGCACTCATAACGTATGAGAACAAAATAATATTACCATTCACATCAGTCAGTATTACTTTTTACTATTTCACTCTTTTCAAATAAATAGGGTTGTTTTATTACAAAAACCATCACTCTGACTGACGTTGAAAAATTTGTTTCACGCAAATTTACGAGTTTGTATCATTTTTTTGTTTCTCTTACAAAATTAACAATTTTACAATTTTATTTACCTCTTAAAATAAACATAGGATATTTTATTTACCTCTTAAAATAAACATAGGATATTTTATTTACCTCTTAAAATAAACATAGGATATTTTATTAACTCTTCAACCATAAGATTTTATCAACATCACAAACATAAGATTTTTGTAACAACTACAATCAAAAGATTTAATGAGCATTACAATCATAAGATTTTACCAACAGTGCAACCATAACATTTTATCACTAAACCAAAAGTAGTTTAACACTACAAACCTAACATTTTAACACTTCTAGCATTTTTAAAATTTAGGAACAAAACTTAAATTCTGTAGTTTAATTAAAGAAGAAATGTACCACACAACCTTTTTACTATATAATTTTAGTTTGAGTTTTATGAAGGAAAACAGCATGAACAATACACTTTCATAAAATTGCAAATTGAAAATAAAGTAACTTTATTGCAATAATATATATATATATGTTTGTGTGTGTGTGTGCGTGTGTGTGTATGTATGTGTATGTATATATAGATAACTTTTTCTATAACTTACACATAAGCTATACCCATGTAATTACCACGATACGATCCATACATTCACAGAAAATGATCCACATCTCCCAAGGAAATGATTCTTACAAGAAATTGCTTTCTAGAATGACGGAAGGTTTTCTTCCAGATGCAAAACTTTCTGCACAGAGCATTCATCTTTCCGATCAATTCGATACCAAAGGAGCAGGTGTGTCAACTAAGATAAGGTGGAGAATAATATCACAAGACATTAATCCCCACTTTCTACTAGATCGATTTGGGATGGAAGATCTATTTGTAGGGGAATCCATGATCGAAGAAAGGCAATTTGGAAAAGAGTATATTTTACTACAGTTCTCGCATCACTGAGATGAGAGCAGATAACGAAAAATGGGAATTCGCCTTATTTTGATTATTTTTATTGTTGAACTCATTCAGTTGTTGCGGAGTCAAACTTCTAGGCAGCCACAAAATTAATATGCTGCTTCTAACCACTCTTACATCTCTGAAATTGCTTTTCAATGCGTGGATACTTGGTTTATTGATAAACTGGCATGCAAAACTTTACTCTCCAAGTGGTTTCGACGGGATATCTCGTCCATCCAGATCTGACCAATTTTGCGTATAACGAGATATCTCGTCCATCCAGATCTGACCAATTTTGCGTATGACGAGATATCTCGTCATCAAGATATTACGGATTTCTTTAATAGGACTAGATCAATTTATGGTCAGTTTTCTTCTAATGACAAGAGACGAAGAGATCTTGATGGACGAAATATATGTCGTCCATCAAGATCTGGTCAGTTTTGCTAATGACGAGATACCACCTCGAATTGCTAAACATTATTTTAAACCCTCCTGGTGATTGTCTTGACGGGGTATCTTGCCATTAGCAAAACGGACTAGATCTTGGTGAACTAGATATCTCGTCATTAGCAAAACTGACCAGATCTTGATGAACGAGATATCTTGTCATTAGAAGAAAACTTATCAGATATTGATCTCGTCGGTCATAACAAAATCGGCAATATCTTGATGATGAGACTCCTCGTCGTTGGCATTCTTGATCAGATTTTGATGGACGATGTATTTCGTCGAAACCATTTGAAGGGTTAAGGATTTTAACCTCAAATGAAGCGAGTTCTTATTGAGATTCTCATTAGCGAGGATGTTCAGTAGAAGTGGTGCCTATTCAAATTTGGAATCGTGACGTCAGACTCTAACATAGGAATGACTTCTGCTGTAGCAGGAACTCATCATCAACCTCGTTATCTGTATGCAAACGAGGTAAAAAGCTTGTAGGAATATTAAAGGTGGTCATACAGCGTACAAAGGACCACCATTTTTTTAAGTTTTTACAGTTACCATTCTGTCTCATGGTACCAAGTGTAGTGTCAACACTTAAATTCAGTTTCAGTTCTTGTCAAGATTTTGTTTTTACTCATCGAGGTTCCGTCACTCTCGACGTACCTTTTATATCATTTTCCTACATCCAGGTCGCCTCACTGCAAAGTAGCAGTTGAAAACCTTACTGTTCCTTAACCCTCCTAGTGGTTTATCTCCGCGTCGAAAACTGCCCTGTCGTGCCAACCTCTGCAAAAACTTGTTCCAAACTGTCACCTAATCTGGGCAAGGGACAGTTTTGTTTCTCATAATAGGATCTTGGTTCTTCCTTGGTGTAAAAGAGTTTTGACTCGACGCGATATCTTGTCCTTAGCAAAAGTGACCAAATCAGTGTTGGAGATCAAACAGCTACGAAGGACCATCTCTTTTGTTTAAATTTCCATTGTTTCCCTTCTGTCTCATGGCATTCAGTGCAGTTCCACCACTTCAGTTCAAAGACTCTCTTTACTGTTCGTTTCTCTCCTTTTTATTGTTTTGTTTTTCTCATCGGTTCCATAACTCTCGACGTACCTTTTGTATCATTTTCCCACATCCAGGTCACTTCACTGCAAAGTAGCAGCAGGAAACCTGAATGTTCATTGCGTTTTGCAAGTCAGTGTAGTTCAATTCCTGTCGCCATCCTATCATCCGTTGTATGATGGGTTGCATGACTTGCATGACCTGAGAATGTTCTACGGTCATGTTTTGCTACATAGGAGCTAATTAGGAAGGTATCTGCGGCTTAAAGTGGATTCCGAACCAGTACGAACATCCATGTTAGAGCAGGGATTTGAACCAAGAATCTGTTGAACTGTATGCGTTAATCCTCAGCTACCAGGTCGCGAAATTTGAACTATAAAGTAAATTACGAGAGGGAGAGAGAAATGAAACATTATAGTCTAAACACACCAAGAAAAGTTGAATGCAAAACATGTTTCATGTCATCTTCGGCCATGAAAATACGCTAGAGAAAATAAAAGTATTCATTACACTGCTGTGCAGATGGTTGTCTGTTTTGGGGTTTTATGACACAAGGGCCACATTTGTCCAAGCTGCTCCAAACTTAAACCAACGTCAAGTAAAAAATGCAGTCAAAGGGGAAAAAGTGATTGGTGAACAGAGAAGTGGGATGAAAGCAGAAAAGATCGTTTGGGTGTCCCGAGAGCGCGACACTCGTGCATACTAGACAGTAAACTTCGTGGGAAAGGAAAATAACGCTAGAGTACCTCGGGACCGTAAAGCCCTTTCACACCCAATGGAGAAGTAATCCTGAAGGCGATCTCTATGGTATTCTTGATGTAGCGTTGGACATTTTTAGGGTGTTCAGACTCAAGGACTTGGTCCAGCTGTTACGTTAAGCCGTAAAGAATAAGTAACAAAATATTTTGCTTCTAATGCGAGAATATGGATGAAATGTTGCGTTAGTTCGGACTAAATCAAAATTGGAATCGTTTCGTTTTCATAACCCTCTGAAAGTCACGAGTTTTCCAAGCAGTGAAGAGTTGTTTTCACCTCGCCACAACACACACTGACTAAATCACATCTATTGTTTGAAAGAATTCCAGTGTATGTTTTATTGGTCAAGGTCAATACTGGTAAGATGTCATACAAAAAAGCGCAAGTTTCAGAACGGATATATGTGCTCAGAAGGCTAAATTGTTTCAGTCATTTACATTTTCAAGGGAAACTTACTACATGAAGCAAATCGCTGACTCGTGGCGATCTAATAACTTCTCAATTTTCTGGTTTTACAATACGCCTTTTGATCTTTGTTCGCATGTATCGTCTAGTGCCACAAATTCGACGGTTACAATTTCGGATATAACATAATCTATGCAACAAAGTGGCTTCGACCATGTTACGTTCTAGTATTTAGAACTTCTATGCTGGTATACACTTAAATTGCTTGATAGATTGGCAAGCTATTTCACCATTTTTCAAGACATCCTGTCTTCTTGAAACTAACAAAATAATATTTTTCCGAATGAAAACAGAATTATTCATTTCAATACCAAGTTTGATTGTCTAGTTGTTCAAATAATGTAGCAAAAATAACCTTAATGCATTAGTTGATTACGCAATTTAGCAAAAATAACCCTAGACCGACAAACCAAATCCAGTTATATTTTCACATGTTTCTAAATTTCATCAAAATTAGTGATAAGTATTTTTGAATTAGTTTTTTGCAGTGATACTACTTTTACTTATAAAAAATACTAGCCTTACAACCCGGTTTCGCGTCCGAATGTTTTGCTCTCTTCAGACAAAACAAATCACACCTGTTTTCACAGCAGTTTCGCGTTATGGGACAGTGGACTTTCAAAACTAATTTTTGCAGTTATCCGATTGTTGTGAAATTTGAAGACTGCTTTCTACTAAGCATAAAGCTTGGTTCAAAATTATTGTCTTTCGGAAATTGTTACATAAAACGTGGTCATAAAGTTTGATAAATTAGCAAAAATTGATAAGTCCCATGCACATTATTTTTCCATGTCCGGTCAACATTTTAATTCACATAATAATTTGTATACACATGAATCAAAATAACTCTATTTGGTAAGCGTATCGCTCAACTGTAAGGCAAACCAAAATTGTACTAAAACGCCTACAATTTTGCAAATAAAGCAGTTAAGCAACACTTTTAACCAAAATTTGAAAGCATGATGAATTTCTCATTTTCACTTAGATAGATACAACAGATTTCAAACATTATACAAAATATATTTAAAATAATTTAAAATCAGGTGCGCAGAGGACATTTTGAAATCAGTAAAATGTCAAAAACATCAATCGGACATAAACTCGTTTTTGTAGGAGATTTACTATACTATAACTACTACATCTTTTACATTGTATATGTAATACCGTCAAAAATTATTACAATTAAAAAATGCTCTTTGTCATCCAAAGAATTCGATATTAATTCATTTTTATTGCTAAAAGAAAAAATTTTATTTTTGGATCGGTACTTTTAAAGACGACATACGTTACGATAAAATTTAGAGGTTGGGTTGCATATGGTCGAGTACGATACCTGATAATGAAACCAAAACATAGCAAATCAAGAGTCGTTTATTCGAGCAAAAATATTTAATAGACAAGACGTAAATACGACCGAGAATTACCACAAAATCCACAAGACAAAATCGCATATGAATCCCAATGAAAATGAGCCTCTCGCTAGATATAATTTACTTCTAAAGCATACTCATTACAAATTTTGATTCTGCAAAATGCTTGCTTCCGAATTGCTTCCTGAACAGTTTCGTTGAATTGTGGAACAACTTTTTGAGCTTTTTCCACTTCATGTGCTTGCCCTGATTGCTTGGATCATGGCAACTTTTAAAGTTCTGTGTTGATTGAAGTTTCAAAATTTGCCTGTTCTTGCGTAATGTTCTATATCAAATTTTAGTGTTATGCTTCTAAGAGAGAGACGTGAAGAACTGAAAATATTTACGTCGAACTAGAAATTACAGACAATAAGCTGTGCGAATTTCATGAAGTTGAGCTCAGCATTCGTGAGTTTTGGCTGCTTCGAACAAATTTCTACTTTATATAATTTACCAGACTGCGAATGGAATGCACCTGTTTTACTCAGACATCTATTAAGTGGAGATCCTGCTCCAATGTTCCGGAATTGAAATGCTATTCCATCAGTTGGACGCATCTTTATGGAGGACCCTGATTTTAAAAACCATAGGCACAACCGTTGGTTTTATAAACTATATTTAGCTTTTATATTTACCTGAATATTTAGTTTGGATTCGCAGCATACTGCAAGGTTTTAAAAATGTATGCTTGTGTTTATGAAATACTGATGTCAAATATATGCGCCACAAAAATCACAAACTGCTTTGTATATAATACTAGCTGTAAAGCCCATTGAGAAAAGAATACAACGGGCTCTAGAAATCACTCATTGCAATTCAAGTGCTTATTTTTTGCGTAGTAATCGTAATGGGTACGCATTGAAACAAACTTTTTCTAGGGGCCTTCGTGGCTCAGTGGGTATGCCCACTGCGCTAGCAACCTTCGAGTTGTAGGCGGCGCGGGTTCGATTCCTGCCAGGTGCATTCCTCCCGGGGTGTATTTCTCTTCTGTGTCAGTAAAGCTTTCACTGTGTGTCAGTTACTTGATATTGTTTTAATTACTTGATATTGTACTGTGTCTGGCACAGCATGGCCAAATATGGTTCTTGTGCCACCAAACCTTAGATACACACTTTCATTGTTAGTAACATACATTCACTGCTCATGAAAATTCACTACTCAAAATACTCAGAGAGTAATAATGCAATAAAAAATACACATCAGTCTCAGTAATGATCTTTCGAAAACTCTGTAATTCGGATCTCAATAACTCACAAATCGAAACATTCTAAATGGATCTAAGAAATTAAACTCATTATGGCCAATATAAAAGGTTCTTATTAATAATTAAATTATACTGTCGTATGCGTGTTTTTACAAAGTTGCCGTATAAATCGTTTCTATTATCTACTATTTTATCATAAATAGTATCATTTGGTTTACTCGTTTTCTTACATACATATATCATGATTTAATATTTATTTATTGTGCGCTAGCAATACATCTTGAAAGTATTTCAATAATTTATTTAACTTCAACCGTGACAGGGGATAAAAATGATTTCCTTCGTCACAAGTTAGCCTCTTATTGTACATATGTCAAATGAAAACAGAAAAATATTTAAGCACTTGGTACAAGTTAAGCGCTGAATACATATTTTTGTATATTGACGTCATCTAAGTTAGTACTAGGACACGTCGCCTATCTTGATACTAGGGTCCGAAGTGAGCATTTAAAGACTTTCGTCTAGTGAAATAATATTCGATTTTGCCACTATTTATACAGTGGAGATGGTTTCTGAAATAATAAAATATACTATTTTCTTGTGTAAACAAGACTCGTTTTTTCAAACTCAATTTTCACAAAAGAGCACTGTGTATTATTAACCCGGCTCCTCGAAATAGCATAAATATAGAAAAACATACATAGAAGTTTAAGAAAAAAATAAGAAAATGAGAATGTCGCTATCTTCATTTGACAAGAGCCATGCAATTAGTATAAGAAAATAAAGCCATAAGCCAGATCACGAAAATTAAATAAATCTCGTACTACATTGTTGATAATTTAGACCGCTTGTATTGCTTAAGCTTTACATATGCATACAATATTTCAACACATGAAGAAAAGGTTTTCTACATAAATTACGAAAATTAAACATGGCTTCAAATGCTTATCTATTACAAAAACGAAAAAGAAAGATCTTTAAGTCTTCAACAAAATGTAAAGCGCTTATGATTTCCATTAATGATAGAAAATAGATACTATATAAAATTTAGAGAAATAATTTCAGAATCAGAACGTCGTTTCGATGCTTTGAATTGAATACCTGAAGTGCTCCCAGATGGCACCACATGTTTGCTTTATTCCATTTTCAAATATTTACTTATAATTTAAATTGCAAACATAATACTACTTATAATCACAAATAATCAGCAAAAACGGAGAGTATTTAAAAAAATTCATAAAAATTGGTGAAACTGCAAAGATTATTTTTACATTCATTCTGTTCCCTTTGCGTAATCAATTTATCTTAGACGTGAAATATGGAAATTATATTAACTTGATAATTAATTTGCATACATTTTCATATACTCATGAAAAAATATATAGAAAGGTGAAGCACTATTTAAAATGTAGAAGAGAAAAAGAAAGAAATTTTTAAAATAAATTTTTAAGTTTCTCAAAAAGTAGTTGAATGTATGCATGCGGTTCACTATGCAGTTCAAAGATTCAAAAGTTACATTTTTAATATTCAGTGTAAAAAATATATTTGTATGTTATTACGTGGTACACTCTTTTTAGAATTAATTTGAAAAACGAAGTTCTCAAAAATGCATGAAGTAAGCAATATAAGCATATAATATAAAGATCGCACAAACATGCAAAGATCGCGCAGATGATTATGAGAGTATTAATGACAATTATATAAATATTTAAACACCTTATTAATATTTCGAGACAAAATCTCATTTAGTTTCATAAAGATTCGAAACAGACAACTAGTAAAATTTGAGCGACATTATTTTCACACTTTTTACTCAGATTGTGACATACTTCATAGAAGTATGAAAAAATGCAACAAAGGCGTCTGAGTATGTGTGATTTATGACAGTGAAAAGTGAAGTAAATTCTATAATGTAAAATGAGAAAATTATGGGGCAACATGAGAATTTTCAGTTTTGAATTTCGAAAAATCATTTTTTGCTTTGAATTGAAATCATCTTTTTTATTCTAAAAGGCTACAAATAACAAAAACAATAAGCTTAAATGCTTAAAACTGATGACTTTTGATAAGCTATCGAATCTTTCTTGGTTCTGAGTCGAATATTTTGAGACTCCTCAACCGCATTTCTGAAAATTAGATTTCGTACCGCCATCTGTTGGTAGAATATGAAAGTATTTTCAGATTTTCAATGTAATAAAAATATTTTGTGCTGCATGTGCGATTCAGTAACTATAAAAAAAATCAAAACTTTGTGTTGTACAGCTGAAAAAAATTACTCCTTTATTAACTACCCAAATTTTAAGTTTTAATTCCCCAAAAAGAGCAAGGGTATCAATCAGATTAAATCGAAATGGATTTGTGCTGTAAAATCGAATAGAGAATAAAGCTGCAAAATGAAACTCAAAGTTCAATACGTTACTTTTTTGTCATATTTGTATCATTTTCGACAAACAATAGATGGTTGGTTTTTGAGTCCTATGCGCAAGGGCCCATATTTGGCCAAGATTCACCAAACACAAGATAGCGTCAAGTATTGAACGTGTGCCGTCATTACTTGACCTACTCCATTGCCTAGACATTGTGTATGGAGTAGTTCTCGTGGAAAACAGACAGTACACTGTTAAGTCATAAGACGCTCTACTGGTGTTTCTAAGATAAGAGGATAGACGATAATAAGAGTCCTATCGCCAAACCACGAGGAAAGTTTCACAAACACAAAAGTGAAAAATAAACATAATGGGAAGAATCGAGCCTAGGAAGCGTCTGATAGCTAAAACAAGATAAATGATTACACAACGTTTTCAGGTTCGGAGTAAAATCAAGTCTACAATTTTAACCACTTGTGGATTTTTCAGGTGAAGACAGGAAGATCCAGGAGCACAACACCAATAATTTTATGGAAGGTGATGGGCCCGAATGGAGAGGGAGAAGTACTGAAACATTACCAATAAGGAACCAAAGAAGTTGTTCTGACAAAATATCCACACCAGATGAACCTAGTCTAATGGACACGATCTCAGAGGGAATATTTTTATGGCTGGGCCGGCCCAGTCGCTCTAAACTAACCCTATTCGAAAAGTGACAGCCATTGCCTACACATTGTATCTAGAGCAGTTTTCATGGTAGACAGACAGTACACTTAAGTCAAAAGATGCTCTACAGGCATTTCTGAGATAAGAGGATGGACGATTATAAGGATCACCTCGCCAAACCATACATTACTAAAACCTCATCCCCATTCAACATCTACCAACCCTATTCCAAAAGTGATCGCTATTGCCTAGGCATAGTTTATGCATCAGTTCTCGTGGTAAACAGACGAACTGCTGCATAAACCATTGCTTTGGTCCCGTATAAAATTAAAAGTAGAGTTTATCTCGTTCACGTTGGTTGGGTTTTAGGGCGCAAGTGTGTGTTATGCTTGGCGAAGCAAGGACCATATTTGACAAAGCTGCACTAAACACAAGACAATTTCACGTAGATAGGTAGTTTAATTTGCGTCGCACTGAAGAAACACACCAGGCTATTGACGATGATCTTCAATCAATCTCGAAGACAACGTCAAGTAATGGCTATATACACACACAAGGAAAGTTTTACGGATACAGAAGAGTTAAATACATCTAGTGAAAGTTAAACGGAATCGAACCTGTCACAACTCGCAACATTAAAAGTAGGAAATGCAGTTTGATTGGTATAGGAAATTTCAATTACCTTTACGTAGACGACATGATAAAAATCAATTAATCGTTTGGACTGACGGGACCCTCGAAATATTTAAAAAATCAGATAAAATTGACTGACTTGATTAATGCAGTATTTTTTGTAAGTATTTCAACGTAGACTACCGCAGTTCTGATGGCAGTCATTACTTAAAAGGACATTACTGGGGTTCAATGTATTAAAAAACTTGCATTTACTTGCATATATTTAGATTAAAGGAATGGAGATAAGTATTTATAAGGTACAGTTAGCGATACCTTAAAAAATGAAACTAACCAAATATAAAAAAGAAAATATTTAATTTCTTAGCCAATTGAAATAGATAAAAATGACACAAAAAACGGAATAGCTCACATTCGTAAATCATTATCCTAAATTGTAACAAATATCAAGTTATTAAATTAACTGCTTTTCTTGTATAACATGCAACATTTATTAAAAAGCCTGAATAAAGTTTATTCCGTGTTTGTATATTTCCGTAACTAGTTCCCTGAACTGCATAGTTTTTTGGATCAGCTTTTATGGCACAAGGGCAATATTTGGTCTCGCTACACCAGACACAATGTCAAGTAATAAACATACACAAGAAAAGAAAGTTTATTGACAGAAGAGAAAAATACACCCGGTGAGGAATCAAACCATGAAATGTATAGACCATACATAGTACTGCTTAATTTTAATATATTTAAAGTCATTACTAAATTTACATAATATGGTAGGGCCGCGGTAGCCCGGTTGGAAGAGTAACGGACAAGCAACGGGAGGATTGTGAGATAGAATCCAAACAAAGACCGTCGTGTACAAAGGGGGCTGGTGCACGTTAAATCTGTCCAGGCTGCAAATGTCCTCACGTTGGCGTGGCGTGGAAAGTGAGGTGCCAGCTCAGGTGTGACTCGTCATCTGACCGTAGTTCAAAATTACGTGGCGTTGTCCTCGATTTATCCCGGACCGTCGCCAATAGCCCATTGTGTTGCTCCAGTGTGATGTTAATTAAAATTCCTACCTACCATAACTTGGAAAAGTCCTTAAAATAAATAACTCGTTGGTTTCTACCATAAACTTTCCCAATCGCGGCATAATATAGGTCTATTTAGGCCACTGAAAGTTGTTCGGGGAATATATCCACCGTTCGGTGACCGCAAGTTGGACTGAGTGACCGGTGACCCAGAAATCGGGACTAAGAGAAGGATTATGTTCTCTGATCAATACATTACGTACACATCGCGTACTGATCATCAAAGCGAAGTTAATGGTACACAGGATGACTCGCGTTGCCTGGAATAGAGATAGATTAACCCTTATGTGGATGCATTTGACATTACGAGGGCTATCCAAATGGCTGAGTGCATGTGAAGGTCAGGATAAAATGAAGATATGGTTTAAGGACAGAATGTTGGGTTTTGCGTTAGAATATCATGTATTGCCAAATTGAAATTAAATTTACTAAATCGTGTTGACTCAAGGTAACCCGGAGTTTACCGCAACGCCCTATGTTTTCTATGTTAAATTTGATGATATTTAAGGTATATTTTCTCTGTTCTTATTGTACTTACAAACTTGTATTTTTTCTTGGGAATTATTTCAATACTTCTACATATTTTAACCAGTCATTTTATTTATAGCTGTTTTACTTTTAAAAAATTTAACAATAATACAAAAATAAGGTAAAATTATGATGTTTTGAAAAATTTGAAAATTTTTATTTTAATAATTTATTAGAATATCATTAAACCCTCTGGTTAAGTTATCACTAATGGTCCTCAGATTATGTAAAAAAAGTTTCAAGTATTTGAGACAAATGGTATTTGAGAAAAGGTAGCTTTTGTAAAAAATCACAATTCTTAGAAATCACTTTTTAAAGTTATTTCTTAATGCATTCCAGCACCATATGAAGGATTATCTGTATTTTCGCACTCTGAATCTTGCAGTTTCCTTTTAGATTGCCTTCTGTACCGCCTAGCTCTTTCTTCAGCCTCTTTTTCAGATTTATATGCATTTCTTAGCCTTTCTTTGTCAATAGCAAGCATTGACGAATAAGAGTAATAACCTGGTGCAATACCCAAATCTTTGAAAAATTATGTCCAATTTTGATATACTACTCTCATTGAAGGATAGCATTAATTTTGCAGAAGAACGCGGCCATAATCAAACACTATTTTATACTGAAATCCAATTTTAAACAACTAATTTCAATTACAATATAAAACGTCTATACAAAAATAGTAAATTATAACATCAAACAAACTCGGAAAAATTCTGCCAAATGATTAGAATATAGAACAACAAATGTAAGCACTAGACACTACGGTTAAAATCAGTTATAAGCACTGTTGCCATTTAGATAAAATGTTAAATATAATTAAATTAATGTAAGAAAAACCTGAACAAAAATTTAATGGTAGCAATTCAGTAGCGACCTCTACCTTTTAAATGCCATTTAATGGCTTTGGAGACATGACAACAATGTATTAAAAATATTAAAAATACTTCTACTATACTTAAAAACAAAATTGATGCAGCGTTTTAAAGCTTAAGAACTCTAGTATTTTTTAAAATTATAAATTCAAAATCGATTTTTTGAAGATTTTATTCTCCAGGTTACCTCAAGTTGTTTAAGTACCTCTCTAAATATATGTATTTATTTAATAGAGGTACTCAAAATGATTGACTTCTTTCATAAGACTTTCATATTGCCCAAATTTACGAACACAGTGAAAAGAAACATGTAAGGTTTTATTTTCAAATGTCCTGATGGCTGCAAGAATTTTGCAAGACGATAACCGCAAGGGCCATATTTGGCCATGCTGCCCGAAATTCTTGAGACAGACATCAAGTAATGGACATACACACACAGGAAAATTTTACTGACATAGAAGCCGTCATCTGACCGTGGTTCAAAATTGCGAGGTGTTCTCTGATTTTTAGCTTCGGGATTGATCTCGGACCGTCGCCAATAGCCCATTGTGTTGCTTCAGAACGACGTTAATTCAGCTATCTACCTATACAGAGGGTAAATTACAGGAATCAAACCTGCGCCAACAACTCGCAGGTTGCTAGCGTATGTGCAAACTGAGCCACGGTGGGCCGTGATCCACCAGGACTGTACAGCAGTGTAATAAATCATTCCTTAGAACACAAAACTGAAGGCGTACATTTGAAACCAGGTATTGGTATTGGTATTTTTCAATTAACGTCACACTGGAGCAACATAACGGGCTATTACATTTGAAATCAGATTGGTCGGATGGTTTGTATGTAGGTTTTATGGCGTATAATCAAGGATGTGGATTAGCTGTATCGTCTTAAGTAGGTAGGATAGTTGAATTTGCGTCACCGTGGTGTAACACACGGGCTAATCCGGAATTAATCTCGAAGGGGAAGATCGAGGACAATACCTGGTATTTTTGAATCAGTCAGATGACGAGGTCAACACCTGAGCTGACGCCCCATACTCCCAACTTGCACACCACGCCAATGTGAGGACAATTGCGGCCAGGATGGATTTAATGCACCAGCCCCCCATACTCGACGGTCTTTGATTGGATCGAGTTTTTAACTCTCAATCCTCCGGTCGCTAATATGCAACTCTACCAAGTGGGTTGTACCGTTTTAAAATGTAGACATATTAATAGTAATAAATTGGTTTATTATACAACCGTGAACATGTTGTGTTACCCCAACTTCTCATGCCCTTACTGCTTTAGGTATTGGTTTGTATGGCACAAGGCTATTTGAAGTGGAAACGTCTAAAAAAATTGCGAACAACATGAATTTTTTTCGTTAATGCATTTCAGAAAGCGGATACATTGGGTACGAAATCTGATTATATACTATCTCAAGAAAAAGGTTTTTATCTAACAGAATATTTTCGATAACCTTTTCTCGATTTAATTATTACTTCGTCAAGTGAACAGAACTCATTTATTCTAATGTAAGTTTTACTGACTTTTTAAAACTTTTTTGAGAACACGAAGGTAAGTAAACTGAACCGGTAGAGGCGAAGAGAAATTCAAATTTAATGAGACTTTCGGCCATATCTTTATATTTTCTCTTTTCACCTTTATTTTTTCTGCAGAGAAACTTCTTTAAAAGAAATCAATTGCTTTTAAATTTCACTAATTCAATAGATTTTTTTAGAGTTTGGAATGAATTTTTATCAATTGGATGGAGATCTTGGAATTGGACGAGGTTTCGTTTTGAAAAATAAAGAAGTACTTGTTTGTATTTCGTGGTTCATGTGCCAATTTACCAACCCCGAATATTTCCCTGAATTCCAGATAAAAATAGTTATGATTTCCGACTACCTGCGGAAGGGATATTTAAAGAAAAGCAAAATATTAAAACTGTCTTTCTTTTAAATAATATCAAGTTCAAACAAGATAAAAGATTAAATAAAGTGTTAAATATGATGTTTCTACCATAAGTGTTAAATACGATGTTTACATTCATAACTTCAATTTCAAAATCAATTCAGGTTTATTTATAAACTTTGCGTCAAAATTAGGTTGAAAGATAATTAATTAGTAACAGTTGTGTAAAGGTTTGAAAACTACATAATATTTTAGTATTTATTGAAATAATTGCTTGTAAAATACCTATCTCTCTCGCAAAAGATTATTATTATATGAATATAATGTTCATGTACTTTTTGTGCACACAAATGTGCAAGAACAGAAATTGGCGTTAACCTAATCTAATTGAGGTTGACCAATCAACTATCATATATCAATTAGGAATTTCATCATCATCATAATTGGCACGACAGCCCTTTGTGAACCTGGCCTTTCTTCTTCAGAAGTTTTACCCAGACTACCCTCCCTCCAGCTATGGATCTCCAGTTCTTGATTTTCATGACATTAAAATCCGAACCCAGACAGTCCCCCATCTCTTTTTTGGCCTACTCCTTTGTCTTTCAAAAAAAAAGGACCGTATTAAAAACTTTCAATGGCTTTCTCTCTGGACCCATTCTCAAAAGTTGACCTGCCCATCTCATTCTGTTCAATTTTACAAATTTTACTGTCTTCATTTTCAAAAAGTTTGTATAATTCAAAATTGTATCTCCTTCAACAAATATCATTATCAAGGACACAACCAAAGATGGCACTCAAAACTCTCCTTTCAAAAATTGCCAAAGCTCTCTTCCTTTGCTGTCAATGACCATGTTTCAGAGGCATAGGTTAACACTGGTCTTATGATAGTTTTGTACAGCAGGATTTTTGTTTTTCTTTTGATGAGGTTAGATTTCAACTGACCCATAGAAATAGTGATTAGCCGTAATAATTCTTTTCCCGATTTCAGGGTCAACCTTATTCTGACACAAATTTCCAGATCCCAATTAAATTTTTTTAGATTCAAATTTATGTTTCTCAATTTCAAATATATTAACAGGGTTTCCTTTTTTTCCACAATACATATATTTGGTTTTTTCTTCATTTATTTTTAGTTTCATTTTTCCTACAGCTAGAAAAGATTCCTTCAGTGTATTTGAAGATCTTGCGATTATGTCTATATCGTCAGCATATGCTAAAATCTGTAGACTTGTTAAAAATAGTTCCTCGTGTATTTATACAAGTATCCCTGATAACCCTTTCCAGGGCTATCTTAAATAGGAGACATGCAAAAGCACCTCCTTGCCTAACTCCATTAAAGATATCAAAGGGCTTGGACAATTCTTGCATACGTATCATAGAGAAAGTACCTGTAAACTTAATTTGTTTCACAAGATTAATAAACTTTATTGGCACATCAAACTCCAATTAGGAATTTATTCTTGTAAATTTTTACTGGCAAAGTGCTAGAATCGAGTTCAAAAGACATGTCAAGTGACGTAACATTGGGAATACCTACAGGAAACATGTTACTCCATAGAAACACAACCACTACTTATATTTAGAGCGACAAAAAATTACTCCCAGAGGAGTTGAATAGCACGTGCGCTTAAATGCTTAAATGCAAAAAAGATTGAATTATACTGCGAATTTTAGTAATTTTTACATTATCATAATTATTTGCTTTACATACAGAAATGCAGTTGGTTGGCGCAGGACGACCAATTATGGCCCTTTGCTCCATTAACACTCCTGGTGGTTGTGCCAACAACCTCGTATCTCGTCATTAGCAAAATTGACCAGAGCTTGATGAACGAGATATCTTGTCATTAGAAGAAAGCTGACCAGATCTTGACCTCTTCATCATTAAAAATTGGCAATATCATGATGACGAGATATCTCGCCATTAGTAAAATTGGTCAGATCTTGGGAGACGCGATATCTAGTCGAAAACACTTGGAGAGTTAAAAAGCAACTTTTGCATTTAGTTGACTACAAGTTTAAGGTAAGCAAAACATTAAACTGGTGGAATTTATTTAAAATAAATAAATCCAACTCTTATTTTGAAATTAAAAATCTCGGAGGCTGCTATGATAACTTTAGAGGTATACTAACTAAAAAGATACGTCATTTTTAATCAATATTTTTCTTATTTTTCATTTCCCTAAATTATCTTACAATACGTTCTAAATCTTCCCATTGCATTAAAAAAATCACTTTATACGTATATCATAGCGTTAAGCTTTCGGGGACTTTCTTTTTTTAAACGCAACGCAAATGGATATTATCATGTTTGCTTCGCATCGTGATTCTAAAGAACAGAATTTGAATAAGATGCATCAAAATCTGGCGCGTCCTTTGTCAAAATTTCTTTCTTAAGTACGAAGGAAATGAAGCTGAAACCAGTTGTGAAGTCCTCTATTCAGGTTTTCAGTCTGTTGTGTAATTAAAATGTCACGCACAGCTGCTAGTTGAAAATGGGCTGTTTCTTAAATCGATAGTTTGACTCAAATTGTCATTGAATATTTGAGGTTTGCTCCACTGCAACAAAGAGCAAATATCGTCGGCTTACAAGTGCAACACACCAAGTCAAAAAACAGTTCTGAGAAAATGAAGGGTGAAAAATTATATTCCCTAAGCTTTATGTCGAGACGTTGCGTGGGTGATCCTGAGCCTAATATTCTATGGAGATGAAAACTATCGGATATCCGTTCTTTTGGATTGTCAGAATATCAGTTCTTTTAGATTATCAGAATTATCAGTTCCTTTAAATTATCAGAATATCAGTTATTTTAGGTTATCAGAATATCAGTTCCTTTAAATTATCAGAATATCAGTTATTTTAGATGATCAGTTATTAAAAAATTAACATTTATTAAGAACACTTAAAACGATACAAAATATCGATCAACACTTTTTCTCATTCCGACTCGAATTGTTCTCAATTTCAAATTCCCTTTTAATCAAATTTCAATCATGGTTACAGTTCACAATATTATCTTTTGCGTTTGAATAATAAATATAATTCTCAAATCGTTTGCACGCGTGCAATAAAAATTCAAATCTCAAATTGCACGCTCTCACGCTTTACTCACTAAGTGTTTCTCAAGAATAAATCAAATCTTCATGCAAGAAAAACCAATTACCTGTACACATACACCACCGCCAAACTAAATATCACCATATTCTAGTCTATAAAGGCTAAAAAACTCAACTCTAAAGTTCAATAGTGTGTTTCATATGTAAGACGACGATGTTGTAAACATAAAATGAAAATGGAAATTTGATAGTGATTGAAAAACCTAAAAATATCAAACCATATTTTTTATTAGATGAACCTATTCTGTTTGTACAGGTAGTATATGAGAGGCATTTTCAGTTTCAACAAAAAACCAGACGGAAAACGGAGATTTTACTTCCTTTTACTCAAAGGTTCTAGCATGGTACAGAACATGCTGGGGTTACCTTAAAATGTAGTTCGTTGGGTTTTAATAGAGCAAGGGTCATATTTGATCATGCTACGCCAAACACGACAGACAACATCAAATAATGGACACAACACAAAGGAAAGTTTTATTAACACAGAAAAGAGAAATCTAATCTGCCCAGGGAGGAATTGAACCTGCGCCTCCTACAACTCACAAGTTGCTAGAGCATTGGGCATACCTACTGTGCCACAAGGCCAAAAAATGCAGTTTCCGCTACCTTGGTGACGTTTGGCGTTTAATTGACGTTTGGCGTTTAATTGACGTTTACCTATCAACTACCATATCAGTTCGGTTGGGCTTTATGACGGAAGAGCCATATTTGTCCAAGCTGTATGAAACACACGACAAAAAACGCCAAGTAAAGGACATACACACACGAAAAAGGTTTTACTGACACAGATAGAAATATGCTCAGAGAGGAACCAAACTCAATTCGCCAACAATTCGCTGGTTGATAGAGCAATGGAGAAACCTCTGAGTCGCAGAGACTCCTATACCAACTTTTTTCAAGGAATTTTCATTGGTGATGCTGAAATCGTATTTGAAAAACAAGCCAAACGAGACAAATCAGGAAGGAGTTTCGACGCCAAAAACGCTATCTCCACCAACATTCAGCTAGGCAGTAAGCCTCCCATGGACGATGTCTTTTGTTTCCGACAGCTGGTTCCTTTCCAGTTCAAAATTACGTGGTGGTGTTGCCGGATCTTTCCCTTTGGGATTGATCCCGGACCGTCACCAATAACCGTTGTGTTGCTGCAGTGCGACGTTAATTAAAATACCTACCCTCCTACTATCCTTTCCAGAATTTAAATCTCAGGTGTTGCCTCGTCATCTGACCGTGGTTCAAAATTACGCGTTGTTGTCCTCGATCTTTCCTTTTGGGATTGATCCCGGACCGTCACCAATAGCCCGTTGTGTTTCTACCGGTCTGACGTTAATTAAAATACCTACCTACCTTCCAGAATTTGAAAACAACTTATTTAAAGAGTTACGGAGGATATTGCTAATCAAAACTAATTAGAATCTACAACTAAAACAGAAATTTCTGTGGACTGCAAATAGTGATTAAGAGTTTACAGCTTGTTATTTGGACTGAGCAGTTGTTAACCCTCTAATTGGTTTCGACGAGATATCTCGTCAAGATCTGACTAATTTTTCTGATGACGAGAATAACTCGTCGAGATATTGCCGATTTGTTTATGATGGCGAGATCAGCATCACTCAGTTTTTGCATGATGACGAGGTATCTCTTCCATTCACACCGTACAACACCATATAATTTTGAACCACGGTCAGATGACGAGATAACACCTGAGCTAGCACCACACTCTACAAGCTTCCACACCACGCCAACGTGAGGACATTTGAGGCCACGACAAATTTAACATGCACCAGACTCCTTTGTACTCGACGGTTTTTGGTTGGATTCGAAATCGCAACCCTCCGGTTGCTAATCCGTTACTGTTCCAACTGGGCTATCTCGAGTCCCGAGGGCTCTCAGACAAGAACTTAATATTCATTTAAATCAATTGAAAATCCCGAGATAATTTTCATCTAATTCAGAAGATGGAAACTGCTTTGATGAATAAAAGCAATGTCGCATTGTATCAATTGAACACGTATTTTAAAGTTTAAGAAAGTAGTTAGTATTCTCATCACTGTCGCTCTTTGTTGCAGCGATGACACCGATATACATTAAAAGTTTTGAACTGCTGTAGCTATTTATTAAATCTGCTCTCACATTGTACGTTTTAGTAGCTCACCTACGTCGTTCTAATTGAAAAAGCATACTTAGAAATTATTTCCCTTGCACAGATAATTCAATTTTTCGTATACTCATATAATCGCTGCAGCCAATGAACAATATTAGCTTGCGAATCCAATTACAAGAGCCAATCGCTGACAACCCCGCAATCTATTTTAACGGAAAATTCTGTGCTATAGAATGGATGATGAGAGAATCTGTTCCTCGAAGGCATAGAACACGATTTCACAAAATAAAAATTTTCAGGCGAGCTGTTAAAAGGTTTTTTCTACTTCAATTATACTAAATTAGTTTTAGAGGCTGATTGTCTGGACAGTGTTGTATGCCATTAAAAGAGCAAAAAATGTCAGAGTATTGTGAGAAGTATATTTTGGTAAAAAAAATCGACAAAATCCTGTTCCTCATAGGTATAGAATTTGCTTATTAGAGAGGAAAAGCGCAAATATGACGCGTTTTTAATTTAAAGAATTATGTCAAACTAAATATAATAAAATATTTTTGTTTATAAGGTAGAACATTTACGATTTTCCACCTTTCAGGGTCCGACTGGTGAAGAACAACCCAGCCTAATAGTGGCAGAAATGTCCACTGGCTGGTTATGTTGGTTTTTAGGTGCAAGGGCCATATTCGGCCAAAATGCACCAAACAGAAAGCAGATATGAGATACACAAATAAAGAATTTCGGACAAAGAGAGAAATACACACAGGGAGAAATTGAATCTGCACACCTCCAACTCGCAGTTTAATAAAGGAAGTTGGCTATTCATGGGATGGAGATCAAATAGTTATTTGGATTAAAATGAATTATCTAAGGAACGTAAAATACGGTTGGTAGTTAATTAACGTCTTAGTGGAGCAACATAACGGGCTATTAAAATCTTATTTTAAAACCTTAAATTCTATTTACATAAATTAATAAACGCAAATGTGGATTGATGGAATTTTATGGCCCAAGGGCCATGTGTCGGCGAACTGCGCCATATATGTCAAGTAAACGTCTGTACATATAAACAAGGAAATCCTTTACTGTCACAGACGAGAGAAATACACACAGGCATTTTAATTAACGTCGCACTGGAGCAAAACAATGTGCTTTAGGCGACGGTCCGGAATCAATCCCCAAGGGAAAGAGCGAGGACAACAACACGTAATTTTTAACCACGGTAAGATGACGACACACATGGGAATCGATCCTGCACCACCTACAACTCGCAGGTTTGCTAGCGCAGTGGGAAAACTTTTAGAGTGCCCAGTACGTTGCTGAGAGGGGTAATGCATTGTTTAATAAAGGGATGGGATATTCAGTGGATGAAGATAAAATAGTTCTTTGGAATAGAATAAAGTCGAAGGAGTGTAAAATGAGGTCGTCTGAACAATAACGTAGACATACTTTTTCACTAAAATAAATTCTAATTTAAAAGGCATGCAATGCTATTTGGATAAATTAACAAATGAAAATGTGGTTGGTTTGGCGGGTTTTATGGCCCAAGGACCATATTTCGCCAGGTTGCGCCAAACAATATCAAGTAAATTTACTTGTCAATAAAGGCTTTCCATTGTGTACAAGAAAGAAATACACCTTGAGAGGAATAGAAACTTACAGGAATCGAACCTGCACCGCCTACAAATCGAAGGTTGCAAATGCAGTGGGTAAGCCTCTTGAGCCACGACAATCTCGAAGGGCTCGTTGGAAAAGATAACTAGTTCAAGCAAATGACCTATCAGCTCCAAATTCTAAAGAAAAAGATTCAGATTTCGTCTGCTATTCAAACTTAAAATTGATCGGGGTACAAGTAAAAAAGGGGTTAGATATTGGTTTGTCTCTCTACGGTCATTTTTGCTCTAATAATTCACTTCGATATGATGAGGGGTCATTGTGCTCCCTTTGATGGTGAGATCTGGTTAGATTGGCACCTGTGTGAAAACATAATGCACCCAAATCCAAAGAGACTCCAAAAAAGTTCCAAGCGCGTGATTTAGACACCCGAACTTAATGGTCTGATCACTTCATTAATCAACCAAACTCAGTCAATTCCCTAATTCAACAAGGGACCATCTGCCATTCTAGAACACTCTCATACAACAGATGGTCAACATTATAATATATTCTAGCGAAATCATTAACCTATCTTTTCCACCAATACAGCCAAAGCATAAGCTAAAAAGAAACTGCTAGCGAAACGCGTTTCAATCCATCAGTCTTCTATAAACGATTCCTTTAGACTTGACCACTGATGGACCTTGTTTTTTAAACCCAGACAGAATGAACGTGATACATTGTTTCTAATAAGTATAGAAAACAGCAGGAACCTGTTTTTATTCTTCAGGAAAAAAAGATGCCGCAGTAATAGAGTTCACTTTGAGAATCGCATAGAACAAAACCCTCACTAAATAATTATGAACTATTATATCCAGTCAAGCCAGTAACTATCAACCTAAAATATATTTTCATGGTTAAGTTCGGCAATTTAGAGTATGGATACATTTAATGGTATTTTGTACTAGAGATGGGACCTGGTGCGATCCAACAAGCTATCGGAATGGCCATCAATCTCGTGTTACTAATTTTCTTAATCATAAATGCTCATTCAAATTCACCACACAGTCTCCCCATTGCTATAATTTGCAGCAATTAATGCTCCTACATAATGCTCAACGTTTTTTTCTATCAATCAGAAGCGAACCAACTCCAGAAAGCAAGCCAAGGCACGCAATTAATGCAAAGCGGGACATTTGGGGAACAGAGCAAAATCATCGTTAATAACGCCTGATTGCGAAGGGGCCATTACTCATGAAAGCTCCTGACGTCAGATCATTCCTGGTGGAAAACATTTAGCGGAACACGTCATCTGTAAGTACACACTGCCAAATACCGTTTTGTCAGGTAGCCAGAGATTTTTGGGGTGAAAACACTGAAAAAAGCATTCCCCCAATGTGGAATTACCGTTGGATGGAAACCAAGTGTGAGTTTGGGACGAGAAACGAGAAACTAGGAAAAGACACTGTTTTGAAAATTGTGTTTTATACTTATGGAAAAGCGGATGGTAACTTTGGTTGTTATGGGATCGTGTCCTTTTATTCTTTATTATGGGCGTTTCCGTAGCCCGATAAAAATGAATGTACAAAGAAATTACAGTTATGCTATTTTTTTTGAGGATGCAACCATTGACCGAAAATGTTTTGAGGATGTAATTTAACTTGCACGTTAGTGTGAGCCAATGTTTTTATATTCTAGGGATGATCATGTTATTCATTTTTTTGCTGTTTTGACTAAAAGAAATGAGTGGGGAAACGGTATGTAAATTGATGACGTTGTCACGCAAATATTACATTTAAAGTCGTGCCAAAAAAGGAAACTGCTCGGGCAAATCATGAAAAAATGTGGCAAAGTGTAAGAAACTGCTTGACCTCAGCCTGTATAACAAGGCCACTCAATCATCAGCAAAGCGACGAAATGAATTTCTGTTCTTACCACATTTTGAACAATTTATAAAGCATAACTTTAATTTAATCCGATAGATGCATTTGATTTGTATACATTTTAATTTTAACTTAGTTTCTTGACCTAAGCATTCATTACAAGAGTACTCAATCATAAATAAAGCGACGAAATTAATTTCGGTTCTTACAACATTGAATAATTTATATAGCATAATTTTAATTCAAGAGATGCATTTGATTTGTATATATTTTAAATTTACTTTTAAAGTAGTATTTTGTTATCTCAGCCTGTATAACAAGGCTACTCAATCATCAGCAAAGCGACGAAATGAATTTCTGTTCTTATCACATTTTGAACAATTTATGTAGCATACCTTTATTATAATACGACAGATGTACTTTATTTGTACAATTAAAATTTACTTTTAACGTAGTTTCTTGACCAGACTACATGACAAGACTTCTCAAGCATCAACAAAGCGACGAAATAAATTCCTGTTCTTACCACATTGAGCAATTTCTCGTATATAGCATTTTATAGTAATCTGACAGATGCATTTGATTTGTATACATTTGAAAATAAAATGTTACGTAGTTTCTTGATTTCAGTCTGAGTTACAAGGTTAGTCAATCAGCAGAAAAGCAACGAAATAAACTC
Organism: Meta bourneti; assembly: GCA_933210815.1. Lineage (NCBI taxonomy): Eukaryota > Metazoa > Arthropoda > Arachnida > Araneae > Tetragnathidae > Meta > Meta bourneti. The sequence goes on from OW119928.1 coordinate 27,441,478, forward strand.
TTATTCTTACGAGATTGAGCAATTTGTATGGCAAAACATAATCCGACATAGATTCATGTTTTCAATACATATGAAAATAGCTAATATATTTATCCGGACATTGATCTATAAAAATGCATGAATCAAAACAAAATATTAATATTTCGATTTGACGTTCGTTAACATAGAATGATTCAATGTATAATTAAAACCAAAATGCTTATATGCCCCAAGAGATTTTTAGTAGTTTGATTTCAGATTTTGAAGTAGTCTTAGAATTGATATTTGAATACTAGTTATGCTAAACATCACAGTTATAATAAAAGGCAGTCTACTTCAGTCACCGAATGTGAAACACAAATAACATTTTAGCTTAAAATTATTACTGCCTAAATCTAAATCAAATTATGAATAGCACTTGTAAATCTGATTTCTAACTACTTATTGATGCTGAAGTGCATCGAAATGGCTTAAAAATTCAGAATTGAATACGCAAAAAAGGATGAGGCTCTGATGGGGATCGATCAAGGCAATTCCTCTCCTCCATTTTGAAGAGGCCGTCGTATCTCAGCCAGTGCGCTAGCAACCTAGTTGTACAGAGGCTGTTCGGACATCTTTTGAACGATTTTAATGGATTGAAGCCCTTATTGTTACTATTATAAATAGCCCTTATTGTTAACTATATTTCTACACCATAAATTCCATGATAATAATGACTTTTGTAGAATTGACAGTGGTATTTTGTCTTATTCTTATTCCACAGTTTTCCAGTCCTTGAATGGTTTTCGATGGACGTTTCGATAATGCCCTTTTTAAAAGTCCAAAAGCACAAAAGTCCATGGGTGAAACATCTGGAGATTTAGGAGGAATATCAGTAAAGGGTATTGACTTGATACCAATTTCTTGTTCCATTTTTCCAAGAATTTAATAGTCGATTTAGAATGTGGCTGCTTGCTTTGCCCTAATGATTCTATTCTACTGATTGTTGGCACTGTGGGTAAATATATGGTATTTCTTTTTTGAATATTGGGGATAAAATGTGGTCTTGATAATACGTGGGAGTTGATTTTTACATTTTTTCCCCTCTTTTATTTTTAATTGTCCATTATATGCAAAACCCGCAACAATCATAAATCTCTTAGAGAAAGTTCTCACGTTCACTTTGCTATAGTCCATTGACTTGGCGGATTCTCTTTTAAATTTAAAGACTTACCTTACAAATATTCTCAGAAATTTTTTTTTATGGATACTTTTTTGGAAGTATTTTTCCACTTTTCGTTTTTTTCCATTCTCATTAATAATATTACTTATCGTACCTTTAGATATCGAAAAACCATGATTTTACAGCGTTTTTGAGTAATTGAATAAGCATAATTCTCTTCGGAAAGAGAGGAAACATAGCCTTCCATCCATTGCTTATGTAAAAGCGCCATTTTGAAACTAAACAAAACTCTGAGTTAGCAGACGATAAGTTATACTTTAACTATTTAACTGCTGTGAAAATAAAGTTCTTTCGTAGCATACAATTTTTTACAGCTCATCAAAATCGTTCAAAAAATGTCCGAACAGCCTCTGTAGGTGGCACGAGTTTGATTCCTGTCAGGTGAATGCCTCCCTGGATGTATTTACTTTTCTGTGTCAGTAAAACTTTCATTGTGTGTATGTCTGTTTCTTGATATTGTATGTCTTGTGTCTGGCGCAGTATGGCCAAATATTACCCTTTCGCCATAAAACCCCAACCAACCTTCGTTTTGAAATAGCCCGTTGTGTTGCTGCAGTGTGACGTTAATTAACTACCTACCTACCTTCATTTTGATTACTGTCAGTGCAGGGAAACACCAAGAATGCTGAAGTCACAAGACCTGAACTACTGAGCAGCTATGAGAAACATCGAGCCCAAGTGGTACAGTGGACACAAAAATGGCGAATCCATTTTTGTTCGTTTAGATGGGAGCCTTACACAAACCTCGTTTCTACATGTTAATATCTTTCATCTGTCTATTTTTTGTGGCAAAAGAATGGGAATTTTTTTCCTTAATGTGTATGTATAGACTAGAATTTTTTTTTTCCTTAAGTAGTATGTATAGACCAGAATTCACGAAAATTGACCAGAATATCCGATACAGTATTTATTAATTCAAAATATTTTCTAATTCCTTAGTTTTCAAATGATACCAAGTTCCTGTAAATATTCAAAATAGTTTTCTACAGTGTCCTAAAAGTTCTCGTACTGACGATTCGTGAATTTATTATATAAAAACAACAAACTTTAAAACAATAATTTTTATGCTAATAGTGAAATAAACTTTTAATATAACGTTGGAAAAAAATTTGAACTCACATTTATAATAAATGTTCAAAATGTCCGCCCCTTTCTTGGAGGCAAAGCTGTAGTCGTTTGCGCATATTTTTAGAAACGCGTTTCAAGATGCTGGGAGCGACTTCTTGTATCCTTTGAATAATGGCAATTTTCAGATCATCTATTGTTTGGGGATTATCTTCATAAACTTTGTTCTTTAAATATCCCCACAGAAAAAAGATCAGGGATGCTCAGATCAGGGGAACGAGGTGGTCAAAGTTTTCTGGAGATGAGTCGATCGACAAAAAAATCTTGAAGCATGCCCATGGTTTCATAACTTGTATGGCAGGTTGCACCGTCTTGTTGGAACCAAGAATCTCGTTCGTTCACTTCTAATAATGCAACAAATTGTTGGATGAGTTCTCTGTATACAGTGCCATCAACAGTTGACTGGAAAAACAGAAGCCCAACAATCCTTTTGCGTGATACGGTACACCAAACGCCAATTTTTTTTAGAATGTAAAGGTTTTTGCATTAATGAATGGGGATTTGTCGTCGCTCAAATGCGGGAGTTTTGCGCGTTCACATCACAGCTTAAATGAAACCATGCCTCATCGGAGAAATATATTTTGTCCAAAATGTTGATGCTGTTGCGAATAAATCTCGTGAATCATCGGAAATAATAAAGCCGCTCCTCATTTCCGGTGGCTTTAGCTCCTGTAACATTTTTACACGATAAGCACGAAAATGCAAAGCTCTTAAAGCCTTAGGTGTCGATCCACGTGATGTGCCCATTTGTTGCGACAAACGCCTCACGGATTGATGAGAAGATTGCAATATCCTTCGTTGAGTTTCTTGCACGAAGTCTGGTGTAATGACTTTCGGTCTTCCACTCCTGTGTTTGTCTTTCACCGAACCTGTCTCACGAAATCGTCGAACGAGTTGATATAGCGTATCTTTACTCGGTATTGCATCATCTGGATATTTATGTCGCCAAAATTCTTTACCTCTTTCATATGATTTATATTCAAAGTAAGCCTCAAGCAGCGCAATTCTCGGAATGCGGATAAACTCAGTTTGCAATGAAGAACAAAATGACATGGAACTTTATTATCGCACAACTTGAGCGAGAAGAAAGCCAAACGATAAAAATTATAAGCAGACTATAAAATTCAATAATTAAAAAAAACACAGGCAAACGATTTTTTTTAAAGTTGGAGTACGGGAACTTTTAGGACACTCTGTAGTTATAAGAGTTTTCGTTAGGTTCTGTCACCATGTATTGTACATATTTCCAAAACTTTAAACTCAATTTCTGAAAAACTATTTTTGCAATATATGCTTTTGTACAAACAGTGATAACTCAACAATGAATTAATCTATTATCATTATTTTTTGTACCATTCTAATATCTATAATACAGTGGATGTTTTGACCCACAGTCAAAGTTATTGGTTAAGAAATGAGTTTTTATTTGATTTTTAAATGTCAAAACTTCTGAAAAATCTTGATTTTTTTAGACTTCCTTAGTGAAAACAATTGTATAAAAACCTATTCTTCCTAGAAGCTTGATTGAAGGTCAAAACATGAAGAATAGTATTAGGAATAATTTCCAACAGGAATTGTCTTTCTGAACAAATTAGAATTTGAGATATCGCTGTTAAAATATCATGCTAATTAGCTAATTATATCTAAACTAGATAATTAATTATTAGATTAATCTGAATTTTTTTAAACTGAAATAAGTTTAGGTACAAACCAATGATCTATTGTAAAAAATTTGGATTTTTAAAGTCAAAATTTAAAAAAAATCTTCTAATGTATACGTGCACCTTACAAAGTCAAATATATGAAAAGTGAAGAAATTACAACAAAAAATATTTTTCGCGTATCTTTTTCGGTTGACTTAAGGTATCGCCTTTTGTAAGCATACCACAGGTTGAATATCACTGCTTTATAAAAGTGACTACATTTTTTCCAGTAAACGTAACGCCAGGTCTTTTCATAGAACATCTTATATTATTCATAAATCTTTTTGTATTTGAATTTGGGTAGGTATTTTAATTATCGTCGCACTGGAGCAACATACGGGCTATTGGCGATTGTCTGGGATCAATCCCCAAGGGAAGGGTCCAAAATTGTATTTGGGATAATTATTTATCTGATCAATGTCCGGTTTTCAATATTACATTAACAGACGTCAGATTTTAATATTACATTAGCCAGATGTCAGATTTCAATATTACATTAACATAATGCCGACTTGGACGTCAATATATTCCATTGACTCTATTTCGCTGCATTAGCACATCTGAAATAATGAAAAGTATTACTTGCAATGTAGGAACTGTCACTCGTTACAGTAAGTAGTGTCTTCCAGTGTCTAGAGTTCTGTGCTTTCAAATAGAGCAAAGGAAATGACTATAGAGCGACAAATCAAACCGGACGAATCATTTGTCCTTATCGTTGCTTTACAGTGATTTTTGTAGATACCAACTTTTCAGATTATCTTAAGTCTAAAATCACTTCTGAAGGCACTCAAAATGCTTCTAAATCCTACATTACAAAGAAAAATTGCTTCTTGCACAACTTTTTGTTCCAAAGTCATCCAGTACATGAATTCATAGGACATTACAAATAGTTCTTGATGGTCAAATTTTAATGTGATATAGTGATATCGACCAGCTTTAGCGAAGCTGATACGGTACAGCTTGGAGGTAGGTAAGGCAGGTATTTAATTAACATCGCGCTGAAGCAACAAACCGGGCTATTGGTACAGCTTGGAAAATTCTTATCCTTGTGCCATAAAGAGCCAACCAACTAGTGATGTTTGAACACAAAAAGCCAATTCTTCAACTTCGTCCACACCAAAAATAATCTCATCACTAAGTGAACAGTTGACACCATGGACTATTTGGCTTGATAGTATTATCAAAAATAGACATTGGAGATTTAAAATCAACACCTGTCTGGTTGGTTGAGTTTTTCATGGCGCATATTTGGCCAAGCTGCGCCAAACATAAAACAGGCAATGGCAAATAATGGGCCATACAAGGAAAGTTTTAATAGCGTAGAAGAGAAATACACTCAACAAAGAATTGAACCTGACAGGAACAAGATATGTCTGAATATGGTCGGAGATATGGCAGATCGGTCATTGATGCTTTTATACATAGATTTACATGAATTCCAATTTAACCTCAATTCCTAAACATGAAAAGGCTCTAAACCACATGTTGAGTCGGGTGGGTGGTGGATATTTTAAATAACGTCGCACTGGAGAAACACAATGGGCTATTGACGACGGTCGGGATCAAACCAAAGGAGAGAGATCCGAGGACAACACCACGTAATTTTGAACCATGGTCAGATGAAGAGGTCACACCTAAGCTGGCAACCCACTCTTCAAACTTCCACACCATGCCATCATGATGATATTTGAGGAAACGACAGATTTAGTGTGCACCAGCCTCCTTTGTGCACGTCGGTCTTTGGTTGGATTCGAACTCGCAACCCTCCGGTTGCAAATCCGTTACTCTTCCAACTGGGTTACTGCTGCCCCATATATTGAGTCAAGAGGAATGGGCACAAAGAACACAATAAACTGATATACAATGGACATCCTCTTAACCGGCCACTTCGGGACCGGGACCCAGAACGGATAACGATTTGGCCGGTTAAACGGTCGTTCCCTTAATAGCATTAAAATACACTCCCGAAATCGTTTTTATTAGAATAAAACTTATATAGCCTACTTTATTGTAATATGATATGTACGAGTATAATTAAGAAAACTTAACCTGGAAAAATTTCCTTTGTTGGAAAAAACTAAACACATGTTACTGTAGACTACTGTATTTACAGTACAGAATTGGTCAGTGGCGGCCGGTTAAAAGGTGACCGGTTAAGAGCGAGTCCATTGGGGGGTATCAGATGTTCTGAGCTGTGTACAGCTGATTTGAAACTATTTTATCTATAGGGGCATATGACGGTACCCCACCATATATCTTTTTGAACCTATCGCCTATTTGTACCAGCTACACACAAATACTATTGTACTTGTAAAACTGTTACAAATATTTCATAGGTACTGCTATTCGAAAGGAGATTCATAAGGGGTTTATAGTTCGTTTAAATTTTAATTCATTCGTATCACCTTCAGCGACATCGATACCTATTCGGTATCGGTTCGATACTTCACGGATTGGCACACACAAATACGATAGTATTTGTGTGGGCCAATATGTTTACACGAATACTATCGTACTTGTATGAATGACTACGCAAGTACCTGTGTACAAATAAGAAAGTGTTCGTGGATGATACGAAATAATGGAAGATATTAAAACTCCCTTCACCGAGCTGTGTAATTGAACTCCGCCAAAAAATTAAAGATAGTTGAGCGGAAAATAAATCCATCACCGATTTTCTCATTTAATCAAGGAGCCACGGTAGCCCATTAGATAGAGTCACGGGCTAACAATCGGAAGGTTGCCAGTTCGAAACTCGATCCTCCGGACCGTCAACAATAGCCCGTTGTATTGCTGCAGTGCGACGTTAATTAAAATACCTACCTACCTCGAAACTTGATCAACCAAAGACTGGTGTACGTGAGGGTTTAAGATAACGACTTGATTACATAGGGCATGTTAAAATCTGTCGCTGTCTCAAATGTCCTCACGTTCGAGTGGTTTGGACGTTTGGAGACTGAGGTGCCATCTCAGGTATTGTCCTCGTCATCTGACCGTGTTTCAAAATTACGAGGTGTCGTCCTCGGTTCTTTCCCTTCGATATTGATCCTGGATCGTCGCAAATAGCCCATTGTGTTGCTCCAGTATAACGTAAGCTAATACCCGCGTACCCACTTATTCAAGTCTAGTTAAATTTATATAGGTACAACTATATACGGCTGAAATATTTTGAAGTGCCTTTAAGTAGCTCTAATTTACCAACACACGAAATCTAGTCGTTATCTTAAATCACCCGTCAAGAATTGTTCTTTTAAACATACAGAAGTTTTAAATTATAATGAGGTGAAGGTTAGAGGTGGTAGCATATTTGTCTAAAGAATATATTAATTAGGTTTGAAGAATTACGGAGTTCAACGTAAACGCACCCTCTATCCTTAATACAAGAGTATTTAATGCTCAATTATCGATTTAATCCTTTCAGGGCATGAGTGTGAGGCCAATTACCTCTAAAAGGGTTAAGAGAGGTGTATATAATTATATTAGGTATATTGAGAGAATGGTATGGTTGATTGGGTTTCATGGCGCCGTATTTGGCCAAGCTACGCCAAACACAAGACATACGATGTCAAGTAGTGTAAATACAAACAAGGAAAGTGTTTACTGACACAAGAGATGAATGCGCTTAGAGTAAGCTAGAGGAATGGATCCTGCGCCACCAACAGCTCACAAGTTGATAGCGCAGTGGGAAAAACGCAGAGCTACAGTAGCCCCGAGACTATGGTATATAACTCTTTCATTTGATATCCTGAAGTCTACGTTTGCTTTAAATATTGATGATACATGCAGTGTTAAAAGAAAAAATTAACAAAATTTGCAAAATACATTCATAAAGTGAGAAATCTACACACATAAATTTTTCCACAAAACATGTTTAGATAGTGATTTTCAAGGTATTAACAACGGGGAACTGCTATTCGTAAATCCAAATAACTATTACTTTAATCCTCTGTCACGATATTTCCGAGTAGTTGCAAAACACATAGTGAGTAAATAACCACTATAATCTATTGGTTGAAAGAACTTTAGGCTGATAAGGTTTATAGCGCAAGACCCATACTTGACCGAGCTACATCAAACAACGCCAAGTAAATGGATATACATACACACAAGGAAAGTTATACTAACACAAAAAAATATACCCAGGGAGGAATCGAACCTGCATCACGTACAACTTGGAGGTTACTAGCGCAATAGCAAACCCTCTTAGGGGCAACGGAACCCCAAAAGAATCTTGGAAAAGATCTTATTAGTCTAAGAGGTTGGGTAGTTGGGCTTTATGGAGAAGGGTCATATCTAGCCAAATTACGCCAAACAACGTCAAGTAAATGAAAATACACACACAATGAAAATACACAGACAAGGAACACACAAAGGGAAATATCGAAACTGCATCGCTAACTAGCAGGTTACTGATGCAATGGGTAAACCCACTGACCCACGGCGACCCCGAAAGAATCTTAGAAAAGATACTATTGGTCAAGAAACTTGGTTGGTTAGGTTTTATGGCGCAAGGACCCCATTTGGCCAAGCTGCGCAAAACCACATAATGTAAATTGACATACACACACAAGGAAATCTTACTGAAACAGAATATAAAAATGCACCCATAGAGATCTTCAACCCAGGCCACCTACAACTTGCAGGTTGCTAAAGCAATGGTGATACACACTGAGTCTGGGTGGCAACCGAAAGAATCTTTGGATTCTTTGTGAAAACGTTTGGTTGTGATTGGTCACGTTTTACGGCGCATGGGCCCTATTTGGCCAAACTGCTCCAAGCCACGTCAAGTAAATTGATATACACAAGAAAAGCCTTACTGACACAGTACTGACTCATGTGCGAAATAGAACCTGGACAGTGGGCTAACCCACAGAGCCACATTGGTCAAGAAGGCTAAAACTGGTTAGAAGTCAAAGAGGGAAGACCGGTTTTTAGAAGTCAAAAAGGAAAACTGGTTTATATAACTGATGGATATATGCGTGTAAACTTCTCAGAGGCTTAAACTAGCTTTACATCTAAACCTCCGAACTCAATTATTACCTCTTTTCCGGGGCATTTATCAATTTCACGCACTGCGCCACTTGCGAAGTGATCGAACGTTTCTTTCCTTCCAGGAAATCACTTTTTCCCAAGAAAAAAAACAGCTTCTCGAATCGATTTCAACATCGACTCCGCCAAACCGATAAACCCACTCCTGAATTCCATTACTGCCCCGCGAAATGATCACTAATACATCTATATCGGTCCCCCACACCGCATTTAGCGGTCAGTCCGTCCCGTGCTTTTCAAAGCTTTCAAAAAACGATCACCCTCAATTTTTTTTCCCAACACCAACAGCCATATTTCAAACTGGGGCAGATCCAACAGCATTTGGCTTCGGATTACATGTTACACTCTCGGAACGCGCCCACTGGAGCGAAGCTCCGCCCACTTCCGCATCACGCGCACTTGGAATATTCCGTCCTAAAGGAAATATGATTGAGCCGTTGCGGAAGTGACGTCGCTGTGCAGCAGGGAAGGCACTCTGCCAGGCGTTTAGAAGTGCTAAAGTGAAATATTCAACAGCGACGACGACATTTCTGCTGTTTTTCTGTGACTCCGCTCTTGTTAAAAAGATTGATTCTGGTACTTAACCAGCTATGTGATCACTGCGCTGTTCGCAGTCCACACATTTTTTTGTGTCCGTCAAGCTCTTTTCGAGTATGAATCACTAGTTCTGCATGAGATGGGATTAGCGCTTCAACGCCTTTGGAGTTGGTGTCGTGTGGCATATTTTCTGCTAGATTGGGAAATGCAGTAGACCCAACTGAAAACTTTCGGTAATATTCTCCCGACTTCCGAAGTTTATTTTTCGCGCAGCCGTCACAGGATGGTGAACATTTCTAAATTGAAATAAGGTGCACCTTAATTGGAATTGCATTTGGCGTTTTAGTGGATAAGGAGATAGTTGCTATCATCTGTTTTCGAGAAATATTTTTGATGCTGAAATCTTCGAAGCTCTTTTAAACTTTACTCAATCCTGTTTCATGACTAACCCCCAACACATTCTCCCCTGTTTAGTGTCTCGCGGCACTTCCAATTATTTGGAAATACAATTTATAAATATTTATTTTACTCTTAAAAGAAACAATTTGTTTCTAAATTAAATATCCATCCTTGTGAAAAAGTAGAATGATCACTTCCTTTTCTGTTTTATGAATCATTCTCACCACTGAGAAAATAATACCAACATTTAAACTGCAGTGTATGATATCTTGGAAATTTTTTTCCTTGCTATTATTGAACGTATTGTTGGTTGGTTTGGGTTTTATAGCGCAACGGCCAAGTTTGGTCAAGCTGCGCCAAACTTAGGCCAACGGTTAACAAATCCCTTAGTTATATATATTTAAGGAGAAAATTGACGTTTTGCATTAGCATAACGTCTAATCAATATCTAAACTTGATGGGAAACGTGTAGTGTTTTGTACTGAACAAAGTATGTATCATTTTGTATATATTATTATTTTTTGTATATTAAACTTTATCACAAAGAAAACTATACCATGCATAGTACGCTGACTTGCAGTTGGCAGCATTACTGCCGGTTGATGTGACAAGGGTTAAGTATTATATTATATACAACATTCGAAAATTTGTGTAATTTTTCTCAACAAACTGTAGGTAGTTTTGCAAGCAACAAGGTAGGTAGGTAGTTGAATTAACGTTGCACTTTAGCAACACAACGTGCTATTTGCAATGGTCCGGGGATCTATCTCAAAGGGAAAGCTCCGACGTCAACATCTCGTCATTTTAAACCACGGTCATGTGCTCAGGAGTTGACGAGGTCAACACCTGAGCTGGCACATTGGAATCAACAATATGGAGGTCATTGAACTATCAATTACTATTTACGAATTCATGTTATATTCCTTTTAAGCCACACATATTTAAGGAGAAAAATTTACGTTTCACATTAAAGTTAGGTAGTTAATTAACGTCGCACTGAAGCAACACAACGGGCTATTGGCAATGGCCTGGGATCAATCCCCAAGGAAAGGATCCGAAGATAACATCACGTAATTTTGAACCACGGTCAAATGACGGGGTCAACACCACGTTATTTGAACCACGATCAGTTGACGAGGTCAACACCTGAGCTGGCACCTCACACTCTCCACACCACGCCAACGTGACATTTAAGGCCATGACAGATTTGAAGTGCACCAGCCCCAGTGTACACAGCGGTCTTTGGTTGGAACGAGTTTCACATTAAAGAAAAGTCAGTCAAGATCTAAATGCAATGATAACGGTAATTAATTAACGTCGCACTAGAGCAACACAACGGGCTATTGACGACGGTTCGGGATCAATCCCGAAAGGAAAGGCTCGAGGACAACACCACGTAATTTTGAACTACGGTCAGATGACGAAACAATACCTGAGCTGGCACCTCACTCTCCAAACTTCCACACCACGCCAACGTGAGGACATTTTAGGCCACGACAGATTTAATGTGCACTGGCCCCCTATACACGACACGCAACCCTCCGGTTGCTAGTCCGTTACTCTTCGAACTGGGCCACCAAAATGCAATGGAAATCCTGTAGTATTGTATCAGTGTATAGTATAATTGTATTATTCAAACGTACTAAGTAATATTATATTTCAGAAAAGTATAGTGTGCGTATAAAGTTGCAGTTTGCAGCTTTATTGCCAGTTGAAGTGATAAGGGTTAAATATTTCACACACACACTTTCAATATTCGAAAATTTATGTAGCCATTTTTCTTAACAATCTGTATTTAGTTTGGTAAGCAATAAAATGAAGATCATTGTACAATCTATCTCTGTTTTCAAATACATGCTAAGTGAAATTTTAACCAAAACTTTTCTGTAAGTTCTCCACATTAGGGATTCTAAAGATGAACTTTAATAAATGTTCCAGAACAGTGTGTTAATAAATAACTGCCGCACTCTTGACAATAATATATGAATATCTTATCGATTCACTTACGTTGGGCTACGCATTAATTTACCATAGGCATTAATTGTAATTATGATTAATGATCGAACATTAACATGGACGCATTATCCGAATTCGAGAAAATCCGGAATTCAGTGTCATTAAATTACCTAATAAACAGGGGATTGAGGTCAGGAATTTAAGGTTCCAACGTAAGAGATTAGCGTTCCATTGACGCAGAAGTGAATCGATTTTCCGTCGTTATGAGAAATGAAACTGTTTTATTCTTCTTTCATCGATACAATTCAAAACTAGTAAGTCGGATATTTAGCCCCCAACGTTCAATTTAGTACAATTCGTTATTAAAAATCTTACACGCAAAAGTGTCAACTTTCAAAACTTGTTTTTTGTAATATTTTGGGTTGATAATAAATTGAAAAAAAAAAATTAAAAGTTCTTGAAATATTGTACTTATTTCGAAAATAATTTAAAAATTGCATACGCAATAAGCATAATGCAGATTAGGTAAAATGAAGTGACGTAACAGTAAGTGTTAGCTGAAATAATCTAAAAGCTTTTATTACTTTGAAATAATAAATAAACAAAGTGGATATGTCAAATAATGGACATATACACACAAAAGAAAGTTTTATTGCCATAGAAGAGAGAAATACACCCAAGGAAGAATGAAATTAAAGAGGTAATTTTTGCTTGTTTAGTTCGTATATATATATCACATCAGATTATTATTATTATATAAGCTTTTTATTGATGTTTTTTGATGAATACTCTTTTAATACTACTCTCAATACCTGTAGTACATATAATTTCTAGGAAGTGCTCACTTCATAGGAAACCTTACCGTAATTTTATAACATTTTGTCACTATCAATTCTTTAGATGCAAATTTTTTTAAATCGTTCGTTTATTAGTAATGTCAATGAAACGAAAATTGAAGAAACGAAAAAAGAGAAAGTTTCACCAACAAATGCCATCGATAATGTAACGAATTAGCTGAATTTACCCGGCTTTGCTCGGGTTTAATTGGTTAAACGTTGATTGAAAGTGATCCAAAAAATCACTTTTCTGTCAGAGAAAATGCAAATATAGAGAAAAAAATAAGCTAGCGCAAAGTAATTTTTAAAACTAAGATTTTTATAGCTTCTATAATTTACTTTAGATCCATTTCACATGCTATAGGTAAGACAAACCTACAAAAACTGATACTGAGATGACTATACAAAAGTCGATTTTGAGTTTTGGAGTGATTGTGAATGCCCTTTAAGTTCATTTTATAAGTCGAGTTTTTTTCTTATCAATATTTTTAATTTGTAGCACCTAGCACCAGGAATGCGAATTTCAGAATTCCACCATCATTATGAAAGGCTGACAAATCATTGATACGATATCATGAGCAACGTTTCAAGCAATTACACTATATGCTTGAAAATTCCATCCCGCCTGTGAATAACAGTTTATTTTAAAATCAAATGTTTTCTGTACACAAAGTTAACCGATTGAATGGGAATTTATATATATATATAAAATAGGATGTGTGTGTGTATATATGTATATTTTCTATACAAATCTACACCGTTCGACCAATTCACACCAAATATGGTACACTTATACTTTAGAACACTGCGGTCAGCATAGGCTAACTCTTAACCCCCATTCAATTGGCCCTAGGGGCTAAAAACTATTCGAAATCGCCATAGAAATAACATTGAGCATAGATTGATTGCTTTAGGCAGCTATGGTTGCTTTACCAGTGTTGATCGAAAAACAATTTTTTCCGAAACAAATTAAATTACAATATTTATGTTTGAACTGACATTTTAGTTCTTCCCATGATGTAAATAAATTATAGATATTTTATTCATGAAGAAAGAATATTTTAAAATATTTATTTTTGCAAGGAAATTCAAGGAAAGATTTCAGGAGTTCAAGGATTATTTTCAAGGAAAGTTGGTGTATATTTCGACCAACTTTCCTTAAATTTATTGAATACGTAATGATTTGTAGAATTCTGTTTCATAAGCTTTTTAGGTAAGGCGTGTAACTTATTTTAAAATGTCCGGAATAGTTACATGTGAATCCTCCGTTGAAAGCAGTGATTTTCTTTCTTAAAAATTATGTAAAATCGACCTTCTGCTTTTTGAAATTTTTTTATCTATTCAGTTTAATTTGTCTACACCGATTACATTTATTTCTAACCCAAGCACCATTACACCGAAAAGCACAAACGAAAAACTCATTGATCATAAAAGCGTAATTTTGTACTCGGTATCTGGCAGCACCAGAATTAATGTTTACTTTTTTTATAAAACTTTGTAGAACTTTCTAGAAAGTTGGGAAACGGAAACTTCCTTGAACTCATGGTGGAGAGCATTCCAGCACCCACTCGATTCTTAGCTGGTCGTATTTAAAGGAAGCTAACATGGTAAGTCTTCCAGTTTATCATCTTTCAGTGAATCTGGCAGTTTTATTTCGCTTTTTTAGTTGATTGTATAAGTGTTTCCTACTTTATTCGACAGTGATAGTGTACAATTTGGATTTATGTTTCTAAACTGATGTAAGTACTACATAATTTTAAATTTGGTTTTTCGCTAATTTTGGCTTTTTATTGTATTCTATAATAGATTTCATTGCTTAGTGAGAGTGTTCCTTTTACTTAACTTTTAAATAAGTTTAATGGGGGATCAGAATTAATGCTTTTTTTTACACCAGAATAAAAGTTTATTTTTTAGTATGATTTAGAATTCTGTGTTTGAGTACTTTAATTGACAGCTTTTAAGTAAGGCATTAATATTTTTTATTTGTGTTAAAAGTTTGATATTCCTAAACTGATGTAAGTACTTCACTATTTTAAATTTGTTTTACCATTCAGTTTATATTAGCTTTTTATTGTATTCCATAATAGATTTCATTGCTCAGTGAGTGTGCCTTTTGCTTATTTTATGAAATAGCTTTTTATTTTATTCTATAATAGATTTCATTGCTCAGTGAGAGTGCCTTTTGCTTATTTTATGAAAAAGCTTTTCCTATTCTATAATAGATTTCATTGCTCAGTGAGAGTGTGCCTTTTGCTTATTTTATGAAAAAGCTTTTCCTATTCTATAATAGATTTCATTGCTCAGTGAGAGTGCCTTTTGATTATTTTATGAAATAGCTTTTCTTTGTATTCTTTTACAGATTTCTTTGCTGTAGCAATGCCTCCAAGGAAGCGGAAGGCGATCAGCCAAGTGCAGTCAACGGCTAAGATGATGAAAGATGAGCGTAGTCAAGAAACGTCCGAGGAGAGGAATAGAAGACTTGCGATTGCGAGAGAGAGAGCTACTACATCTAGAACAACAGAGACGGCACAGCAGCGTGAGGCCCGACTACAGGATAAGAGAGATAGAGCTACTACCTTTAGAGCAACAGAGACGGTACAGCAGCGTCAGGCCCGACTACAGGATAAGAGAGATAGAGCCAAACGATCACGGACTGCACACCATTTTAGCTTGGCGTTGGAAGGATTTCATTACGATTCACATAAAGACTACTCGCTGCATGCAAGTGTTGCCATCGGGAAAATGGAAATGGTTTTTAGTTACTGTCAAGCCAAAAAGTTCAAATCAGAGTACTGATATTTGCTGCAAAAATAGAAAATTTAAACTCTGCCAACTGGAACCACCACCACAAGAACTTTTGACTTACACATCAGGAGATACGTCAGAGTCGAAGCATTTTCTTAGTAACATCAGAAAATACAACTCATGTTCCCAAATGACATCATTCGGCGCTACAGCAGTTGTTGGACAGCCCGGATTTCCATCGACATTCAAGGTTTAAGGGCAGATTTTCCATAGAGCGGGATCGTTGCTTCCGCTGTCAGATCAACCACCAAAATTTCTACAACTAAATTTTATTCAAAACGAACAAATGGAAACTGATCAGAAGTGCGCCTACATCTCGGGAACAAGACGTCAGATTGTGTTAAACTTACAGAGGATGTTTCATGAGCACAATAATCTTATTAAAACGTTTGAAACAGCATTGGAACGTATGCCAACAGATTAATATAAAGTAGTCATAAGGGCAGACCGAAGACCAGCAGGTGAACACGAGCGGCGTTTTAACTCTCCTCAAACAGATGAAGTCGCGGTGGTTATATCAGGCGATGAGTTTCATCAATGGGCTATCGTTATTCAACGACGAGGTGAATCATTGCAGCGCATTTCGAAAACACATCGATCTTATAATGCTCTGCAGTACCCAGTAATATTCCCCCATGGTGAAGATGGATATCATTTTAATCTGAGGCAGATCACCCCAAGAACAGGTGAAATAACCAGAAGAAAGTTTCAGCGATGGATTTCTATGCGTACAGATTAATGGTTCGAGATACTGAGCAGAACCACGTATTGAACTGCAGGCAATTGTTTCATCAGTTCATCGTCGATATGTACGCAAAAGTCGAGAGTGAGCGTCTCCTTTACATTCGTCTAAATCAACGTAAACTGAGAGTTGACGAATGTATTCACCTGAGAGATGCTGTGGCAAATGACGGGAACGTTGAAAACCTCGGTGCCTTAGTCATACTACCAGCTACATTTACAGGCAGTCCCAGACACATGCACGAATACAAGTAAGATGCTATGACGTACGTGAGGACGTACGGGAGACCAGACTTATTTATCACCTTCACATGCAATCCAACTTGGACGGAGATCAAGGAGGTTCTTACCAATGGTCAATTACCCGGTGAGCGCCACGACTTGATTGCGAGAGTATTTAAACAGAAGCAGTTGAAACTGATTGACGTTATAGCAAAGGGCCATGTATTTGGGGTGCCGAAATGCTGGATGTACACGATTGAATGACAAAAGCGAGGGCTGCCACACTCGTACAATTTGATCTGGTTAGCGGACAAAATTCAGCCCACTCAAATCGATGACGTTATATCTGCCGAGTTTTCCAGATATAACGTCATCGATAACGAACGGTGTAGATTTGTATAGAAAATACGCACACACATTCTATTATATATAGATAGATAGATAGATAAATTTGATTTAGAATCCCGAGTTTGTCTGTTTGAGTTAACACAGCGAAATGTTGCAGTCATATTTGAGCATTACTAAATTTCATAAATCATTACCGTCTTTATCAATATTTTCCAAATTGCTCTATTTCAGAATACACTCAGTCATTCGAAATTCGACACTGCGCACTTTTCGTTCTTTAGAATTCTGCATTGTTTCATCGGAATTTCGTTTCTGTTTGTATTTATGTCTTAATCTTTTACATATTGCAATATATTCAGGAATTAAATGTATATATTTGCGTTCGAAGTATATTGTAGAAGCTATGAAAAAGTTAAAACGTATTTTCCGTACAACTTAAATGATTGCATTTTTCTGTGAAAAAGTGATTATTCTAATTCACTTTTCCAGCAACATTTAACCATTTCAACCCGAGCAACCCCGGTAATTCAGCTAGTAACTCTAATAAAAATGGGTTACTTCACCTGCCATAACTCGTTACTAAAAGTGTGCTAAAAACGCTCCAAGAGCGTTGCTATTAGATTGTGTCCAAGATTAGATTAGACACTCCAAGGTCATCTTAAGAGGGGACTCCTGTAGATGTTAACTCTGACGTCATCTGCACAGCCAGACCAGGAGAGAGTGCCTCCTAGCAAGTTGCTCTGTTCAGGATGACGGGACGTTAGAACTCTCTGCACACCCAAGACAAATAGAACGAGGGTTAATATGTAGCCTATGTTACCCACAGGGTTCCAAAGAATAAGTGCACCAAATTTGATGTAGATTAGTCAAACGGTGTAGATTTGTATAGAGAACACACAAAGATGCCAACTCTGTTTTATATGTATAGATATAACATATAGTATTCGAATGTATTATGCAGAACAGCAAATTGTTTCCATATAATTTAATCTTTTTATGAAGAAGCATACTTTTCTGAGAAAAGACTGATCACACATGGGAAGAAATTCATTTTTTTAAACTTCGAATAAGATTAAGGAATAACAACTGTAGGTCTGTAAAAGAACTAGATATGGAAAGGGAAGAATAGAACTAGGCTTAGAAGTTTAATAATTTTATAAATATAAAATATTATGCTACGCAAGATTACTATAATTAATTAAAATACCTTTCATGTTCTGTCAGTTTATTTTTCAATTCAGAACAAAGTTTGATTGGGGATTCTATATTTTTATTAATCATGACATGACTGGAATATATAATAGTAATCATTCTATCAAAGAATAGTTTATTTTATCCCAGACGTAATTAAACTGCAAGATAGCTTGTACTTATTTTTTATTTTCCTGAGTGTACGACACCACACTACAACACTAACATAAAATGGTGTTCATATTCATATATCATCTTTAATTCTACTTTGAAAACGTTGGTGTTGGAAACTATAAAACTCCCTTGTAATTAGTCATCCGTGTGATTACTACTTTTCATATTCTAATACGACGATCTCTCAAAAAAGATCTCATCAAAACATTTCCTTAATGAACTGCATACTATTTACTTACGATGAACACATTTTCAAAACATAAAGCATTAATTATCTATTAGAATGAAAGGAATTTGAAATTATGGAGATATTTTGAAATGTTGTTTCTAGTTTAATTTATTTGTGAATAGATCAAGAAAACATAAAATATTGATAAATCATAAAATAGAAGTTTTTATTCGTAAACATTTACGTAATACCAAAATTCAAATTATCGAAGTACGTTTTTAAAGTTTCCTTACATTTAAAAAGATTTTGGAATGCTGTGTTTTCTAAATTTCTTGCATATTTCTTTTTATAAGTACTTTTTATAATTTGTCTACATGCTCTAAATTTTGATTAAATAAGTGTTATATGAGAACTTCCATAAAAGAGTTTGAAAAAGTCTTTCTTATGTATATATTTTTTGAGAAAAAATGCTACAACTATCAAATATGTAACGTCATCTGACCGTGGTTCAAAATTACGTGGTGTTGTCCTCGGATCTTTCCCTTTGGGATTGATCCCGGACCGTCACCAATAGCCCATTGTGTTGCTCCAGTGTGACGTTAATTGAAATACCCAAAATACCCAAATACTCAAATATGTAAATGTGTATTTTGAAACTAATTAACATTCAAGTTTATAGAGAAAATGAAACCTAGAATAATAAATAAAGAGTCCTTAGTAATTTGGGCGAAAGAGAAAAAAAACCAAAAAAATTTTCCGAGATGTTCCAGATATAATGATCCAGTAGGGATTATAAATGGATAAAGGAAGAGTAAAGGTAACACACAAAAAATACGATAACTGAGCTAAGAATGTTTAGGAACAAAAAAGGGAGGATTTCTATACATTCCAAAATACAAAAAATTCGAAATTCTAAAACTTTTTTGTACTTTGGTGAACTACATTAATAGAAAAATATCAAACCATCACATTTTCGCGTTTTTTGTTAGATAAATAATTTATTAGAAGAATAATTCTGCTCAGGTTCTGGATTTTAAGAATAAGGTTTTTAGAACATTTGAGGGATTAGAAAATTGATCGTTTGAGATTGACATTTCTTAAAATCTGACGGGCCGAGGTAGCCCAGTTGATAGAGTCACGGATTAACTACCAGAGGATACAAGATCGAAACTTTGTCCAACCAAAGACCTTCGTATACGTGGGGTCTCGTGCCCGTTAAATCATTCGTGACCACAAATGTCCTTAAGTTAGCGTGGTGCGGAAGTTTAAGAAGAGTGGGACGCCGGCTCAGGCGTTGACCTCGTCATCTGACAGTGGTTCAAAATGACGAAGTGTTCTCAGATCTTTCCATTCGGAATTGATCCCGGACTGTTGCCAATAGCCCGTTGTGGTACTCCAGAGCGAAATTCAAATACCAATTACCTACCTTGAAATTCGGCATTTCTTTCGAGAGTCGTATCAATTGAGTCTAGTTAAACTGAAATAAGTTAATTATTTTAGCGATGAAATATATAAAACTCTACTCCACCACAGAGCACTGATGATATTTCTTGTATTTATTGATATGTCTATTGCTTGTATTTGTTGATGTGAGAGCGCGTCTGTTATTGACTGTAGCAGTCCTACTTAGCCACCCGTTTTACATACAATATCAAGTAATAGACACACACCAAGTTTTTACTGACACGGAAGAGAGAGGCAATACAACCAGGAGAGCGTGTCTGTAATGAACTGTAGCAGTCCGACTTAGCCACCCGTTTTACATACAAAATCAAGTAACAGACGCACACACAAAGTTTTTACTGAAACGGAAGAGAGAGAGAGGCAATACAACCAGGGAGAGCGCGTCTGCTATTGACTGTAGCAGTCCGACTTAGCAACCCGTTTTGCATACAATATCAAGTAATATACACACACACAAAGTTTTAACTGACACGGAAGAGAGAGGCAATACAACCAGGAGAGCGTGTCTGTAATGGACTGTAGCAGTCCGACTTAGCCACCCGTTTTACATACAATATCAAGTAATAGACACACACACAAAGTTTTTACTGAAACGGAAGAGAGAGAGAGAGGCAATACAACCAGGGAGAGCGCGTCTGCTATTGACTGTAGCAGTCCGACTTAGCCACCCGTTTTGCATACAATATCAAGTAATAGACACACACACAAAGTTTTAACTGAAACGGAAGAGAGAGGCAATACAACCAGGGAGAGCGCGTCTGTAATGGACTGTAGCAGTCCGAC
This sequence comes from Meta bourneti, assembly GCA_933210815.1. Lineage (NCBI taxonomy): Eukaryota > Metazoa > Arthropoda > Arachnida > Araneae > Tetragnathidae > Meta > Meta bourneti. The sequence continues at coordinate 27,462,181 of OW119928.1, forward strand.
TTAGCCACCCGTTTTACATACAAAATCAAGTAACAGACGCACACACAAAGTTTTTACTGAAACGGAAGAGAGAGAGAGAGGCAATACAACCAGGGAGAGCGCGTCTGCTATTGACTGTAGCAGTCCGACTTAGCCACCCGTTTTGCATACAATATCAAGTAATAGACACACACACAAAGTTTTAACTGACACGGAAGAGAGAGGCAATACAACCAGGGAGAGCGCGTCTGTAATGGACTGTAGCAGTCCGACTTAGCCACCCGTTTTACATAATATCAAGTAATAGACACACACACAAAGTTTTTACTGAAACGGAAGAGAGAGGCAATACAACCAGGGAGAGCGCGTCTGCTATTGACTGTAGCAGTCCGACTTAGCCACCCGTTTTGCATACAATATCAAGTAATAGACACACACACAAAGTTTTAACTGACACGGAAGAGAGAGGCAATACAACCAGGGAGAGCGCGTCTGTAATGGACTGTAGCAGTCCGACTTAGCCACCCGTTTTACATACAATATCAATAGAAACACACACAAAGTTTTTACTGAAACGGAAGAGAGAGGTAATACAACCAGGAGAGCGCGTCTGTTATTGACTGTAGCAGTCCGACTTAGCCACCCGTTTTACATACAAAATCAAGTAACAGACACACACACAAAGTTTTTAGTGAAACGGAAGAGAGGCAATACAACCAGGGAGGTATGCACCTGACAGCAATCGAACCTGCGCGCCTACAATTCGAAGGTTGCTAGCGCAGTGGGCATACCCACTGAGCCACGACGGCCCCCCTTTCTTTCGGTACTGTTCTGCTACTACATAAAGATATCATGTAGCAAAACAAAAAACGCTACGAACAGTTTACATTAAAATATGACGGAGTTTGAGAGGAAGAGCTATTGAATTAAGATAGAAGTTTATTGTATCGGGATATTGCTGTAGCGTTGGCTATAATTATGTGTACGTGGACACAATAGAGATTCTACGTATGGGGTCGTGACGGATAAGGAGCACCTATAGCTACATCAGAAAGGGAGTATAGGCGCTTCCTAAGCAAGGACTTGACGAATCGTAGTTACATCCACAACGTTAGCACACCAAGGGAGGTTTGTGATAAGTCCGGATATGTCTGCCATCACTGTTTGTTGACAATTGTTACGAGAGCTTGTAACTTGGCTTATGAGACTGCGACTTACTTTAACCTTATACCATAGACGTCAGGGGCTTCAATGGTACCAAGAGCTAAGACTTTGGAACTCTGAAAATGGGTAGGTAGGTATTTAATTAGCGTCGCAATGGAGCAACACAACGTGATATTGGCGACGGTCTGGGATCAAACATAAAGGGCACGTAAAGGGCACAGCACCACGTAATTTTGATTCAAGGACTGACGAGTCAAGATACAATCTCGTGACCCATGATGATTGGTTTAATGGTTGGGGTTTCACCGCGCAATATCAAGCATATATGACCATGCTGGACCAGACACAAAAGACAATAGCAAGTAATGTGACACAGAAAAGAGAAATGCACCCATGGAGGAATTGAACCTGCATCGACTACAACTTGTAAGTGGAGCAGTGTGCATATCGACAGAACCACGACGCCTCTTATAATGGCCGGATACTTGTTCCATATAATGGGATACATCTTCGGGTAGAGTGCATTGCGAAGTGTCATAGTGGTAATTATTAAAAATCTATTTTAAACTACTCCAAGCGTAATGGTTTGAGGTTGTGCTATATCATTTTATTTATGCTCTCGTCTTATACGGAGCGTTGGCGCTAATCAGAGGTACATCATATAATGAAGTGCAGAAATTACAGTTATAAATAATTCTGACTTAGGTAGACATACAAATACTTACAGAAAGAATTAAATGTGTTAATAATTAATACATCATTATAAATGTTATTCTAGTGTTAAGAATTCATTTGGAGGCTTAATTTTACTTTCATAATTAACTCTTATTTCTCAGTTATTCATTTTTAATAATTGAAGTAAGCATAAATCTTTTAATCGGAAGTTTTGAAATAGTATTAACGTTAGAGAATAAATTAAAATATGTTTTTAGAATGCAAACATGAACTTTAATGAATAAGTGCGTTTATTATCTACATTCTTGAACACGTTCCGCCTTTTGTGTAATAAATGTAAGTACTTAGTGGTGTGTGCCTTCATTACGATTTTTTATTATCCTTATTTTGAATTGCTCTACATTATGAAACAAAATAATCAAAAGTAAGGAAGGACGAATAAACTGTTGAAATACAATAGAATTATCTTTTACATGCACATTTTCCAAATATATTTTAATGAAATGCTGTACAAAAGATTACTTTTATTTATTTTAAGCTCTAAACTAAAGATTTAAAATAAATATGTTGAAAATTGTATTTTATTTATAAATATCTGCTGCATATCATCATACAATTATAAAGATTCCAATTCAAAGCTTTTAAATAAATTTGAGCGTGACTTGCTAAAAATGTATTTACACAAACTGTCGATAAAATTTCAAATCTTTTCATTAATACCTACATTAGCATTTTATATTTCTAAATGACTTCTTCATCAAGCTTTTGACAAAATTTATTTCTAACTAATGCATTCATTTTTGAAATCACATGCTAGGAAAATTAAATCCGCTACCAAAGCCTTCTTGTTTAAGGTCAATATTCCTACACTTTTATAGCTATTGTTTAAACAAAGATAGCTTTTATTATCGCACTGGAGGAAACTTTTCAATTTCCATCTTTAACGATCTGTATTTAAATGAATTCCAAGATTAAAAAGTGTTGTCAACAACATCTTTAACGACGTCTTCTATCTTGTTGGGGCGTTTTAAAAACAATTCTAATAAATGAATGGATATGAGACGGTCACCATTAGGCTCTAGTCATGAATCTTCAATCGCTTAATTAAGGCCATTCTCTGAATCGATAAAGGAATGTAGGAGAATAAAGCGATGACCATTTGAATTGCAAAACTGCAGCTATTACGGCTTGTGAAAGTATCTCAATGAAGGTAAGAGAATAAAAGTAAAATATCGACGATTTAGTTAGAATGAGTTTCATCCTAAATCCACAGTGAAGCTTATAAAATAAATTCCTAGATTTTTGAATCAAAGCATTGTGTACAAGATTTTAAAAAAACTAAATTGATATGTATATCGAAAACATAAAAACTTGTAAGTTTTAAGAATATATAATGTATTGTAAATGTGTGCAAACAAATGTTCCATGATCAATCGGGACATTGGGTCAGAAGATTTTTTAAAAAGGTTGAAAGCTTATTACGAGAAAGTTGCCAATGAAGGTAAAAGAATAAAACGTCAACGATTTATTTATAATGATGTTTTAGACTAAATCCCGTGAAGAATATAAATTTAATTTCTAGATTTTTGATTGAATGCTTTGCGTACAAGGGTCTAAAAAATTGAATTTATTTTTGTCCATTAAAAACAACAATTTGTAATATTTTTAAGAGATACGATACAATGCAAATGCAAACAAATCCATGATCAATCCCGTGTAATCAAAGACATGCATTGTGCGGATCTGACGAGAAGGCTGTCGACCTTGGGTCTGCAGATTTTTGAAAGGGTGGGAAAGCTTATTGTGAGAAATCTGCCAAAGCAAAAGCATGAGTGGCAATGGCTTGGATTGTTTTCCCCGTCTACTCGTTATCACTACTATTACTTTCGGCATCAAACGACAAACCTGAAACCAGAATCCTCGTGAAAGAGACCAGTTGTTGAAGCGTTTGTTTTGCGTTCCAACCAAACACTTTATTTAAAACAAAGCATTGACTAAATCAAAACCAAGTGATTCAAATGCCTACTCTCCGGAATGAGATTACAGTAACTAATGGAAAAAATAACTTTCTTGTTACATTGCGTTGGTTTCAAATCACCGCTAATGATGAAAGCATACTGAATGATTTGTTATACATTACATCTTGACTTACGAGTATGGTGTATTAATGCCTATTTCATGTGTTCTATAAACCAGCGAAGCAATATGTATGATATAAACATTTGAAAAAACAGAAAGAATAGAAGACGAATCACAAATTTTCTGTAAGAGAATTCTAAAAATGTTCTCTCCAGTGCAGAACAGGATATGCTCCAAAGTCTTCCTCATCAAGGCAAATAAGGCACTTGTTGGAGTCTTCCAGGTGAAAACGATTCAAGTAGGCCTTAGTTATAATGTGGTCTATTCTGGCTTTAACAGAAAAAGGGGCAATGGCTCTAGGGATTTTATTGAAGTAATGGAAATCATTGGGCTTAATCTGAAATCTAAAAAGATGGGGATTCATTTCAGTATTCTTCCATGAAGAGGCCAGTGATCGAGCCTCTCCCCTAATCCTACCCAGACACCTAGGGAGGGTCGTTGCTGATGAAGGAAAGGGGTCCCCTATTATTGTTGATAATTTAGTTAAGTTATTAGCCTTTTCGTTGCCATACTCTTTTCAATGAGCAGGATCCCACTGTAAAGTGATGTCTTTGTCTTTTAATTTGACACGAAGCTGTCTGATTTCCTCAATTCTGAAAAGTAATTGCCTGATCTATGCTGGCAAAGACAGGGAAGGGCGAATGTTGTGAGTATATTGAGACTAAATAAATGTTGACGTATTTCCTTTATATATATATATATATATATATATATATATATATATATATATATATATATATATATATATATATATATATGTGTATATATACACACACATATATATATATATACACACACACATATATATATACACACACATATATATATATACACACACACATATATATATACACACACACATATATATATATATATACACACACATATATATATATACACACACACATATATATATATATATATATACACACACATATATATATATATATATATATATATATATATATATATATGTGTGTATATATATACACACATATATATATATACACACACACACATATATATATACACACACATATATATATACACACACATATATATATATATATATATAAGATTTAAATCTAGATATTTAGTATTCCGTAATAGCTTCATACCAAACGGTTCGAAATTTCTCAAATATACTTTAAAATGTCCTTCTATTTATATCAAATGTCGTAATACAGAATAAGCGCATTCATTAAAAGTGTTTAAAACATTTTCCCTACGTTTCAAAATAATCATCATTAATCATCAAACTTGACCCCTCTGAGCGTCATGAAATTTCCCAATTGTGTAGTATTGCTTTTAACACGACACATATTATGACTAAATAACCACATCTAATGGTTAAAAGAATCTTAACAAAGATTATATTGGTCTAGGTGAAAAGAGAAGTCATGCATAGAAAATTGTAAGCTGAAGAACGGATATATGAGTGCAAACCACTCAGAGGATTTTAACAACGCATATCAGATCCTAGCATCCTAACTTGTCACAAAAGTTAATTCATAAATTATAACTAATACGCTTAAAAATAATAACATGATTGATTCAAAATTCTTTAATCTAATTGAGCGATTTTCAGTCAGTGTGCCGCGGTACACTGGTGTGCAGTATGAATAGCATCGGTGTGCCTTACAGTTGGTGAAACATTTTAAATTGCGTAAGATTTATTTCATTTCAACAGTTTAGTTTCGAACTTTTGGCAAGGCGGTTCACGAATAAATAATACTCGTATTATTGATATCAGGAATAATTTTGAGTATTATTACTTTACTATAGAGAATCAAATAAATTATTTCAAAAAGATTTTTTTTAAAGTCACTTTTTAGCAAAAAAAAGTGGGTAGGTTGGGTCTTATGGCACAAGGGCCATATTTGACCATACTCAAAAAGGGTATGAAATTAATAATATTTTTTGTATATCAATCAAAATTATACATATTTTTTGACGAATCGGCAAAAAAATTGGTGTGCCATAGAATTTTAGTAATTTGTTTATGTGTGCCATGAGATGAGAAAGGTTGGAAATCGCTGATCTAATTGAAGGAATCGCTTCAAATTGATGAGAGTTTTTAACATCTCATATTTATTTCAAGCACCTCATAACCTTATCGTCCCAATAGTTTCAGAGGCCACGGTAGCCCAGTTGGAAGAGTTCGAAACTCGGAGGGTTGCGAGTTCGAAACTCGATCCATCCAAAGACCGTCATATCAATGGGACTGGTGCATGTCCAATCTGTGGTGGTCTCAAATGTTCTCACGTTGCCATGGTGTGGAAGTTTGGAAAGTGGAGTGACAGCTCAGGTATTGATCTCGCCATATTAAAGTGATTCAAAATTAAGAGGTAGTGTCTTTGGATATTTCCCTTCAGAATTGATTCCAGACCGTCGCCAATAGCCCGCTTTGTTGATCCAATGCGACGTAAATTCGACTACTTGCCTATTCAAACGGCAAACTATGCTGGCGTGGTAATGAATTTTTGAGAGTGGGGTGCCAGCTCCGGTGTTGACCTCGTTGTCGGGATAGGTAGCGTGGAGATCCGAGCTGATCGTCTGAACTTACACCTTGGACCGATCGCTAGGGTGTTACGAAGTGATACGGAGATTAGGACTAACACAATTTATTTCTCTCCCTAAAAACTATGTACCGCAACCGTTATCTCAAATTGATGGAACAGCCTCCACGCTGCCACTTGCATTAATTCTCTAAAAAAACTGCGCTCGCTCCACCTGCGCGTGGAAGCCTTCAGTTACTAGTTCAAAACTGCGCTCGCTCCACCTGCGCGTGGAAGCCTTCAATTACTAGTTCAATTCTAACTCACTCTCGCTGAGTCAGGAAAATAGTTTCTACCAGTCACCGGATTTCAGCGGACATCTGCACGTGTGGTTAAGTCGATCATCAGCCGTTTGCACATCCTCACACGCCGCCGCCAAGAGGAAAACAGATTTTTTTTCCAAAAAAATCTGTTTTACTAATAATATAGTCCGAACATTTGTGGCAACCGGTCAGATCAGGAGTGGTTACCCTCTCAACCCAAGAGAAATCAAGGGATCCAAAAAAAAATTATGCATAAGAACATTTATACTTTGCAACCACTTTTCAAGCTAATATTAGATCTTAACATCCAAATGCTATATCTATTTACACCACAAACAATCAAATATTGATACTCCCGAACTCCAATACCTTTTCATTCTAAATTGATCCAATCTACAAAACCTAACCTAAAGTATTGCAAAAATAACATTCGACTAACACCATACATATAAAATTAACCATTATTTACACTATATTTAATATACATCTTAACTCTCCATATATTTAGTTATAAAAAAATAACAATCTCATCCAAATATGCTACCAAGCCTTTATTGATCGACCTCTCTTTCCAAGCGGGAGAGAGCATCAGCTCCCTGATGATAAATCCCAGGTCGATGGGTCAACTTGTAATTCCACCTTTGAAGGGCAAGTGCCCACCTAGTTAACTTGGGGCTCTTAGGAGTTGTCTCGACCAGATATTTTAGCGGATTGTGATCAGTTATGATCTCCACAGTGTTACCCTGCAACCACTTATCAAATTTTTTCAGTCCAAATAACACGGCATAGGCCTCTTTCTCAATGGTAGACCAATTCTTTTGGGTGTTATTCAATTTTTGACTAACAAAAGCAATTGGCCTATAGTTTCTATGCTCGTCCTTCTGGGTCAAACAACATCCAATAGCGTAGTGGGACGCGTCTGTGTGGACCTGGAAGGGTTCGACGGCATTGGGGGTGCTTAACGCAGTGACCTCACATAACGCATTTTTCAATAGGAGGAATGATTCTTCCTCGCGTTTCCCCCAAAATACCATTCCCGATTTTTTCCCTTTTGTCAACTCCGTTAAAGGGAATGCTATCTCTGCATAACCAGGAATGTAAGTCCTATAAAATCCCATCAGTCCTAGAATGGATCTGACTTCCTTTTTTGATACGGGTCTTCTCAACTGTTTGATGGCTAATATTTTGTCATTGTCAGGAGAGTGCTTTCCCCCTCCTATCTTATGTCCTAAGTATTTTATCTCTTTGGATGCAAATATGCATTTCTTAAGTTTCACCGAAAATCCGAGATATTCCAGATCAGATAAGATTTTTTTCAAGTGTTCTAAATGTTCTTCCCACGTTTTAGAGAATATAACAATGTCGTCTATATAAGCTTGCGCATAAGCGGAATGTTTGTGCAACACGTGATTCATAATGCGTTGGAAAGTTCCCGAAGCTCCTGACAATCCAAATGGCATCACTTTCCATTGATACACCCCGTTATGGGTGGAAAATGCTGTCAAAACTTTGCTCTCGTCCTCCATTTTTATTTGATAATATCCCCTTTCCAAATCCAAGCAAGTTAACCATTCGGCCATCCCCACAGTGAAGATCAACTCCTGCATGTCCTTCATAGGATAACTGGGCACTTTTGTTATCAGATTAAGCGCCCTATAGTCAATGCACATTCTAATCGAGGCATCCTTCTTCGCGACACATACAATGGGGTACGTAATGTCTGCATTGGACGGCTCCAAAAGACCCAATTCTAAAAGTTCTTGGACTTGCCTATCCACTTCTGAACGGTATGCTATTGGTATGCAATAACTATGTGGTTTTCTCCGGATGGAGTCAGGCAGCAATTCAATCTTGTGCTGACTTACTCCCACGGGTTGTATTGGTCGGCAAAAAAGTGTTTCGAACTTACACAAGAGTCTTTTCAATTCTTCCTCCTGTTTAGGATTTAAGTACGGTGTCGTGATCATTTTCACTTCTTGGGTGAACTCGTCTCTTGCTTCGACAATTGGAGCGTTTTCTATGTTACCAAATTCTTCCTCACCTTCAAAAATGACATTTACCGCGTTGGAACCGACCACAAATTCCCTTATCTTGTTCTGGTGAACGTGCCTCATCCTATTGTCTGGCATCTTTATAATGAAAGAATGTTCATTCTTTTGCTCTTCAATGATTCCGGGACCTTGCCATCTGGCCAATAATTTGTTTGTAGAATCTGGCAAGAGCACGATGACTTTATCTCCCGGCTTGAAAGTCTTTCTTGTAGACCTTAAATTATAATAATGGGCCATTTTCCCTTGTTGTATATTAGATGTTATCTTGGCTTTCTCTGCGGCCTCCTCCAGTCGGGTTTTCAACTTCTCCAGATAGACATGTATTGGGGTTGTATCCAGCTGCAAACCCTCGTGTCTTCCCGTCCAGGTATTCTTTAGAATCGACAAAGGACCTTCTGGCTTCCGACCAAAGAGCAATTGAAAAGGTGCTACACCCGTTGTACTGTTCGGGACCTCTCTGTATGCCCATAAAATGAACGGTATTTTGGTGTGCCAGGTCCGTGGTTCTTCCTTAATGGTGTGATGTAACATACTCTTTAAAGTTTGGTTAAATCTTTCCACTAACCCGTTTGATTGTGGATATAATGGTGTGGAGAACCGTGGAGTTGAACCCATTCTTTTTTCAAATTCCTGAGTCAATTCAGCGTTGAAATTTGTACCATTGTCCGAGGCAATTACGTTTGGCACTCCAGTCCTCATAAAAATAGATAATAAAGCTTCACACGTTTCTTTGGCTGTAAGACTCGTCAAAGGGATCGCCTCAGCCCACCTTGTATGTTGGTCTACCATACACAAGATAAATTTGTGTCCTTTAGAACTTGGAGGATCTATCGGTCCTATGATGTCCACATTGACCACTTGGAAGGGCAATTCTGGCCGCGCAACGGGAGTTATTGGGGCCCTATCTTTGTGTTTGACCCTTCTCGTTAACTGACAACCTTCACATGCTAAACAAAACTGTCTCACGTCTCTTGATAGCCCGTTCCAATAGAACGAATATGTAATTCTTTCTATTGTCTTCCTCGCTCCCATGTGTCCCCCAAACACTGAGCAGTGAGCTAATCTAAGAACTTCTTTTTTTCTACGTTTAGGAAGAACCAATTGACATACATTCTCTCCAAGAATCTTGTCTTTATGAAAGACCAAACCATCGTTAAAAAAAAATCCTCCACTACCTTGCTTAGCCTGTTTTCTGGTCTCTTCCAGCTCTCTACACTCCTCTTGCTCTTTACGGAAGCTTTCCGTCTTCGATATCCCTTCTTCCTGGTCTCCGTCGGTGCTTTCTACCACTAACACTTCTGTGTCCTTATTCACTTCAACGGAATTCCCTTCTGTGTTCCCCTCTTTTGTAGGTGGTTCCAAGATGTTTCCACTACCAATATCGGTGGAAATTAATTCCTGCTTTCCTCTAAGCATGTCTCGGATATCTGGTGGCAACAGCACATCTTCCACCAATGAGGGAGCAACTGCGCAGAGGACTTCTTGGTGAAGCACATCACCCCTACCTCCTATGATCAGTCGTATGGGAACGTTCATTAACGGGCATTTCTCCGCTGGACCGAAGATTCCTTTAATAAAGATGGACGATTTCTCTTCCAGCGATAGAGTTTGTACAATATCTTTCCGTATGACGGTAATTTCAGTCCCAGAATCAATTAGGGCTTTTGCCTCCCTCCCGTCAACACTAATTAAGATTCTTTCCAAGGGGCAAAGATTGTCTCGCCAGGATCTTTCCTTAAAGGATACAACTTTAGCTACCACCGCCGTTCCGCCAGTATTCAGTGTCCTTTTCTCATCCCCCACACCGCTTTCTTCAGTTATAATCCTATTCACGTTCACTTTCCTTCTATTATCGTGATCTGATCTTCCTTTATCCGACTTTGGACAGAACCTCTTCATGTGTCCCTCCATTCCGCATGAGAAACAAACAAGCCTGGAATTATGTTTCGCCGGTTCTGGTTGAGTTCTGTGATAGGTTCGTTTGGTGTCCTGCTGAGATATGTGGTATCCACCGTAACCTCTTGCATCATACTGGGTCTTGTATCCCGAATTTGTCTTCATGGTGGTACTTGGCTGTCTCTTGTATGTTCTACGAACACATTCGTATTCGTCTATCTTTTCAGCCAGCAATGAAGGTTTTGATATTTTCCCCCATTCATCGATAAAATGGTCCCTGGCTTCCTGTGGCACTTTTTTCTTGACTTGATCGGCTATCATCAATTCCTTCAGACTCTCAAAATCGGAGATACCAAGTCCTTCGATCCATCCTTGAAAATAATTGGTTACTTCATAAGTAAAATCTTGCCAAGTTTTATCAGGACTTTTTTGATGTTGAATGAACTTCTGGCGAAATCCCTCTGGATTCATCTTAAACTTCTTTAACAAGAGGTCTTTAATGTGTTCATAATCTTCTAATCCCTCTTCCGAAACCCTCGCAATCAATTCTATTATCTCCAAAGGCATTAGGGTCAAAAGACATGATACCCAATTTCTTTCATCAATTTTCCTCCGCCTAGCTTGACTTTCGAACAGGGAGAGGTATAAAAGGATATCACCCTCTTTCATTTGGAATTTGGGCATGTATTTCGTCATGTCGACATGTATATCGGTAGGACTACTTCTTCCTTCTATGGAATCATTGCTTATCCTTATTCCTGCTTCTATCCTTAACTTTTCTAGCTCAAATTCTCTTTGTTGTTTCTTTCTCTCCTTTTCCTCTTCTCTCTCCTTCTCTTCTCTCTCCTTCTTCTCTTCTCTCTCCTTCTCTTCTCTCTCCTTCTTCTCTTCTCTCTCCTTCTCTTCTCTCTCCTTCTTCTCTTCCCTCTCCTTCTTCTCTTCCATCTCCTTTCGTGAACTCACTATCGTTTCAAGCATCTCCATCACGAATTCGACTTCGTATGACTTACTTCCTGTTATGAGATCTTTCAGTCCTATAACTTTAATATTTGGATCAGGAGTTTCCCCTAACTCCAATGCTAAAGTAAATAGATCGCATTTCTTATATTTTCCCAAAAAAGCCATATTCACCAATATATTTTCCTTTCTAACTGGTATTAACTAAAAGACCATTAAAATAAAAACCCTTTTCAGCTACTGATTGACTACCCCTAGCATATATCACAATTGTTTAAAGAGAAAAATAATGGTTCACCCTAAACTGATAACGATGACATGTGAACAATAACACTGATGTGTCACATGAGTTAACGCTCAATTCGTAACTCTGAAATTCCAGCACTGTCGTGCTTTAAAAATACCTTCTGCCACTCCTGGTGTATCACAATTCTTCAAGAGAAACTATAATCAGCACTTTTGGCTAAGAACACTGACGTGTCACCTGCGCTGTCGCGCAATTCTAAAATTTGAAATACGGATGTATTTCCCGCACTGCCGTGCTTCAACTACACCTCATCATTTAACAAACAAATATGCTTCACCTAACATTTATTTAGCAATGGATCCCTGATTATTTCTCTTAAAAGAAAGGGTAAACAACACTCACCCGGTTCGTCTGCTTCACCAGGATTTCGCGTAGCCTCGCCGTCCGTTTCCTCAGGATTTCTCATCTCTGGTCCAATCTTTACTGTTCCCGGTTCGTCTGCTTCAACAGGGTTCCTCGGAATTTCTCGTCTCTGGCCAATCTTTACTGCTCCGGGTACATCATTTTTACCGCTGCCACCATCTTATGTCGGGATAGGTAGCGTGGAGATCCGAGCTGATCGTCTGAACTTACACCTTGGACCGATCGCTAGGGTGTTACGAAGTGATACGGAGATTAGGACTAACACAATTTATTTCTCTCCCTAAAAACTATGTACCGCAACCGTTATCTCAAATTGATGGAACAGCCTCCACGCTGCCACTTGCATTAATTCTCTAAAAAAACTGCGCTCGCTCCACCTGCGCGTGGAAGCCTTCAGTTACTAGTTCAAAACTGCGCTCGCTCCACCTGCGCGTGGAAGCCTTCAATTACTAGTTCAATTCTAACTCACTCTCGCTGAGTCAGGAAAATAGTTTCTACCAGTCACCGGATTTCAGCGGACATCTGCACGTGTGGTTAAGTCGATCATCAGCCGTTTGCACATCCTCACACTCGTCATCTGACGTGTTTCAAAATTACGAGTTGTTGTCCTCGAATCTTTATCTTCGGCATCGATCCAGGACCGTACCCAATAGTCAGCTGTGTTGCTCCAGTGTGACGTTAATTAACTATCTACCAACCGAACCATTTCATTAAAAGATTAAAACCCCGCAGAAGCGATGCTGTCCAATAAAACAAAGCCCCGACCACGCTGGGAATCATTTTCATAGTAAAAGTGACTTTATTCAACACTACCCTCAATAAACGAATGACTACACTGCCTTCTATTTTAACAGTTCCACTGCAGCAGCAATTGTGCTCTTTTAACGATTGCCTATGGAGCACGCCGGACAAAATGGAATCAGCCTAAATGGCGTGCAACTGTTGTTTACGGCATCTTCCAAATTATTTTATGGGATATATCACCGAGACGCTTTTGCACTTTTGAAGTTGCTTATCGATTGGTGCCCATTGTATGAATAAATAAATACCGATTTTCCAGCCTATTTGCTGAACAAATCGATTCGATTTCTATTTTCTGACCTGGTTTGTATTCGATTCCTGGGCTGTGTACGGAATATGAAATACAATGCTTTTATTTGGCGGTGGGTTCATGTACTTCATTTTAAAATCGATTCCCCAGAGTGAAATAACGAAGTGAAGTAATGTATAATGATAGTAATTATATTATGTGACTAATTCGCGAGAAGGCTCGGCTTGGATAATAAATGGGAAATTCATGGGCTTGTTGCATTTTAAACATTGTTGACAACAAGTTTTTTCAGTCAAGACATCGAAGTTCAAAGGTTGGTTGGCTGATTTGGGTTTTATGGCGCAAGAACCAATTCGAAGTTCAAAGGCGAAGAGGAGTATTGGATATTGTACGTCAAAAAATTGTAAGTATAAATTATTTTACGAATAAAACTAAAGAAGTGAATAAATTGTATTGCAGTATTTCGGAATGCTGCTTTATTAGGTCTTTTTTTGTCAGATTCTTTATTATTGTGATAGTCTATTGGGACCAATCTTTCCAAAAGTTACGTACAAAAATAATTCATCAGGTTCAAATGTTTCATCACTACATTTTATGAATTGTAATATTTTTATTGAGCAGTTTCGGGGTATCATTTAAATCACGAACTTAAGACACGTACGTTTGAATGAGAGAGCATGATTTAAGAATGTGAAATGGGAAATGATGTCGATACGTTAAATGAGGTTATTGAGGTGTCAATAACTCAGCATTTGGTAATTTTATAACTAATTTTGAACATTTAATAACTGATACTGAATTAAATAAACACAAATTCTGACATTATAATGCCTTGTTAAGGTATATATGCCTTGTTATGGTATATATGCCTTGTTAAGGTATAGTATGCTAATTTTATTTCAAAATAATTCTTTTAATTTTATTTCAAAATAATTCTATATTTATTTAAAAATAATTCCTTTAATTTCATTTCAAACATGTTAATTTAATTGTATTAATTTTATTTGAAACTAGTTCTTAATTTTGTTCATTTTACTTTATTTGTCAACTTGATTTCGAAATAGTTATTTTAATTTTATTTCAACTTGGTACTTTTGATTTTATCAACTTGATTTCAAAATGTTTCTTCAAATTTAATCAATTTTATTTCAAAATAATTCTTTTAACTTTATTCAAAAATAGTAGTTACAAAATTTTAGAAGTCAAATTTGTTTTTTGAAACGATATTTGAACTCAACTTTTCAAGCCAATTGTTTAAATTTGACGTTCACAAAGTAACACAAATTTCTGTTTTGTAACACTTCACAACATTCGTCACAATGACTGTCATTATAAATTAGAAACAACATTGTCTCTGATGGAATACGTATTTTGAATTTTTTACATAAGAAAATTCACGAACAGAATAAATTTAAAACATTTATCCAGTGCCCACTTACGAAACTGGTAAATAACAAGGACTATCCAGGATCGCAATAGATGAATTATTGAAACCATAAAAACTACGCCCCCACCATAAATCACCTCGCACGCGCAATCCGAACCCACTTTACATATTAGCGGTTGTTGAGCTGTTACCGATATCAATCCAAAAGAAAAAAAGACAGCGGTAAGTGGCTTTCTTTTTTAATACGTTCGCTGACACAAAAACTCGTGGACTGTTGCCAACAACGAGAGGGGAAAAAATGTCTCGTTCAGCTATCATAATCGCGTTAATGATACGGCCAGGTTCTAATTGGCAATGCGTTGAAAATGATGAATAGTCCAGCGTTTTAAAGGAGTGTTTTATCAAGGCAAATCCAGATGGGGATATTAGCATGCAGGATTGACAGACGACGGGCAAAACAGGTACTTTGCATATTATGAGCATTATAATAAAATGTGTGTTGCATAAATCATCCAATTTTGGTTATCAGCTTAATAGAAAGTTGCCGTGTGCTTTCAAGGAGAGGAAAATTAGTAATAGATTTTTCACGGATGGATGAAAATTGCGTCGAAACAATCTAAGTGCTCCAACGAACGAATTTGTTCGAACAGAAATAAATTTATCGGTGACTACATGCTTCCAGTACAGCCACAATGTATGTTTCACCTATTTCCAGTATCTTCTTACCACATGGACGCATTAGGAAGATGTCTAGGTCCCAACAAGTTAAAAGCCCGATTTCAGTTGCATTCATACCTAAAATAATTCTTCTCATTTCGAAACAGTAATGTAGTCTTAAAGATTTACATTCAATATTTTGGTGCTTTTTCCTCCAAGACTTTTGACGATACCTTGTCCATCTAGATCTGGTCAGTTTTGCTAATGACGAGATACCACGTCGAGACAAAACTGCGCTATTAATACTTATGGGGAAATGAAGATCCAAGTAGGAAAAACGAATTGTCCTAGCCCAGAACTGGTGACAGTTTGGAACTTAAGCAGAACTGGCAGCAATAGTTTTACACTGCTTAAAAATTTGTTACAGTTCTACTCTGTTTTAAAAATCAATTTGTCTAACAATCCAAGTCTTTCAAAGATATCTCGTCAATCTAGATCTTGTCAGTTTTGCTAATGACGAGATACCACGTCGAGACAAAACTGCACTATTACTCCAAGGGGAATGAAGTTCCAAGTAGTAAAATTAAATTGTACTATCCCAGGTAGGTAGTTAATTAGGGTTTTATGGCGCAAGGTCCAAAAGCAGGCAAGCTGCGCCATGTCTTATCCCAGAAGTGGTAACAGTTTGGAACAGGTTTTTGCACCAGAGGCTGGTCACTACGGGGCAGTTTTCACTAAAATAAATCACTAGGAGGGTTAAAACGATTCTTTTTGGTTTTGCTTTTCAAGTCTTTGAGTACTCTGAATTTGAGATAAGGAACTTATAAAAATGATAGTCTGGTGACCTCAAGTTAACTATAAAGCATTTGTGTTCATAATAAATAAAAGTAAGAAATTTATACTGCATCATAGAGACAATTACCATACGGTAGGCATTAAAAATCAAAATAATTGACTTCGGAATGAGTGGACGTGCTGGCATTAGTCAGAACATTAAAAATTACTTTAGGGGTTGACTCGGGGAGGAGCTTCGATGAAAAAAATTATTCAAATTTCTCGTTTTGTGATGATCTTTCTCTGGTGTAGCCACCGAACGTCTTAAAGCGTGTTCTAGTGACTAAGAAAAGTAGAGACTGACACCTGCAGTGTGTGGTAATATCTATTTCAAAACTGTCTATATTCCAACCCACCAAAAAGCAATTTGGTATGGTCACCAAATAGAAATATTTACTTAACCTGAATTAGTAAATTAAGAAAACATGCAAGACAGAAGTTCAAACCGTGTGACTCTACTTCCTGTCCATCTGGATTAACACACAAAGAAATTGGTAGACTATCCCTCCTGGTGGCTGCCTCGACGAGATATCTCGTCATCAGACGAAAACCTGATGGACGAGATATCTCGTCATCAGACGAAAACTGACGAAAACCTGATGGACGAGATATCTCGTCATTGAACAAAAACTGACCAGATCTTGATCTCGTCATAGTACTAAAAACTGCAATCTGTTGATGACGAGAAATCTCGTCATAAACAAAACTGACCAGATCTTGACAGATCGGATATGTCGTCGAAACCACGTGCAGGGTTATTAGACCCAACTTGACTTTCACGAACCGGTTAATAAAATCCCACGTCCTAACTGCCTGTGTACCTATATCCAGCATCAAATCATTTAAGGTTCAAATCCTACACTCTCCCCAATACCCTAGTCGGATTAAAAATAGACTCCCCATTTCGACGTGCCCGACCTAATCTCTCCTCAAACACTTACATCCAGAATTGGGCCATTAAGACAGAGCTGGAGGGGAATATACGACCTTTACCTGTAAGTTCTTTTATTCTTCCTCCTACTTTTGCCAATTCAATCTACAACTGGACGAGGAAGTACTTTTACCCGTGAAGAGGGGGTGAGGTTAGTGAGACGCTCTCCTTTTCTAATTATTACCGGCGAAGAGTCGAAAGGGTCCGGTGCAAAGTTTATAATTGTTTCCCCTCCACCGAATCCTGCGCTGCAAATTGAATTAGAAGCATTCGGCGGATTAATTGGATCCATGAGTCACGTGTTCGATTGGGAAAGCCAGTATTTTTCGGGTCGAAATGGGTGTTTTTTAATTTTTGGGATACGTCAACCCTCCTGGTGGTTTATATTCGCGTCGAAATCTGCGCTGAAGATACAAAAAGTGTTTAAAATCACCATCAGATTTGGGAAGGGGAATTTGGTTTTCCTACTTGGATGGGATGAGATATCTCGTATAAACCAATCAGACGGTTAACGATGAGTGTGATGTTGTAGTTTCAAGTTTCGTTAATGCGGAAAAGTTTTACCATCCCAGTGTTTTGACGAGATATCTCGTTCATCTAGATCTGATCAGTTTTGCTAATGGACAAAACTTCCCTATTGGGCAGATTACACCCCTTTAGAAGAGCAATAGGGCAGTTTTGTCTCGACAAAACTGCCCTATTGCTCTAAAGGGATGAATGAAGATACAAGTAGGAAAACAAATTGTCTCTAGCCCTGAACTGGTGACCGTTTGGTAGAGATTTTTGCACCAGAGTTGAACTGGAAATTACAGAGAAGTTTTGACGCGGAGACATAATACTAGGAGAGTTAAGTAATCTAAATAAAGGGTATGTTTTGTCAGATCTTCTGAAGTCGTACTTCTGACACTACTTCTGTAGTCGGGTAGAGATTTTGATTACCGTGTTTGATCATTAGTTGGATGATTGTTTGGGTTTATTAATACAACATGAAATCTAAAGAAAAGAAATTCAACAGGAAGGTAAAAACTGGTTAGAATTCATACAGGGAAGACTACTGGATGAAAAAGGGATACAGGCGTGTGGACCCTTCAGAGGGTTAAGATGAATGAAGTGAATAGTTGAATTCGGGAACTTTTGTTTGACAAAATAGGTTCGATTTGAATGAAGTTGTTTTTTTATGGCGCAAAGGCCAGATCTGGTCAAGCTGCATCAAATGTGTTTTGTGTCAAGTAAACGCACACAGCAAAAGATTTTACAGACACAGATGAGAGAGATATGCACCCTGTATAGCAATAGGAATCGGACCTAAGCCGTCTACATCTCGAAGGCTGCTGGTGTAGTGGGCAAAAACACAGAGGCATAGAATATCCCTCAACTTTGATGGAAATGTATTTTTACTAAAAGGATGCTTGCTTTTCATTTTCTATACTACACATTCTATTTCCTGACAAGACAGTGTATAATTATCAGAAATATGGCCTCTCATTGTACATAATATACACTGCTGGCCACCGTAAATGCAACACCCTGAAGGGAGCATGCAAATAATATGAAATTTACAACATGCATTAGCGGAGGTGAGATATGCAAATGATTAGAATTTCAGCGCAGACGCACATCACGCGCGCCTATGGCGCCACTTCAAAGCGCTATTTAAGGCTTGGAGATTTCGACGATTTCAAGTACGGCAATTGTGTTTTTCTTGTGGTTTTTTCAAAAAAACGATCAATTATGCCTCGTAGAAAACAGCGATCATCTTTTGATCAAGTATCCGAGTTCGACAGAGGAAGGATAGTGGCCTACCGAGATTGTGGATTATCTTTCAGGGAAATCGGTAGTCGTGTTGGACGAAACCAAACAACTGTAATGCGGATATGTGATCGTTGGATGCAGGAGGGTACGACGGACCGACGTGTTCGATCGCATCCACCTCAGTGCACCACTTCACGTGATGACAGGCATATTGTGCGTATGGCAGTGACGGATCGCTCAGCCACATCACGGACCATAGCACAGCACATTCAGTCTGTACCGCATCATCCAGTGTCTGCGCGTACACAGCAGAGTTTACAGCAGAGTGGTCTGTCCGCAAGACGTCCATTGCTTCGTCTACCCTTGACGCAGAACCACAGACGTTTCCGCCGCCAATGGTGCGATGAAAGAAGGATGTGGACGGCAGAATGGAATGAAATTGTCTTTACTGACGAGTCACGCTTCTGTCTGCAACACCACGATGGTCGGATTCGAGTCTGGAGACACCGTGGAGAGAGGATGCTGAACAGCTGCGTTATGCACCGCCACACTGGTCCTGCACCGGGTATTATGGTATGGGGCGGTATTGGATATCATTCTCGCACTCCTCTAGTACGCATTGCCGGTACTTTAAACAGCCAGCGCTACATCTCCGAGGTGTTGGAGCCAGTTGTCCTTCCTTACCTTCAGGGCTTGCCCACAGCCATATTTCAACAGGATAATGCGCGACCACACGTGGCACGCATTGTCCAAGGGTTCTTCGTCAATCGCCAGATTGAATTGCTTCCCTGGCCAGCCCGCTCTCCGGATCTTTCGCCGATAGAAAACATGTGGTCCATGGTTGCTCAACGATTGACCCAGAATACATCCTCAGCTGCCACACCAGATCAACTTTGGCAACGTGTGGAAGCTGCTTGGTCTGCTGTACCCCAAGAACACATCCAAAGTCTCTTTGAATCAATGCCGAGGCGTGTGGAAGCGGTGATCTCCAACAATGGCGGCTACTCTGGCTACTGATTGTGGCAGGAACCACACTTCACAGAAGTCTATAAATTTAATCATTTGATACTTGGTCAACATGTTATCTACAAAATAAATTTTGTTGTGATATCTCTTGTCTTTCTTGGTGTTGCAATTTGGGTGGCCAGCAGTGTATTTCCTTTTTGCCTGTCAGCAATAGTCGCCAGAATGTTTTGTCTATGTTTTATGTAGGTGGCGGCGCAGTGCTTGCTGGGAAGGCGAAAAGAGTTTAACCTCGCTTCTGTCTGGGTCTAGTGAAGTGAATAAATGTGTTTTTTTTTGTAGATTCGCCTTTTCCTTGAGTTTTGGCCTGAACCCTTCATTTTAGGACGTTGCGTAATATCGGGTAGAAATTACGGTCGTATTTCTGAAATTTACTGGCGCCCGAACGGGGATCCGAGGAATTTAAGAGTGAAAGAGCGAAAATTTACGTTTGAATATTGCCATGGAGATTTTAAAGTCTAGACGAACACCACTTAGAACTGCATTTAGTCGAGTTTTCACATCTTTGAACAAAGAACTGGAAAGTAGAGAACCGAATGAGGAAGTATTAGTCATTACTTGATCAATTAGAAGATAAATTCAAGAGGATTCGTGAAGTTGATAACGATATTCTTAATCAATTGTTAGAGGACAGTGTTTCGCAAGATATAAAACAAAGAATTTGAGGCTTGTGAAGCATACGTTGACAAATTTATAAGTTGCAAATCCAAAGTAAAGAAGATTATGTCAAAATCATCAAGTGCCAGAAATCGTGAGAACAGAAAATGATGAAGTTAAACAGGCAATGAGATTACAGGAATTATCATTAAAAGAATTTGATGGAAATGCTCGTGAATGGCTCAGCTTTTGGAATACTTTTGTGAAAATACATGAAGACTCGAAATTAGATGACCGTACGAAATCCGTGTATTTGATCCAAGCAACGGTTCCTAAATCGAAAGCTCGGGATATAGTTGATAGTTTCCCTACGACTGCGGATAACTATTCTAAAGCAATAGAGCATTTGAAAAAGATTCGGTCGTGAGGATATTTTAATTCAAGTTTATGTCAGAGATCTTTTGCAGCTGGTTTTAAACAATAACAACAGCCGAGGAAAAGAATTCAACATATCATCGTTGTATGAAACTTTGTTCGCTCGAATCCCTCGGAGTTACAGAAGATAAGTATGCCAGAATTTTATTTCCGTTCGTTGAATCATGTCTTCCTTACGATATTTTGAGAATTTGTGAAAGGGAGCGGGAGAAGTTGAATACAGGTAAGAATGAATTAAAATCTATTCTTGAATTTTTGAAAAATGAAGTATTATCTGAAGAGCGAATTATGTTGGCTCGTACTTGTTTTGGTTTTGACAAAGCTAAAAACATTCTAAAGCTGATATTAGATCTGATGAATTTAATGTGGCTACTGCGAATGATTTAATTGTTGGTAACACTTTTAAAGATAAATCATCTGCTAAGAAATATGACGAATATTGTCTCTCTTGTGATAAATTGCATTCATCAGAGAAATGTTTTAAAGTTGGTTCTCTCTTACGAAGACAAAAAGAATATTGTGTTAATAAAGGGAGCATGTTTTGTTTGTTTAAAACGAAATCATATTTCTCGTAATTGTAGAGCTAAAGTTAAATGTATTATGCAATAGAAGGTATTTAGCAATTCTATGCCAAAATATCAAAACCAATAATCCGGTGTCAGAAGATAAGAAATCAGAAGTAGAGAGTTCTGATTAAAAGTTCACTGTTACAAACCATAATTGTGCGTGTCAAAAATGGTAACAGGGAAAAGCTGGTGCGAGCTATCATTGATTCTGGCTCCGAAAAGTCCCATATAACGGAAGGTATCGAATTTCTAAGGTATGATAGTTGTGGTGAAACGAAATTGATTCATAAGTTATTTGGTGGTGTTAAGACAAAATAAAAGTTACATCACTTGTATAATGTAAATTTAAGTAGTGTTAATAATGAATATAGTTGTCAGATTTTTTGTTTGAATGAGCTTGGCATCTGTTCAGATGTGAGAAGAGTATCGAATGGTCCGTAGTTATCTGAACTAAATGATTTTAGCATAAGAGTTACTGATCTAGAAAGTAATTCCTTTGAAATCGGAAATGATATTAAACTGTTCATAGCAACCGATGTTGCGGGAAAGTTGTTGACCGGGAATATTAAAATTCTAAAATCTGGTCCGGTTGCTGTACAGACGCACTTAGGTTGGACATTAATGGGTATGATTTCCGCAAACAAATCTGATAACAGGGATTCACTAACGGTTATATGATTGCTTGTAAATGAAAACTCTGCAGTTAATTTGTGGAAATTAGATGTTTTAGGCATTACTGACCCTATAGAGTCTGAAACCAAACTTGAGAAAGATGAGCAGACTATGCATTACTTTAAAGGACACCGTTACCAGAGATCCGGAGGGAAGGAATGAAATAGCGTTACCTTGGGTTTTAGACAATTCTTGTCTCCCAAGTAACATGACTTTAGCTGAAAAGCGTATAGTTAGTACTTGCAGAAAACTCAAAGATCAAAATAGACGGATGATTATGGAAGGGTATTCGATTCATGGGTACAGGAAAATATCATATAGAAAGAATAAATGACGATAAGGATTCTCAGGTGCATTACCTCCCCCATAGACCTGTATTCAAAGAATCGAATGATACCACTAAAGTAAGACCAGTTTTCGATGCTTCGGCCCGTATCAAAGGACACCCCTCCTTAAATGATTTTTGGATAAGGGTCCAAACCTGATAGAATTAATACCATCCCTATTGAATCGTTTTCGAAAATACTCTATAGGAGTTATTTCTGACATAGAAAAGGCATTCTTGCAGATAAAAATAAAAGAAAATTATCGGGATTATCAGAGGTTTTTGTAGGAGAATAACAAAGGAGAAACAGATTTACAGGCATAATCGTGTTGTGTTTGATGTTAACTGTAGTCCTTTCTTATTGGCTGCAACACAACCACCACTTAGATAATTCTCCTGAACATCTTTTAACTACAGCCAATATTTCGAAGGAATCATTTTATGTGGACAATTGTGTTTGTAGTTTTAGTACAGTTGAAGAAGTGAATGAATTTATTTCGGAATCAAGATCGTTACTGTCATTGGCAAAATTTAACCTTCGAGGATGGCAGTCAAATTGTCCAGTGGAAACAAACCACTTAGAATCTAATGATTCTGTAGGTTTCTTGGGACTAAATTGGGATTTAAAAAGAGATGTGATTTCATGCAAAATTGATTCGCATGGGGAGGGGCAAATTATAGCAACTAAACGGGCTCTTCTCTCGTATGCACATAAAGTTTTTGATCCCATCGGATTCACTTCTCCAGTGACCCTGCTTCCAAAGTTGATTATTCAAAAATGCTGGAAGTTAAAATTAAGTGGAATGACGATCTCCCTGAACATTTGGCCACAGTTTCTAAACTGGAAAAATGTGATAGATCTAATTTCTTGTGTTCAAATACCCAGATAGATTAATTTAGGTCAATTAGAGGAGAAGGATGTTAGTCTTCATGTGTTCTGTGATGCATCCAAGTATGCGTATGCCACTTGCATCTTTCTACGAGTCAAAACAGACGATTTTTGAATGTTAGTTTCATCGAATCACGTACCAGAGTAGCTTCAATAAAGAACATTTTTATACCTCGTTTGGAACTTTTGGCATGCTGTATTGGAGCCAGACTCGGAAATAAAATTATCACTGATTTAGAAATTCAGAATTCACGCATTTTTTATTGGGGCGATTCGATGACAGCCCTGATTTGGATAAAACGTGACATTAATTGGGGTACATTCGTCTATAATCGAGTCCAAGAAATAAGAATTTTGAGCAGGTACATGAGTGGCATCACATTGCGGGAAAACTAAATGTGGCTGACCTCCCATCAAGAGGATGTTCTCCTGAGCAATTTCTAAAGCTGAAATGGTGGGAGGGACCAGCATGGCTTAAATAACCAGAATCAATCTGGCCACAAAGGGACGAATAACCTGACGAATTAGAGATAAATTCTGAAATACGTAAGACATCAGTGACATCCCTAACATATGTGACAGAAGACATACACAGTTTGACCCCATTGACACCGGCTATGTTCTTACAAGAAATACGGTCTTCAGACGTTGAGGTTATGGACACAATTGACATTCAAGAAATGAATAAAAGAATCAAATACAGGCGACAGGTGAGAAGCCATCTTCGTGAAAGATTCCGTATAGAATATCTTGGCGAGTTGCAACAAAGGACTTTACATCGAGCGCAAGTCAAAGCCCTAGCTGTAGGCGATATTGTGCCTTTGGAGAGTGACAGTAAGAAACGCACCTATTGGCCATTAGCTCGAGTTTTGGAGTTGATTCCTGGAAAAGAAGGCCAAAACAGAGCTGCACGCGTAAAGACTGAGTTTGGTGAACTGTTAAGACAAATACAAAGACTGTTTCATTTGGAGATTGACAAAACATTACCTTGTGAACCAGTACTTCGTACAAAATGTGAAAGAAAGGTGACTGTTCCTGATAGATTGTCTTATGATTGGCACATTTTGAACTTTTGATTTTTTTATATTTTGATTGATAATTATTAGTTTTAGTGCATGTTATATAATTATGAATAGATTCATTGAATATTTTAATGTTTGTGATTGGTTGTTGAGTTTACCTTCAATGAACTCAAGGTGGGAGGATATCAGAAATAAGGTATTTCTCATTGTACATAATATATTTCCTTTTTGTCTGTCAGCAATAGTCGCCAGAATGTTTTGTCTATGTTTTATGTAGGTGGCGGCGCAGTTCTTGCTGGGAATGCGAAAAGAGTTTAATCTCGCTTCTGTCTGGGTAGTATGTGGTGCGTCTAGTGAAATGAATAATGTATTTTTTGTGGATTCGTCTTTTCCTTGAGTTTTGGCCTCAACCCTTCATTTTAGGACGATGCGTAATATCGGATAGAAATTACGGTCGTATTTGTGAAAACAATAGTCTCAGAATTCCGATAAGGAATTTTTGTAACGGAAAGCAATTATATACATGATCTAATTGTACTGTCTCTCACGTTTTTGTTTCACGTCTGTTGGACCTAACTTTCAATTTTTCACACAAAAATTGCTTCTTTTCAATCTTTCTCCAACTACTAGCGATCCTTTAATATCTATCGATTCGTATTGTTCCAGCAGCTACGCAACTTTCTAAACCCAATCTGAAAATATATTCTGAAAGAAATTATTCAAATATATTTCGGCTTTTACAAAAATACTTTCTAACCTTATTTTCGAAGTTTCATTTGCATGGCTTAGGGTATGTGTAGGAATTATGCCTCGTGTAAAACCAGAGGAAGGGGTATAATACTCATTCAGTAAATATTTTAACCTTACTGATGCTTTGTCTTCGAGTCTAAAACCGCCCTCTAGTGGCAGGCCTATACAAAAACCTGTCCCAAACTGTCACCAATTTTAGTCAAGGAAAAATTCGTTTTCCTTCTTGGATTTTCATTCTCCTTGGAGCAGTTTTGTCTCGACGAGGTATCTTGTAATTAGCAAAACTGATAAGATCTCAAACGAGATTTCTCGCCGAAACCACTTGCAGGGTTAAGGAATGCCCACATCATCCTTGAAATGAAATAGACTGGCACGGGCAGGTACAGTGTGACCTGTGATTTGTCTCGAGCCGGATCAGGGAAGAAGCTGGTCACCTCATTCCGATAATAGAGAGGCACTAGAAGACTAATGTGTCCACTTTTCAGATTCTTGTAATTGAAATTACGTACACAGTCGGGGTTGGTTGGTTTTGGTGTTTGATGGCGCAAGGGCCATATTTGGTCAAGGAATGTCATACACAAGACATACAATATCAAGTAATAGACATACACACAATGAAAGTTTCACTGACACAGAAAAGAGAAATACACCCAGGGAGGAATGCACCTGTACAGTATAATGGTATATTCAAGTTTTGATGCAATCTAGTCTGAAAAAGTTGATGAAACATTGCAATTTTATTTGGAGTATTTTCATTTAACATCAAGTCACAAATTGAATTATCTCTGAAAGCATGAATTTAATGTATCGCAATTTTGCTTAGTCAACAATTGAAATGTATTTGAGATTCTTTACTTTTCCATGCAATAAGGTAGTATGTGGGGATAACTAAACCGATTATTTTGTTTTATCCCCTTAAACCCTCTATTCAGAAGGAAATTTTCGTAATATTAGGACAATAGAAAAGGACAATCTGTACAGTTAAAAATATCTAAATTTTTTATTAGTTAAAGCAGCTGTCAATATGAAATAAATTTCCATCCAAGATTCAAGTAAGCAAAGGCTGCAATCAGCACACTGCTTTTTTATAAGATTCCCCCATTTTGGAAAATACAAATATCATCCATGTACATTTCATTCTTCGTTATAAGTCATTGGTTGAAAAAAACATCAATCATATCCCTTCATGTCTGAATTTGGTTGAAAGTGGATCATGTATTACATTCAATTTTCCAAAAGGATAAATTTGAGTGGTCGGTATCAATGGAAATCATGGTAATGTATATCTCTATAAATGGAATAATCATAGCACAGAGGGTCTTATTTTCAATATATTTTTTACACTTAAAAAGATTTAATACGTTTATCGAACTGATGAAATGTATTTCATGCAACTATATTCAAGAGTAATATATTTTTCAAGAATATATTAAAAAAGGGATTCTATATATAAATATAATAGTTTGTGTAACACATCTGGTCGAGCGGTACACTAGATATTACTGCGGTGAATTGACTGAGAGAAGGTCTGAGTCAGATATCACTGAGAGAAGGTCGCAATATTAGGTACAACGGTGTCATACGCCTCGTTTGGTGGCAACGCTCTTGGTGCGTGTTTTGACGCACTTATTGTAGCGAGTTATGACAGGTGAAGGCAACCCATCTAATTAGGTTAATTCCCGTTTTTATGACAACCTCAGCAAGCGGAAAGTTTAAATTTTCATTCGAATAGTCTAGAATGTTCTTTTCATTTCCGTAAAATTGTCCTTTTATTTCATTGGTTCATTGAAAAAATTCCCCAATTCTTTTCCATTTAATGTATGGAAGAATTCAAACGTTCGGTTTTATTTTAGTCACGGTCCATTTTCTAACTATTTCTGCAAATTATTTTCAGATAAAAAATATATTTTTTCAAAGTTTTGTATTTTTCCCGTTGATTACTTTCCACTAAAGCTTATTATTTTCCGTTTAAAAAAACGATTTTTCTAAGAATTATTTCCTTGGCGACATCAAAAGTGCGCCAAAAAACGCGCCAAGAGCATTGTCATCAAACGAGGCGTGTAATACAGTTGTACCCAATATAACTATAAACAATTTATTTCTATACATATATACAATGCACTATTTACAGACTGTATGAACATCCAGTCTACTCTAACTCTAAACCTTCCAGTCTACCTAAAAAAAGCTTAAACTGCAATCACCTCTTTTACTTAGTGACCTTTATTTGAGACAAAGGCGCTTGTAGACTTGCCATCATATTATGTGTATTGAATTTTGATTAAAGTTACTTTACATTTTATTTGCCAAGTTATTCACAGCACCAGTCTGCATCTTATGCAATTACCTCTGTACAACGGAGCACCTTTTTTCAAAACTTCCGGTCTTTTCCTAGCATCGTCTTGTGTATAGCTCGACTTTACATTCATACTCCAAAGTACTGGTCGGATTTTAAAGAAGTATTCATGTCAAAAATAAATTTTAAGCTATGCTGCCAGTGCGACATTCACAACGAACAAAGACATAATTAACTAGCAAATAAATAGTGAAAACGAGAATGGTTTGCACAGCAAATCAATGAATATTTCTTAGCATCCCACGAACGTGGAGTCCTGAAGATTGCTTAACAATCTTAGGTAGAAAGCCCCAACTTCAAAACTAATAGTTTAAGACAAAACTACACTAATTCTGGGTAGCAATTAAAATTTTAAAGATTTCCGGAAATGAACTAGCAATGTATGTATTAGTGCGTTTGAAATATATTTTACGCGTAATTTACGTAAGTGTCAGTTTTGGGTTACGCGCATAACTGGAAGTAAACTTAAGCGTTAATTATTTTTAAGTAGACGTAAGAGTTAACTATTTTATTTCTAATGTACTGAAAACTATTTGCAGAGTGCAAATGCTTTGTGAGAAAGTGTTTGGAAATCGAGTTTACTTTACTTTATAACTGATACGACAACCGGATTTTTACGACCTCAGACATTTTTAATTTTATATAAAATTTATTTAAGTGATGATATATTTGATAACCCAGACCATTTTTATGAAAGTAGGTAGGTATTTTAAAAAATGTCGCTCTGGAGAAACACTTGGCGACGGTAAGGGATCAATCCGAGGACGAATTTGAACCATGGTCAGATGACGAGGACAACACCTAAGCTGGCACCCCACTTTCCAAACTTCCGCACCACGCCAACGTGAGGACATTGGAAGCAACGTAAGATTTAACGTGCACCAGCCACAATATACACGACAGTCTGGTTGGATCGAGTTTTGAACTCGCAACCCTCCGGTTGCTAATCCGCTACTCTTCAAACTGGGCTACTGCGGCCTCCACTTTTATCGCTACTCTTCAAACTGGGCTACTGCGGCCTCCAATTTTATCGCTACTCTTCAAACTGAGCTACAGCGGCCTCCACTTTTATCGCTATTCTTCAAACTGGGCTACTGCGGCCTCCACTTTTATCGCTACTCTTCAAACTGGGCTACTTTGGCTTCTACTTTTATCGCTACTCTTCAAACTGGGCTACTGCGGCCTCCACTTTTATGAAATATGATAGGAATATCAGAAATTAAATAAAAATTTTATAATAAAATAAATAAATTTTATAATATAATAAAAATTTTGTATACAAATAAATCATTTATATAATGTAAATAAAATAACTTACCTAAATAGCTCAAAAATAATAAGTAACATATTTTGATTTAATAAACCATTATTTCACAATAAAATTAAGGCATATAAGGTATATTATTTAATAAGGCAGTATAACTTTTGTTTTGACGTTTTCAATTTTTTTCTTGGTAACTTAATCTTAATGTTTTGTTAAAAGTATTTCATTTTAACATATTACGTATTTTTCCCACAAATACCTTTCCTCATTTTATATAAAAACGCACTTCAGAAAGATTCATGAATAAATATCATTCGACGAAAATCCCAAAGAAGTGATTGCCATACACTCAAAATTCGAAATACACTGCTGGCCACCCAAATTGCAACACCAAGAAAGACAAGAGATATCACAACAAAATTTATTTTGTAGATAACATGTTGACCAAGTATCAAATGATTAAATTTATAGACTTCTGTGAAGTGTGGTTCCTGCCAAAATCAGTAGCCAGAGTAGCCGCCATTGTTGGAGATCACCGCTGCCACACGCCTCGGCATTGATTCAAAGAGACTTTGGATGTGTTCTTGGGGTACATCAGACCAAGTAGCTTCCACACGTTGCCAAAGTTGATCTGGTGTGGCAGCTGAGGATGTATTCTGGGTCAATCGTTGAGCAACCATGGACCACATGTTTTCTATCGGCGAAAGATCCGGAGAGCGGGCTGGCCAGGGAAGCAATTCAATCTGGCGATTGACGAAGAACCCTTGGACAATGCGTGCCACGTGTGGTCGCGCATTATCCTGTTGAAATATGGCTGTGGGCAAGCCCTGAAGGTAAGGAAGGACAACTGGCTCCAACACCTCGGAGATGTAGCGCTGGCTGTTTAAAGTACCGGCAATGCGTACTAGAGGAGTGCGAGAGTGATATCCAATACCGCCCCATACCATAATACCCGGTGCAGGACCAGTGTGGCGGTGCATAACGCAGCTGTTCAGCATCCTCTCTCCACGGTGTCTCCAGACTCGAATCCGACCATCGTGGTGTTGCAGACAGAAGCGTGACTCGTCAGTAAAGACAATTTCATTCCATTCTGCCGTCCACATCCTTCTTTCATCGCACCATTGGCGGCGGAAACGTCTGTGGTTCTGCGTCCAGGGTAGATGAAGCAATGGACGTCTTGCGGACAGACCACTCTGCTGTAAACTCTGCTGTGTACGCGCAGACACTGGATGATGCGGTACAGACTGAATGTGCTGTGCTATGGTTCGTGATGTGGCTGAGCGATCCGTCACTGCCATACGCACAATATGCCTGTCATCACGTGAAGTGGTGCACTGAGGTGGATGCGATCGAACACGTCGGTCCGTCGTACCCTCCTGCATCCAACGATCACATATCCCCATTACAGTTGTTTGGTTTCGTCCAACACGACTACCGATTTCCCTGAAAGATAATCCACAATCTCGGTAGGCCACTATCCTTCCTCTGTCGAACTCGGATACTTGATCAAAAGATGATCGCTGTTTTCTACGAGGCATAATTGATCGTTTTTTTGAAAAAATCACAAGAAAAACACAATTGCCGTACTTGAAATCGTCGAAATCTCCAAGCCTTAAATAGCGCTTTGAAGTGGCGCCACAGGCGCGCGTGATGTGCGTCTGCGCTGAAATTCTAATCATTTGCATATCTCACCTCCGCTAATGCATGTTGTAAATTTCATATTATTTGCATGCTTCCCTCAGGGTGTTGCATTTACGGTGGCCAGCAGTGTATTTCCATCCAAAAATAACTGCACTAGTAGTAGCTATGAAAAATTAATCAAATTTAATTATCCAATAACAAATCTCCAAAAAAAAAACCTCTCAAAATCTCAGTAACTTCCCAACTGTCAAAAATCTAATTCAAACCCTCTCGAGAAAACCCCCGGCCATACAGGATACCTCCTTTCGGCGTATCTAGAATCAAACTTTAATTAAGAATTTGCAGTTTCAAAGCGAGCAATTTTTGCTGAGACACATTGAGAGAAACGAAAGAAATCGTCGCGGCCCCATTAAAACCCGACTTTAAACGATGCAATTTAAAAGGGCCGTTATTGCTTTTGTGAAGGCAGGGACATAATAATCATTACAGAGCCGTGTTTTACTCAATATGAAGACGCCAATAAATATTTATTGCATCGAGTCGGACACCCATACACGGGAATATGCGAGTGTGATGATGCTACGAGTAAATGACGATTGTTAAAGCGACCGGGAACTTGAACTTCGGTTGGATAACAGCGACTTTTACACAGGGCCCGCTTTAATGTTCTGATCGTGCGACGACGAAATTGTGGAATCGAATCGGCATTTGTGAGTTATTTTCACATTGTTACGAAAGTTATTTGAAGTGTGTGGGTATCGGGTTATGTTAAGAGGAATACATATATCTGGTTTTTGCTGAGGAAATGTTGCACTTCCCCGCATTGTATCAATACCGATACATTTTATGTTTGGAAAAAGAAATGGTTTTGGGACGTACTAATACAGTGAAACTTCGATTAACCGTCACTCTTTTAACCGTCAGTTTCTGTTAACCGTCAGTCCGTTTTATTAAAAGTTATTAGTACGTACACATGTATACATACTGTACTCATACATACACATACTGTACTCATACATACACATACTGTACTCATACATACATACTACACTTCTACGTAAAGTACGGAACATTATGTGCCGCTCAGAAAGCACGAGCCTCGACGAAACGAAAGAAAATTAGACTATTTTAAAATTTGAATATGTATGTACGTCTAGAGCGTGAGTTTATGTAACAATATGTACATATGTACTATACTGTACTTAATGTAAATTGTATACTGTTTGTTTCTGTAAAATAAAATACATGTACAGTGTATTTCCAGTTCGTGAACGTGCATTTTTTATCATTCGTTCATATAAAATGGATGGGGGTGGGTTGTTGTTTAAGGTTTTTCTGTTATCCGTCTATTCGATTAACCGTCACGATCCGGTCACGACACTGACGGTTAATCGAAGTTGCACTGTAAAGCGAAAGATTGTCAGACAAAATACGTAAATACACCATAAAATGGTTGATCATTGTTGTAAGTGTATTCAGTGGGACTTTAAACTCATATTCTGGAAAATAAATCGATTGTGCTTGTGTGTGCACAAGAGTCATATTTCGCCAAACTACTCCAAGCACAAGACAAAAAGTCAAGTAATGGACAGACACACACAATGTTTTTACTAACACAGAAGAGGTAGGTAGGTATTTTAATTAACGTCACACTGGAGCAACGCAAAGGGCTATTGATTAAGGTCCGGGATCAGACCCGAGGACAACACCACGTAATTTTGCATCATGGTCAGATGACGAGGTCACACCTGAGCTGGCACCCCACTCTCCAAACTTCCACACCACGCCAACGTGAGGACTTTTGAGGCTACGACAGATTTAACGAGAACCAGCCCATTTGTGCACGACGGTATTTGGTTTCGGTAATTGGTTTGGTATTGGTTCTTTCCTGAAACGTCTTTAAAAGTCTTTCTTTTGCTGCAGCAGAATACTTGTCACTTTACCACTTTGGATTATGTCCCAAATGTTTTCAACCACTTTCGATTCCATCTGTGCAACCAGGTAATTGAATTTCGTTTCCTCAGTCACAATATTTGCGATAGAAAATTGGGCCTCGTCTTGATAAAACCAAATTTCAGGCTTTTCTTCCCAAAATGGAGGGATTTTGATGCTCACTCGGTTTGTTTTCAGTTTTAGGTCAGTTTTGTCCAATTTCGTTTCCATGTTTGCTTTTACCGTGGCATCAATCTCTTCCATTATCGCTGATTCTACTGCTCCAGAAAATCTGGTATTCCGGGTCGCCAATATTTAACTGTCTTTGGAGTTACAAAGCAGTAAAAATCACAAACTCCTTTACAAAAGAATTAGTTTATTTTCGTCATTTTTCGTCATCAGCATGCAAAAACAAAAAAAAAACGACTGCCTGGTTGGGTTCTTTTAAGAATAATAATACGTGAATATTCTTTTTGCCACACGACAACAACTAAATAGTATTTCTTAACAAAGAAGAAATATATTATATATAGAAACGCTACAAATTCGAATTTGCATCCCTCCAGTTGCTAATCCGTTACTCTTCCAACCGGGCTACCGTGACCCGACACAGAAGAGAGAAACACAACCAAGGACGAAACGTACCTGCAGTAATAGAACCTGCGTCACTTACAACTCTCAGATTGCTATCGCAGTGAGCAAATTCACTGAGCCCCATCTATCCCCAAGTAAAAAGAAAATTTTACCGACATAGTATACCCAGGTACAGTACAAATTCTATTTCATTATCGAAGTTCTGTGCTGATATTTTTCAAACTGGCCTTTTCTGCTATTTAATTTATACTGCGTATAAAGAAAGCACACTTTTAAGCCTAGTGCAGTAATAATTTCGGTCATTTATTTATTATAATTTAAATATAACTTGTTTTTGTGTTGGAATTAAACATAGATGATCAACTACTTGTATCATTCATAAATTGAATATTTTTATCAAAAAACGGTAAAGCAATTTTCAATTACTATTTTATATGCCCTACATCCCTCGCTTAATTATTTCGTCGGTCTTCCTGAATTTCAACTGCACTTTATGTCTGTTTTGTTTCAAGCAGTAAACTCGGAAGCAGATGTTTCCGTTTCCAGTAGACGTTTACAAGATTAAAACTAGCACACACGACTAGAAATATCAAGAGACCATCAGGTGCCCGGGAGCCCTTCCAGATTCCACAGCACTTCATTGTTTGGGAAACTTGGTCTCACGTAAAACGTCTTTTAGTGAAATACAGAGAAAACCAAGTGGAAGGGGAGCAATAACCACTCCCGGAATTACGTCATTTGGAGAAAGGTAAACTGGTGCGTAATGTCTTCTAAATCTCACTAGGAATACTCTACGTGTTTCACGGAGAAATAAGCAATTTTGTGTTCAGAAGTACTTTCAATCCGCATTGGTCTTATAACTTCGTTCTGTCGGGGTTTTCAAATGCTAAGGGCGAAAGAATTCACTAAAACAAGATCCTTGTAAAAGGCAAATGGGTTTAGTACAAAGAAACAAGGTACAGGACCAGGACAATACGAAATGGCATTAGATATGAAGCAACGGATATTTAACCATCCAAGTAGCTTTGAGAAAATATCTCGTCAAGAATTAGTCAAATCTTGATAAGATATCACGTCATCAAGATAGTGCCAATTTTTTATGATGATGAGGTGTCTCGTTCATTAAGATCTGGTTATTTTGGATAATGAAAAGACAGCACTTCGAGATAACTACCAGTAGGATGAAATAAATTTTAAATGCAACCTTAGCCGATGTTGAAAGAATATCAATGTTAGAAAAAATCCGAACTAGAACTATTTCATTATTAAAAATTCCTTGTCATGATGACAGAATGTCAAGGTCGAGGTTACCCACTTTGCAAATTGATGCTATATTTAAGAAGCTTATACCTGTTAAAAGTTTTTGAAAACAGTAATTTTCTTTTTAAAAAACTCTGTCCAATCGACCTATCTTTTATCTCTTTTGAAAAACGGCAATCGATTAACTTTGCTTTCATGTACTCAAGACATTCAATTTTACAAGTTCTTTTGTTATTGCACGTTCCATTAAATGGAATTTAAAAGAAAAATAGATTTGCTTTAAAAAAATTAGTCACGAATATCTTATCAAATTAATTTATTTTGAATTCTTTAGAGATGGTGAAATTAAAAAATGTCGCATGCCTGCTGCAGGAGTGCCACAATTAAAAAAAATATTGGTTGTAATCTAGCTAGAGTATTCGCCATAGACTCTTCATTTTTAATAGAGCCACGGCAATTTTACAGGAAACGAACATAAGAAGGGGCATTCATAATACCCACCAAAAAACAACTCAAAACCGACTTTCGTAGAAGTCACCTTAGTGTCATCTTTCGTAGTTTTGCCATACAGCAGGGGTACGATGAATGTGAAATGTATTACATGGATAGATATGCATGTATACAATTTGAGTCCAAAATACGCTGTAGAAATCATAAAATGCCGACAAGGCTTTAAAAAAGCTATTTTCCTTATACTTAAATTATGTAATTTTTCTACGAAAGAGAAAATTGATTATTGTGGTCATTTTTTTTTCAATATACAGTTAACCAACTCAATCCGAGGTAGGTCGGGTAATTCTGTTAATGCCTTCTAAATATCTTACTGGGAATAATCTCTTTCATGGAGAAATAAATAATTTGTGTCCAGAACTACTTTCAATCCGCTTTGATCTTATAACAATGTTCTGTCGGAGTTTTCAAATCCTAGGGGTGTGGGAATTCACTGAAACCAAGATCCTTCTAAAAGTCAAATAGATTTAGTACAGGGAAACAAAGTACAGGACCAGGATAAAGAAGGGGCATTCAATCATGACGCCTAGTGGTGGATTCCGCCATTTTGATACCCTAGGCGCAAATAATTTTGAGGAACGAGTGTCCAGATAATCTCAGATTTTCAGACCACATAATAAAACGCACTCAATACATCTTGTTGAGTGGTAACAGCTATCCCTTTTCTTTGTGGGAACCGAAAAGGTCTAGTTGGTAGAGTCGCGGATTAGCAACCGAAGGTTTGCAAAATCGAAACTCGATACAACCTAAGACCGTCGTGTGCATGGGACTGGTGCTCGTTAAATCTGTCGTGGACTCATATTGGTTTGGTGTAGAAAGTTAGAGTGGGGTGCCAGCCCAGGTATTGAACTCGTCATTTGACCGTGGCTCGAAATTACGAGGTGTTGTCCTCGGATGTTTCCCATCGGGAATGATCCCGAACCGTTATCGACTCGTATTGCTCCAGTGCGACGTAAATTCAACAAATAGCTATTCGTCTCTTGAAGGGGGACGAAATTGCGATAGTCGAGAAAACAGAAAAAGACATCCAGTGCCTGTTCTTTGGGACGGGTAACGGTTCGTTACAAACGTGAAAAAAAATCTAGCCCAGATTTCTGGAAAAAAACAGACAGAATTTTTTTCTAAACAAGTATTTCTATTTTGTTGAAACTTTTTTGAACAAAGCTACTACATTTTCGGCTTTGAAGCCTTTCTGTACAAAACATCTAGGCCTACGCTCGCACCTTTTTAATTATACGCCCCTGAAGACGCCTTCAATTGGAGGATCAGAACTAAGCTAGACCATATAAAATGACAAGATATTGAAAGTTGTTTCGTATCCCACTTGGTCTAGACAAGCTAAACCAAGTTCATGCACCTACAAAAAGTTCGAGTATAGGATTAAAATACAGATCCTCCTTGGATATCCCGATATCAAGTAAGGAGTACCAAGAGAGGTTTTGTTGCCCATTGCATTTTCGACAGGTTGAAACAACATTAAGACCCCGATCAAATTAAATGTTTCTCAAATGTCCACTGGCCAGTCTAGGGATGGCACTCTACTAACCTCTATCACCCTCGAATTTGAGGGTGCATCAGGGATTCATGTATGGAAAGTAGAGATGGAATTAAATTATTCTTTTGATGGCACAATTAATAAACATACTACATCATACACTACTGCATTTTTTGATTAGTTACAATGTTGAAGCTGAAGTAAGGTAAGGTAATTGAATTACCGCCACACTGGGGGAGTAACACAACGGAATATTGATGACGGTCAGAGATTAATCGATGGGAAAGATCCGAGAACACCTCGTAATTTTGACCACGGTCGGATGAAGTGGTCAACACCCTCTGCTAATAATCCACTTTCCAAACTTTCACACCAAGCCAACGTGAGGACATTTGAGGCCACGAAAGATTTAAAGTGCACCATCCCCCATACAGTGTCTTGGGTTGAATCGTATTTCGATTTTGCGACCCTGCGGGTGTTAATTCGCTACTCTTCCAATCGGGTTACCACGGCCCATTCTGAAGCAGAGAAAATGTTTTATATTTAAGTGTAGTTTTAAATTATATTGCTGATCTTTCAAATGAAAGACATCTATGAAGAAGAGAAGTTCTTTCTGTCAGTGTTGGAAGATTCTGAACGAAATTTAGCTGTCATAAACTGAAATTATTTCCTCCTCATTCATAAATCATTTCAATCTATCTCATTTACTATTCAGTATCTACTTATATTTGTACCATTCTAATTTAAGTATTCGGGGAAAAACCTAAATACTTCTAGTTGTAAGTTTACGCACAACTTTTTAAATAATACTTAATACATAAAACATGATAGATTGAACATATTATTTTAATGCATTTTAAGCACCAAACATGGCTTAAAAATTTCCGAAAGTTATACCAAACTTTGGCATCTGAGCTTCCAATTTTCTTTTGAAAACGTATCTGTCATGTTTTATTTATTGCAAACCCGTCAATTTCAATTTATTTCCTTCACCTTTTGTAGGATCTGTATGCTTTCGAGTTCGATCATTATTTAGTTTGCTCATTTCAAATGGAATCTAGGAATTTTCCGCCAAGTGAATGTGAGATAATGATAATTTTTTCGCTTAATCCATTCTTTTGTAAGTCTGGTTGAAGTTGACCACAATTAACTGCTTTCATAAAACAGATGGATTCTTTCTAAAGCGTTCATGTCCACTTTACTATTTTCAACTTGGTGGTTTGCCAAACATTTAAAATGTGATGATTGAGCGCACGACTGTTTCGATGATTCATTACATTAACTTCAACTTCCTTTTCTTTTGAGTCTCTTCCAAAACCTGAATTGTTTCCAGTTTGACGGAGCTAAAGAGTATTTAAAGTGATTCGGTTTTTCAAAGTGAAATTGCATTAAAATGAGAAATTCTAGTATGCATTTTAATATAGTTTGATTAGAGAAATTTGATGTGCAGTATCGATTTGATTGGTTTAGAGAGCAAAGTTACAATAGTTTGTAGTTCTGAGATGGTTGGTTGAGGTTTTTTATGATGCAAGGGCCATATTTGGCCATGCTGCGCCAAATGCAAGACATACAGCGTCAAGTAATGGATACGTTCACGTGGACATTTGCATTTATAATTAACCCTCCTGGTGATTACCTCAACGAGGTTGTCTTGTCATCAGCAAAATTGACCAGATCATCATGGACCAGATATCACGCCGTTAGCAAAATTGACCAGATCTTGATGGACGAGACATCTCGTCAAAACCACTTGGAGGGTTAAAGCATGTTTCCTGGCTATATGTTCATTTAATGTAAGACTATACGTAAGAAAAATGTTTGAATAATGTAATTAAGTGTTCTTCGCACGCTTTTCCAACCGTGTCAGTTTATTATGCAATTAGAATTAGAATCTTAGATCTTATTCAAGTTTTACTCTATAAAAGCACTGCCCCAGAGTCAAACAATTTTTTTCCCGCATTCGTACCAGGAACTTTTCGACCCAGAAAAAATCGGCACTCTGATCACGACCGATTGTTTGACATGACATTGACATTCATGACTAACACTAATGATTTAATGATTAATGGCAAATTGATTTAGTTATGATTTTGATTAATTTTTCAATCGCGACTAACTTTCGTCATGATTGAAATTTTAGTTACCTGAGTAACCTATTGATAAAAATTAGTTGATTTTGCCCAACTCTGCCCCGCATCCAAAGTATTTTTCCTATTCTACGTACGACGAGGCAAAATAAAAAAAGCAGTATTTATCCCCTTTCCAGGGAACTCGTCAAATATTCTTAGCTTTTCAAGCCGATACCTATACCTTACAAATCAATATCAAATCACACCACCATCCGCAGCTACAAAACACGCAAAACCATCCTCTTTTTATTATTTAGATTGGCAGAATTTTTACAACCGGAAACTATAAATAAACCCCATCAATATGCATAGGAAGGGATTTATGTGTGCTAACGGGAAGGAGAGGGCAAACTTTGCCACCGGAGTCTTAGGAAAATTGCCCATATTTTCATTTCTTTTTGCCACTTTCGAAGAAAGAAAATACCCCCTCCGAGGATAGTAAAAAGGTCATTTTCATCCCAAAATGGACAATTAAAAGACTCGCCTTTTGTTCTGTCGCTTGATGAAAGTGGTTGCGGCTGAGAATAGAAGTAGAAAGTCTCCCTTTATCTCAAGGTTTTATGCTTTTCTCGTGTGGCGTACGGGATGTTCATAATTTATTCACCTAATACACAAACTCCGAATGGAAAAAGAAACCGATATTGATAAGTAAAACGCAGTGGTCTTCAACGCAGCGTTTGGTTGGGTCGCTTTCTAGTTTTGCAGAATGCAGGTTTTATGGCGCAAGGGCCATGTTTGGCCATGATGCACCAAACACAAGACAGACTACGTCAAGTAACAGACACATTCAAGGAAGGTTTTAACACACTACAACGACGAATATTTTGAACTAACTAAAACGGCAGACATCTGCCATTTTGATCGACGTAAGACGTAGGCATTTTAATTAACGTCATACTGGAGCAACACAAAGGGCTATTGGCGACTGATCGCCGTAAGAAAAATACTACTTAGGTTTGAATGAGAACGAAAAAAATATCACAATTTTAGGATTTATTCTTCATTAGTTACAGAATTTATTCTTAATTATCATAGTTTCAGCATCATTGTCATCATTATCATAGTTAAAGCATTTATTCCGTTTCTTGGACATATTTTTTGCAATAAACGTTCTTGGTAGGTGGGTAGACAGTTAATGAACGTCGCACTGGTGTAACACAACGGGCTATTTGGGATCAATTCCAAAGGAAAATATCGGATGACAACACCACGTAATTTTGAACCACGGTCAGATGACGAGGCGACACTTGAGCTGGCACCCCACTCTCCAAACGTCCACACCACGGCAACGTGAGGACATTTGAGGCCACGACAGATTTAACGTGCACCAGCCATTTATGTACACGACCGTCTTTGGTTGGATTTGAACTCGTAACCCTCCGTAGACGTACTTGATGCACCGTTCTTGACATTTTCTTGACGTGGGTTTTTCGCATGACGAATGCAAGTCGTGTTTTGTTTCGGCAAAACGAGCACTGAAGTCGTTTGTTGCTCTCGTCGCTTCCCTTCTGCTGGTCGCACAATACGGGGATGTCAGTTCGTTCACAAGATTCAAAATATAGCACCGTCGAGAAATTTTCGAAGAATCCCATGCGCGAAATAAAATCCAGGCGTTTAAAGCCTCGAAGTCCACACCATTGTAGATGTAGACATGTCATCTTGATGCTGATTGCGTCGTGTGCAGGCGATTCATTTGGTCGAGAATTTCCACGCCGCACTTAGTAGAATTGAAATATTTCAGTTTCAGGAAACTTTTTTGAAATTTTTACCTTATTGATTACTCTGAGCGTCGTGAGAATTATTGTGGTAGTTGTAGTATTGTTTTAACCTACAACACATAATGATTAAATAGTCGCATCTACTGTTTGAAAAAATTCTGTTCGCGCCGTGACATTTGTTGGCGCTACTCCTTAGTTGGCGTAACTTTTCATGTACTTGGCGAGCGCCAAGAACATCGCCAACTTCTCAGTTTACGCCTGATCTCTACGCGATAAGACGAAATCGCCAGAGTTCCGTTCCAGGAACCTTTCTTAGTGTACTTAGGATAGTACAACTCTTGTGTAGTTAAGATAGATAGAACATCTTTCTTTTACTTAAAATAATACAGCAATCAATGTGAATAAACATAAATACAGTCCACTATAGTTCGTATTTTTGTGTGAGCCTCGACAAATTCTAGTTTCAATTAGTCAAGAAAGTCGAAACTGATTTGAAATCCTGCAGAAAGGACTACATATAGCAGAACGCGGTTACGTACGGGTGAACCCATCAGGGATTTAAGGGTGGTTGAATAAATAAGAAAACTGGGTTTTCTTAGTTTATTTTAGTTTGGAGGATATTTTGTTCCATCAAAATATCCAATTCGATTTCTTTAGTCATTTTTTGAAGCTTTTACATTATTGGCTGTTACATTATTGACTTGGGTTTTATGTTAAGATCTAATTTCAATAAAATTTGTCCCATCTTCCCTGTCTGTTACTTTACATAACAAACATTTGGAAGTTGTTTCATGTTCTGCAATACACATTTTACTATTTGATCGGATTTCTCGGCATATCTTTTGTACCATACTGTATTACAGGCACGCTTTAGAAATTATGCAAGCAATCCATTTTTCTCCATGAAAATGGAAGGGTGGAAGATAAGTGCATTTCTTTCATAGCTATCCTCTTGCTTATCTATGTATTTCAGCAGCCATGATTTATAGCAGCGATCAATTGCGAAAATGATTCCACTGTTTCAGCTACTTATGTTGGATGTGGTATGCAATTGGATTTCCATGTCTATTAAAGGAAGCATAAATATCTAAGTACAAACCCCACATATTCATATTTGAACAGAAAATTAGATTTGTTTCTTGTGCATTTTTATGCTTGACATTGCATTTGGAGATTTATAATATCGATGCAAGGGGCATTAGCGATCACACTTTCGATCTGATATATTATACGAATGAACCTCTATTGAGATAAAACTTTTTTGCATACCATTACATTTGGAAAATGCTATTTCAGATATAACAAAGCAAAACAAATTATAGTCTATTGGTAAGTGTCTAGCATTCGTATTAAGCTGTTAACGTAGAAACATTCAACCCCAATCATTCATTTATGATAGTTTTAATCTTGCTAATATTTTCGTTCTGCTGAAATCAAAGAATGGTTAACAAATGATAAGCTTTTCTTAACCCTCTTTGCGGTTGTCTTGAAAAGATGTTTCGTCATTAGCAAAATTAATCATATCTTGATGGATGAGATATGTCGTTAAAAACACTCGGAGGATTAAAGTTTTTAAATTGTTGCATATATTTTAACTCTGAGTGTTCATACGTTCTGCGATCTATAATCTTTCCTGCATGAGTTCTAACCAGTTTTGATCTTTCAACCAATAAATGTAGTCATTATGTGTTTTATAGGGGAAAAGGAAAATTACACTACTTGGAAACTTAGTGGCGCTCAGAGGTTTGAGGAAATATTTGCATCCCGAGAAACAATGGTAAAATTGTAATTTTAAACACAAAAGAGAAACGTGAAGTAATGGACATAAATCACATGGAAAGTGTTACTGACAGAACAAAAATGCAACCTGGTAAATTACAGGAATCAAAACTGCGCAGGATACAACTTGAAAGTTCATAACGCTGTTAGCACACCAACTGAGACAACAATCCCGGTGAAATGAATGACTATACTGAAAAGGCACACACGCGCGCACACCAACACAAACGCATTTTGACACAATGGAAGATATCAAGTTTAAACTATAACGTATACCAAGAAATCTTAATGGAGAAATCTTAGAACTGACATTGTAATCAAAATTATACACTTAATCTGAGTAAGATTACGTAATTGCGAAGGTTCCTAACAGATAACGTTACACATCTCACACAAACACAAACCAGCTGGTGAATAATCAAAACAAAAATTACTCCAAGTTACGAATAGACGATCGTGTATAGTGCATTCCGAGTTTTATGTTTTTTATTTTTGATTGTTTTAATGTTTTTTATGTTCTTGCAGCAATATTCAGTTTATTCTTTTTTAGTTAGCAACTCCATCTACATGAAATATAGAATAATCCTTTACCGAGTACAAAATGGTGGTTACAATTTATTTGACTCCAAATTTTTACTTGTGAGTCACGCATAAATTGTAAATTTCTATGCTTAATGAAACTTGATAAGTCTGAATTCACGAATTGAGATGTAGAATATATTTCACTCCAGAAATTTTTTAAAATTTTGTTTCATAGCTGGTTTTCCTCATGGTATATATAACGTTATATACATGACGTCGTGCGTATAAATACATATGATAATATCACGTGATGCAACATAAAACGAAACACAATCATATAACATAAACTGTGAGTTATTTACTCGTACTTTGTGTCTGAAATATTTCTGTTTCCCATTCGAAACATAGCAACAAAACTGTTGAATAGAATAATATTTTGTGTGTTTATTTTATAAAGTAAAATAATCAATACTCATGCGTTTCTATACTACCATGCAAACAGACATTCAAATTTTTGTATGCAAATAAGGTTGGTTGGTTGGTTTTGGGTTTTATGGCACAAGGGCCATATTTGGCCATGCTGCGCCAGACACAAGACATACAATTAATAGTCAGACACACACAATGGAAGTTTGTTACTGAAACAGAAGAAATACACCCAGGGAGGAATGCGTCTGACAGGAATCGAACCTGCGCCTCCTACAACTCGAAGGTTGCTAGTGCAGTGGGCATACCCACTAAGCCACAACGACCCCTTGGGGTTTTATGGCGCAAGGGCCATATTTGGCCATGCTGGACCTGACACAAGGCAGACAACGTCAAGTAATGTACATACACACATGCAATGAAAGTTTTTCTAACACTAAAGAGAGATACACCCAGGGAGGAAACGAACCTGACAGGAATAGAATCTGCGCCGCCTACAACTCGCAAGTTGCGAGCGCAGTGGGCATACCCACTGAGCACGAAGAGTGCGAATTTGGAAAAAAAATGATGTATGTGTTTTTTATTACTTTTATGCGAGATTTTTTCTGAAATTAATATGAAACTCAAATTTGTATAGATATTAAAGAGTATTAAGTAAATTTATTATATTATTAATACGTATTGTGTTTTGAATATGTATTACGCTATTAATACTCATTGTGTTATCATTATGCATTGTATTATTTATTGTGTTATTAATACGTTGCTTTTATTACCTATACACAGTGAAAATTTATATGTGGTAATTTTAGAAATTTCTATCATAGTGCATACTATATTGTCAAGATGGGGTTTGAAATACAAACAATTGGGACACTTTATTATTATAAAGGTAAAATAAAATCCTAATTAGTTATTCAGTGATCATGAAGCGTAGTGTTCAATGCAATTTAACTATTCGTATATTGTTTTACATCTTATTCTTTGCCGCTAAAAGAGATATAATAAGAATTCTCTGCTGTGGTATGCACGTGAAAATAAAATAGTAAATTCATAAAAAACATATTTATGCATAAATGAAGAATTAGAACTGCACATTTCAGTTAATGTATTGTCATTAAATAACAGGGAAGCATCCATGGTGGAAAGATACAATAAAAGTTTATTTTTTAATTTTCTCACTAACATGTCAAAACCTACCTAATTCACGTCACTACTTATATAAATTTCTTACCTAATTAAGTCAACTTGAATTAATCCTTTTGTAACAAAGATATAATTTACCCATTAACTATTATCGGTAAAAACATCCCTCTAAGGAACTTTTCTTTTCCTAGAATGTTGGCACTATATATATATATATATATATATATATATATATATATATATATATATATATATATATATATATATACAGGAGAAAATAGTCTTAGAATATAGCGAAAATATTTTGCATGCTTCAAGAAAAAAAATGTATTCAATCCTAATATTCGACCTCTAACCACTTCGGCACTACAAGGAGTAAACTGACAGCTATTTGTGAAGGAGCATCTACTGGGTAAGCCGCCATTACTCCTAACAAGGACATCCAAGTGCAAACGAACTAAGATCCGAATCCAGGACTTACTGGTTGACAGACACTATTGTTACTACTATACATGTAATAGTACTATACCAGTAGTATTAATATACCAGTAGTTAGTACTATAAGCTCACTATTATACCAGTTAGGTGGCTGTATATTTTCCTGACAACAATATCATTGGTCTATAGAAAATAAAAAATATATATTGCCACTAACAAAATACTCAATAGACATTTTTAAAGAAAGCAAGAACCGTTGGTGACTGTCTTTTTCACCTCAAGACTGTCTTTTTCAAAAGCATTTAGTGTTCCAAATACACATCGCCCTTGATGAAAACGAGAAACTTTAAAT
Organism: Meta bourneti; assembly: GCA_933210815.1. NCBI lineage: Eukaryota > Metazoa > Arthropoda > Arachnida > Araneae > Tetragnathidae > Meta > Meta bourneti. The sequence continues at coordinate 27,506,986 of OW119928.1, forward strand.
ATCACTTAAGAAAAAATTTATAGGTACCTCTTGGATTAAAATTTAGTTCGATTCTATGAAGCGTAAGATTAAAAAAGGGGAGCCTTTTAAGGATGAATACACTTTAATTTTATCGTAGATGCGGGCATTATAGGTTGGTTGGTGCTTATGACACAAGGGTCGTATTTGGTCAAGACAAACAACATCGAATAATAGACACACACAAGGAAATCACACAGAAGAGCGATACACCCAGGATAAGTTACAGGAATCAAACCTACACCGCTACAACGCACAGCGGCCATTATAAGACAAACACTTTGTTGACAATTCACATGAAAAAAATCGTTTAACACTGCAAGTGGTTTTGATGAGATATCTCGACTGCAAAATCTGACCAATTTTACTATTGACAAGATATCTCGTCATCAAGATACTGCCGATTTATTGATGATGACATAATCAAGATCTAGTCAGTTTTCTTCTAGTGACGAGATACTAGTTCATCGTGATCTGGTCAGTTTTGCTAATTACGAGATACCTCGTCGAGACAATCACCAGGAGGGTTAACTAGACAAAGCTCAGAGAACAGAGCGTCCACCCCAACAGGAAATCCCTACCAATCAGTACTTCTTCCTCCCACACCCATTGCAACGCCTTAATTGCAGTTAAAGGTGGTGATCTAACAATATCACTTATCGAAACACATGCAATAATATAATTTAGTGATATATTTTGCATTATTTTCCCTTACTGAATGTTTTATTTTATTCTTCACTACATACAAGTGTACGCCCAGCATACCACTAGTAACAAAACTGAATGCAAATAATGTTTTTGTTATAGGCTTATCTCTAGTTATATTAAATAAAATATACAATTATGAATTCAAGAATCCCTGTGGAAACTTGATATTAAACGCGTAGGGATGATGATTCTTTAAAATTGATCAAGTAACAGTAATAGTATATCCATGGAGACAAAATGATTTCAGTTTTGAAGTACTCTAATTTCTTTTAGATGAAAACATTCTTTAAATTTATCAAAAATGAGTAGTGTCTTTAAGTGATACGCCAAACTAGTACATATCATAGAAATCAGAGTGGATGTTTGTGCGCGCTTTATAATAGATTGTTCCTTTCCCACACACTTAATTTAAAATATAACAGTTTATATAACAGAGCTGCAAAAATTCCACTGCTTTCTATGCAATTTTCTCAATCATTGTATCGTTAAACTCTTTTTGCTACAATTTAGGGTATGTTGTTTTTCTAATTCTCGTTTTTGGATTGAATACATAGATTTAAAAGGTATATTTACATATTGTATGAAAGTTTATATTAGTATACGTTCAAGAAAAGTAATTCCCAGACAAATAGATTGTCTATACCTCAGGCAATTAATGGTAAAAGTCGCAAAAATTATTTCCCATAATTATTCAATTTCCCTCTATTCAGAGAAAACGCTTTTATCTCAAATCTGATTAACTGAAAATTTCATTTCCCTGCTTACATGCGTTTTTCCAATATAATATGAACTTAAAATTATAACGCCTTTAGCATTGCAGATAATTTAATTGAACTTAGAGTTTTCAATAACCTGTTTGCAAAATTTTCACTTACGTAATTTCACCTCATCAGTCTCTTAATCAATTATCCGAACTAAGCTTTCTTTTTTCTTACTAATTTCGAGGTATTGTTACTAATCAGGCTTTAAACATGTTGAAACTTGTGCAATTTAATATCCTATTACTTGATTTAACCTATTGAATTCCAATTATACACGAATTTAATGTATGCATACAATGATTTATCAGCTTTCCAAGTAGATAAAATAAATTAAAACATTAGGTATTCACGAGTTACTCGGAGAAAATATATTTAACCAAAATCTTTCGGGAAATACTTTAGATTCTATATATGGATTATGAAAAAGTTGAATACTAAGGTACGCTAATGAACCACCAATCATTTATAATAATAGTTAATGTCCTGTAAAGTAACTTTTAAAAGCAAATCTTCCGAATGCATTTGTTTGAATAATAATGAAATCTCTGCTAGTTCCTATTACTAAAAAGCATTAGTTCTCTCATCAGTATTCAGATGTAAACTGATGTTTGACAGTCTGATATATTTACTTCGCTTAAATTTCATGTAATTTTCCCCTATTACGAGCCTCAAAATGGTCATAGAGAGCCTCAGGGGTATGAATGCTATTAGTCGTGTTATAATTCTTTAGTTGGCTGCAATGATAATTCTATTCTACATGTATTTTGGTTAAGAAATCAATGCAATTCATTTGACTTTACGCTTTCATTTAATTTATTACTATTTACATATATATTATACCGAAACATACAAGCTAGTCTGTACAGAGGGTTCGCAGGTAAGGAAAAGATATACAAAGTTTATTATTCTGGTTTCGAGGAATGAGATTTGCAGAAATTCTTGTTTAATCATCCAAGTGATTTCGACGAGATATTTCGTCCATCAAGATCTGACCAATTTTGCTAATGACGAGATGTCATCAAAATATTGCCGATTTTTTTATGATGACGAGATGATAACAAAGCTAAGAGGTGTAGCCGAAGAAAGTCTATTTAACCTTCCAAGTAGTTTCGACGAGATATCTCGTCCATCAAGATCTGATCAATTTTGCTAATGACGAGATATCTCGTCAAGCAATAATCATGATATCGCTAATTTTTTTAGGATGACTAGATCAAGATCTGGTCTGTCTTTTCTAATGACGATATATCTCGTCCATCAAAATCTGGTCAGTTTGTTTTCTAATGACGAGATACTTCGTCGAAACAACGACCAGGAGGGTTAATGGGTTAATCCTCAGAGGACGTATATATCCGTTCTGTAACCTTCAGTCTTCCCTACATGACTTCTAACATGTTTTGTCTTCTTGACCAATATAACCTTTCATAGGATTTTTCAACCAATAGATGTAGTTATTTAGTCATTTTGTGTCTTGAGGGGCAAAGGCAATACTACACTACATGAAAATCTAGTGCCGCTCAGAGGGTTGATAAAAGTTGCCGTGAATGTTATGCTCTCCAATTCCTTGTAACTAAATTTCAATTAGAGACAAAGATCTATTTATTGTAAGCATAACTTGCAATACATAGTAAGCAAAACGTACTGATATAATTTATAATGTACTAAGAATACACTCTCAAATGTTATTTTAAATTAAGAAAGTGAAATTCATTCTAAATTTATTCCCCTATTCTTTGAGCAAGATTTGATAAGTTTTTCTTCGAACCGAAGAATGAAGCACTTCTTTTAATGGAAAACAATTATACTGTGACGTATTAAATGAATAATATAGTCCAGAGATTTCAACTAAAATGTTTAGTATTATGGAAATAAAAAGAAAAACTGTTAATAAAATATCATGGATGCATATTATTTGTGTTAAGAAAAGAAAACCCGACAAAGTAATTTTCTTAAAAGCATCGAAAAACTGTTTCTTGCATCATTCCTGCAACATTTACAACCCTGCCTATTCAAACAGCTTTTTTTAATATATATAACAGAAAATTATCTGAATTTTCTGAAAACTTTAGTTTTCTTTCTTTCCCATCGGAAGTTTCGCAATGCAGTTCGCACACGAATAACTAAATGCAGTAAGAGATTAAGATTTTTGCGCTTCGGTTAACGTAAACATGAATTATAAAAACCAAATTAGAAAGCGTAAATGTTTGGAATACGCTAATCCCCCCACAGGAAATCAAAAACATTTTTTCACTGGTTATTCTAGTGAAATTGAATTCCAAAAAATGGCATTATAAGTATTTCATTAACAAAATGGGATCAAGAATCATTTGGCATTTTCAAGAGCTTTATAAAGGATTTTTTACGAAACAGATTTAAGCATTACATAAAACACTCATCGGGACTTTTCAATGCATCTAATATTTCGGTTGACATAAAAATCATATAATTAATTTCGATGACAATATGAACTGATAGGAAATACTTAGTTTAAGTTATATATTGCAGTGTTATATATTTTTTATCCAGATATTAACATTTTATCCAGATATTAATTATCCAGATATTAACAGATTGCCAAATGTCACCAAATTGGTAACATTTGGCAATATTTTACGCAAAACGGCGCAAATGGGTACAATATAAGCAATTTTCTCGAGTATCTTAGAGTGTATATTTGCAGGCTTTTTTAGAATTGTGGAAGGTTTTTACGAAAAACCTAGCAACCCCTGATTCCGATGTATTTCTTTTATGATTACTAAGACTTGGTGCCAAAGTTTGAAAATGGCTTGAAAATTTTCTCCCTGAAGAAAAATCCGGATTGCATTTGCATCCGGAAGACCAATTGTTTTTCCAGAAAATTTCCGGAAAGTTGGAAGCTATGCAACATCGTTCCTTCATGAATTGTCACGACCTGGCGCCAAATGATGAATTTGGCGTCATTTGAAATTTTACTCAAGAAAAATTCGGAAGATATTTTTCCATTTGGACTAAAATAAGTTTTCAGGTAATTGGTTGGTTTTGTGGTTTTTATGGCGTAAGAGCCATATTTGGTCATGCTGAGCCAGACACAAGACATACAATATCAAGTAGTAGACACACACAATAAAAGTTTTACTGACACAGAAAAACACCCAGGGAGGAATGCGTCTAACAAGACTCGAATCGGCGCCGCCTACAACTCGAAGGTTGCTAGCAGAGTGGACATAGCCAGTGAACCACGACGGCCCACGTTTTCAGGAAGAGTTGGAAGATATGTTATGGTATTTGTAATCCACATTGTGAAGAATGTAGAAGGATCATAGTAAACATCGTAGCACGGATAGAAACGAATGCCTAACTGAGATATGACTGAAATGAGGTAGAACTTTACACACGAATAGTTATATTTTTATCAGTAGCTGTTAACTAGGTTATGAATTAAATAAAACATTAAAGCATTCAAATGAAAAAAAAGCCCTATTATGTCCCCACCAAAAAATTTTTCTTTACAAATGAAATCACAAGATCGAAAATCCATATTATGCCTAACTGTAATTAGATAGAATTGAATTGGTACATTTTTGTCTAACATTCCTATGAGATGCAGTAAAAAAATACAGAGTTCAAGAAAATAACGCTATCAAAATCATTGGAAGCCAATAACTTCAAAATAGTGATACTCCGCTGTGTTGACATAACTCATCAGAACGTTTGATTCATTTACAATCAGTATCGAAGTTTTATAAACAATGTATGGCAAATATGTAAGAGGTTTGTGTGCTTAAGACAGGGCAAACGAAATTGATCTGCATTCTTCAAGAGCAATCCGCTATAACACATGTTTGTAGGAACTCTTGAATGGATGCAATGAAGATGCACGAAGAAATGGTGGTTATTAACTCTGAAGGATTCATAGGGCATGGTTCCACATCATGAGACATAGTTCCACCTTGCAACATGAAGTCATGCCTGTATGACTTCTGATCTATTTTGACCTTGATCAATAGAATCTTTCCAAAATATTCAATTTCAAGAAAAGGACCAATAGAATCGTTCTAAGGAATTTTATTTCAAGGAAAGACCCAATGGAATCGTTCTAAGGAATTTTATTTCAAGGAAAGGACCAATAGAATCGTTCCAAAGGATTCTACTCCAAGGAAAGGACCAATATGAAGTATCAGATACTTAAACAAAGCATCACACTAATCAACTTTAATTCAGATAGCCAAATTCGGATATACTGATTTCGTAGTATGGCATTATACGAGGTAATATCATTTGCTTGTATAGTATTTTGTGTTCTTATCTCAAGTTGATACAGGAAGGTTTGAAGCACTGTTGTTATCAGTTATAATTTATTCGTTTAACGATATTTCAAATCAAACTAAAAACTAGAATTTTCTTCATATCTAGATGATTAATAAATGCATTGTATTATCTTCGAGAACAATATCTTTCAATTCAAACTAGCATTTTTATTTGTTTCACTTGATTACGTTCCTGCCCAATCTCTAAAAGAATCAAAAACTAGCAGCATCAACTATCCCAAATCTGACTCGCTTTCATACATTACATCTGACAACTACACATGAAATATTCGCAGTCGTAACAGATCACATTACCGTCTTACAGCGTCCTTATCTCCGGAAGGGGCATTTTATTTCAGTAGTTCTCGGAATTCACAAAGTGCAGGCTACGCGCATCTCATTTTTAATTTAAAGATAAGCATCCGAAACGCAGCGGATAGTTAATGAAAAATTCTCCCGAACGAACAGCCTCTTTTCCGAAGACATATGTAAAGGGAAATACGGTGATGTTTCTTGGGAACTCAAAAAACATATTACTTTGATACGATCTCATAACAACACCAGATTACAAGAAAGCGTACTTCGAAGTCTAATTTAATTTGCTCAGTCAAATTAGGCCGAAAACCTTCTTATGCAGCCAGAGATAAGGTTATTAATTCAGATATTTGCGGCAAGGGATATTAAGCTTAATAACATGCTTTTTAATTACGAAAAGTAATGTTCGGGTAATAGAAAAAAGTTAGGGTTTCTTACGTATTTGCGTTACGTAAGTTCGTGCTCGCGTCATGTCAAGAGTAATGTCATCCATTTTTAGTTATTATTAAGAGTATCGAAGTAAGACAACAGAAGGTTGTGAATATGCTTTTATTAAGATTTTTTCGGGTGTTAGAGTTTTTTACGTAATTAGTGTTGATATCGGTATGAAAATGAATTATTATTAGTAGTATTTTCTTAGTGTAATCGCTATATTTATGGTGGTTTTGTTGTTTCATCGCAATTGTTTCTTCCAAGCGTAGCAATATTGTTCCTTTATTATGATTCATACATCGACCTTCTAATGAAATTAACATTTATTTATATTCGGTTTATAAGTATACTTTCTTTAACATTTGAGACACATTAAAAAAATTCTATTTTGTTTAAATACTAATAGCGTTGCGTTTTACATTCTCATAAGCTTTATACTTATATTCATATTAGAGAACTTTAATTACAGTTATTTAAGCCGTCCTTGTATTTTTGAATCTTTAGTATTACCGGTATCCAAATTTATGTTTGGAAATAAAATGGATAAGTTATCCTAAATATATTAAAACCTAAATATATTATTATCCTAATTATATTTAATTAGATTATACTTATTTAAAAGTTATATTTTGGTACTAAACATAAGTGTTACACTAAAGTGTAATAAGAGAAATTTTATAAATTTATATTTAAGTTTGAAGACTGGATGAATGTGCAGAATTCTATACTTCCGATGAATTCGCGCCAATTCTGTTAACCCGTACGTTCCCTCTTTCCATCGTTGGGTGTTTGGTAAATCTTAACAAAATAAACTCGAGCCATAGGCGCCATTTGTAATTGGCAAAAACGATTTATTGGCGGACATATCAGATTTTTCAATTTCAAAGAAATTATTTTTTATATTAATCATCCAATTACGCCACACTATTAATTATTGCTACCACGAAACACAATATAAAATAAAGGTATATGAAAAATAAAGGTTTAAAAGGAAACTTTAAAGGTGATAGTTCCAGCATTTATAATACTTTCAGTTGTTTTCTACACAATATGAGTAACAAAATACTTTCATTTTATGATACTAAGAAGCATTCTTACTGTTTCTCTCTCCTTTCATATTACTGTACTCTATTTAATGAAGAATGATAAATCCAACTTTTTATTTTTCTGGGAATGGAGGAAACAAAGTTTTCGTTACTTACCTAAAAATAAAGAAATTAGAAATTAGACACAAAAGCATATACATATTTATCAAGTTACACTTATATACATGAATTTGAAAACTGATGACTTCCCACCCCTCCGATTTAGGTAAGCAACTGCAAAAAATATTTTTTGCTTAGATAATATGTTCAAAAGGAAACATGAACAGCTTTCGATCGTCAAAATCGAATTAAAGTTTAAACGTTACAAATTAATTTATATAAATTTCTATGGATAGCAGGGAGAATTTTTCAATGACCATAATTTTTGATGGAGTTTCATATTCAGTAACAAATATACACTACTGCTTCTGAAAATTGCAACACCATGAAGGAATCATGCAAATTAAACGAAACTTGCAGGAAATGCAAAATAGGTTAGGATGTGCAAATGATTAGAATTACAAAGCGATCACGCATGTGTGGGCCGAGAAACACCCTCTAAACTTCCAAGTGAACCGTGTATAAAAAGCACTGTAAAGGTGCGTTAAAATGTGAGTATCGTCGTTTGAGTGCTGTAAAAGAGCCATGGAGAACAGAACAAGTCGAAACTCCGGCAGTGGGCCATGCAATATGACGTCACCATGGGATGACAGACACCTCATCCGCATGGCGGTGACGGACAGTACAGACTCCTCTCGTGCGTTGGCACAACATTGGATCACGTCTACAAGTGTGTCATTGTCTGCCCCCACGGTTCGTCGACGTCTGCTGCGCCATGGGCTACGTGCAAGGATTCCCCTGCGCAGGATTCCCTTGAGACTCAACCACCGACGCCTCCGGCTACAATGGGCTCACCAACACAGTCAATGGCATGCCGATCGGCAACAAGTCGTCTTCTCAGATGAGTCCCGCAACAATCTGGACTTTAACGATGAACGCGTACTCGTCAGACGCTACAGAGGTGAGCGCCTTCTCCCAGTGTGTCTTATTCAGCGTTATACTGGACAAACACCTGGCGTTATGGTCTGGGGTGCAATTGGATATCATGGGCGAACCCGCCTTCTCCAAATTGTGGGGACCCTGAACAGCGGCCGCTACATCAGGAAAGTTGTGTGAGCCTGAGGTCCTACTCCTCCTGCAACGCATTCCCACAGCTGTATTTCAGCAAGACAATGCCCGTCCACATGTTGCTCGGAATGTACAAACCTTCTTCACTATACGACAGGTTCCGCTTCTTCCATGGCCTGCACGTTCCCCGGATATATCGCCCATTCAGCATGTCTGAGATTACATCGTACCGCTCCTCGGGCAGAGAGAACGGCTGAACTTTGGCATCAAATAGAGGCCATCTTGAATGCCATTCCTCAGCATGACATTCAGAATCTGTATGATTCGATGCCACGACGTGTACAGGCTCTCATCTCTGCGCGTGGCGGCTGCGCAAGATATTGATTTTCGGTCTTATATTTGTTTTATTGCTCTGTAAATTTTATCATTTATTTAAACCACTATAAGTAATACGTGGAATAAATTTCATTTATTTCTGATGACTCTTTGATAGTGTTGCAATTTTCACAACTAGTAGTGTATAATTGATAAGTATAGTAAGTCTACTACACAAACGAATTTTTATACGATTGAGGTTTTTTGACATTCTTCTGACTTCAAAATGATCAATGCGCATCTGGTTTGAATTAATTTACTTGAATTTTTTTGGAAAATCCTTGAATATTTTAAGTACAAATGAGAAATAAGTTCTATATATTAAGTGCAAATGAGAAATTCATGCTTCGAAATTTTATTTTAAAATGCTTCTTAACCTGTGCTTTTTTGGCAATATTTTAGGTGTTTTTGTACAATTGTTACTATTGTATAATACATTTACTAGACGGAGCACTCTTTTGATTTATATGTATAGAAACTATTATATGAATTCAAATTTTGACAATACATGGAAAATTAATGCACATGCTAACAACTTTTGCTATTTTATCAATTTTTTTACCAAGTTTTATGTAATGACTTCCGAACTACTTAATATTTTTAGACCAAACTTATGTAAGCCTCTTAGTAGAACCTAACAGTATTCAAATAGAATAACAATGGGATCGTAGATACAAAAATTGTTTTGAAAGTCTACTGCCGCTTCAAAAATATTATGCAATAAGATATTGAATTGAAAGTTTTAAAACATTTTCACAAATTTAATATCTATCTCTTTTATAATTAAATACACGAAGTGCATGTATATGTATGAAATAGCATCTCGCATGATAAATATGCTTTATTTTAAAATTGAAATTTTCCATGGATAAGCTTGATTTCGATTTCAACTACGCTATTTAATTAAAATCGTATATCTCTTAAGCACAGGCCTGGAATATTAAACAAACGTTGATTCTTCATGAGAATGAGGAGCCTATGGAAATTGCATATTTATTTCAAAAACGATTCTTTACTGACTGAATTAAAATCTTTCTTGTGAAATAGAAATTTTGAATACATAACCAATAATCTTCAAATTTTGAAGATTAATTTCGTCCTTTGCATATGGAAATTAACTATCAAAATTATTCGGCATTCTTAGAAAAAATTCCATCAATTTTTATAAGTTTAAACTCTTAAACTTATACTAGTATATAATGTTTAATTCGAATTTTTTTAACTTTCTTGCCACAGTTCGTACTACAAACAAATTGTTATTTAATGATAAAATTAAAAACAAATAATAAAATAAAAATAATTGTTATTTAATGATCTTATATATGCATGCATTAAAGTCATGCGAGGTCATACATTAAAGATTCATAGGCTCGTGAAGCAAAGAGAATGTCAGTAAAATGACTCCACATGAATTTTAAAAAATCACCAGGTTACTTTACAAGTATTAAAACTTACTCACTTACTTTACAAGTTTCACTTTACAAGTATTAAAAATACTAGAGGTAGGTAGTTAAAATAACCGCGTACTTTAGCGGGCTATTACCGAAGGGAAAGATAGGATGACACCTCGCAATTTTGATGAGGTCAACACCTGATCTGGTACTCCACTTTCCATACTTCCACACCATGCCAACGTGAGTACATTTGAGGCAACGACAGATTTAGCATGCCCTAGCCCTCACATACTCGACGGTCTTTAGTTGTATTGAGTTTAGAACTTGCAACCCTCCGGCTGCTAATCCGCAACACTACCAAGTGAGCTACCGCGGCCCTAAAACTAGAATCTAATATAATTTTTCTAAAATCAATCCTAATTTAACTCTGCTATTCGCCGTACGGGAGCCTTTTTATATCTTTTCACCAAGGTTTACCAGATTATAACTATTTTTGAATTTATCAAAAAGCTGTGGATTCTTTGAGGTTTCAACTTCAATTATACGGCAGCTGTTTTTTGTTGATTTTATTTATATGCGCAAATAAGTATTTACATAATGCTTGTTTAGATAAAAACCATTTCGATTAAAAAAATGCTTTTCAACTATTAATCACGAATACACAAATCTGAATAAATTAGCACCTAGAATCAATTCGGTTGAAAAAGGGCCAATGTCCAAATTCGCTGATTTTGAGTTACGTCCCCAAATCACTTCAAGCTAATGAAAGTTATAATAGAAAGGTATAGTATTTTTTTTTGGTATTTTCAATTAACGTCACACTGGAGCAACACAACGGGCTATATATAATAGAAAGAATACCATTCTTCCAGTCAATGCATTTGAAAGTATCAAAACAGTGGAGAGAATTTTTGAATACTGTATAAAAATAACAAAAATTACTAAATCATCTTATGCCAAAACTTGCATAATGGGCATTGGTCCTTTTCAAACCAAGGTACAGAATTAATTCTTTTTTAAACAACACAGAAAATAAATTATATTTTGATGTTTATTTAAAGCATAGAAGCAGAAATAAATTAAAATTAATTTCCAAACATTCCGTTACATACATTATATTTAATTTGAAATTATTTTTTAATATTCATTCGATTGATTTGCGTATTTTTTCACTATATTCAGATACCATTTCAACACTTAAATTTTAAACGATTAAATCAATAAATTCTTTCGGATCAGTTAGATTTAGTTAATTGCAAGTCTAAACCATTACTACTAAAATTGTTTTATTGTTTTTCATAGTTGCCAAAAGAGTTGTCCCGCCAAAATGCAGCCAAAACCAAATTCACGCCTTAAATTAAAAGCATTAATACGTACAAACAAAACATTATTCTAATTTCGTCAAATTTGTGTCATATTTTCCATGTGTTTAGAAAAACTCTAATTGAAAACACTTTTAGAGTTTTGGATCCTCAGATTTGAGCATGAAAACTATTAAGGTAGGTAGGTAGTTAATTAACATCGCACTGGATTAAAACAATGGGCTATTGGCTACGGTCCGGTATCAATCCCGATGGTAAAGATCCAAGAACAACGCTTCGTAATTTTGAACCGGGGTCAGATGACAAGAACACCTGAGCTGGCCCACCCCCAATCTCCAAACTTCCACTCCATACCAACGTGAAGACATTTGAGCCCACGACAGATTTCATGTTCACCATTCCCCATGTACACGACGTCATTTGGCTAGAATTGTATGAATATGATTTCAGCACTTCACCAATAAAAATTCAAAATTGAATGATAGTTGATTGGTCAACGATAAAATAAATTTTAAAGAATTTCCGATTTGTACCATCCGAGAGCATTCGGGTAACGGAAGTAAAATCTTCGCTTTCCATATGGTTTGTTAACGCTTAAAATCACTCATAGGGTTGATTTAACCCTCCAAGTGTTTTGACGAGATATCTCGTCCAAGATCTGGTCATTTTTGCTAATGATGACATACCCCGTCGAGACAAATCTGCCATATTGCTCAAGGGAGATAAAGATCTAAGTAAGAAAAATAAATCTTTCCTCGTCCAGAACTTGAGACAGTGTTGTGCCGGTTTTTGCACCAGACTGGTCACTACCGGTCAGTTTTCGACGCGAAGAACCACCACTAGAGGGATTAAGTACCCTACTATATGAAAGGCAAACTGGCGACGACGTAGATTTATCCTTTCCATTGGCTAAAGTTAAATAAAATATTTAAATACTTTCACGAGAAGTTTCTTTCACACAATAAATAAATACTAAACCATTTCATAGATGTTAGGTAGGTAGCTGAATTTGATTACCTACCTACCTAAATCTGGATCTACCTACCACTGAAGCAACACAACGGGTTATTGGCGACACTCCGGTCCTTAAGGAAAATTCTGAAGACACCTCGTAACGGAACCACGATCAGATGATGAGCATAGATGTGAGGAAGCGAGTAATGCAAGCGATGATATTTATGATAAAATAATAGAAAAATCAGGCGGCTTTTTTACAGTTGGTTGGTTCAGTTCTGAGATTCAGTTCTGTGATTATTACTGAATTGTATTTTTGAGTCGTGAGACTTAGAAATTCGATCACTATTCAGAGCATTTTGGGTTGTAAATATTCATGAACAATTCTTGTTTTATGGCGCAAGGGCCATATTTAGCCAATCTACGCTAAGCAGAATACAGACTACACAATGAGGGAGGAAGAAAATAACAAAACGAAGTGTAGATGAGGGAAAAAATGTGAAAAGGGAGAAAAGATCACTCGGTGCCCTTGAGATCGACATTTTAACAGAAGCTTAGTGAAAACATGTATGCAATAAAATAAATTGTTGACAAGTATGCAATTTTCCACATTTGGCAACTCCAGTAATAGGTTTCATTTTTTGTTTCCATTTAAAACTATTAATAGGGATGTAGTTTTGAGCTGTGAATTTAAATGAGTTCTGTATTATAGTTTTTCTGAGATTATTACTGAAATGTATTTTTGTGTTGTGAGATGTATAAATTCAATCACTATTCAGAGCATTTTGAGTTGTAAATATTCATAAAAAATTCAACGTATCAAAAAATAAATTTCAAACTGAACTCATTATTTACTATTACTCCCCAAGAGATAATAAGCTTTTGAACAGCAATAAGGGATTTCTAGAGTCGATGTTTCCTTATCTCAACGCGAACTTCACAGATAGAAGATACATAATTTAGGAAGCTTTAATAAAACGAGTGAAAAGAAACTCCTTCGGAGAGCGAGAGTGAGCATCATTTACACTCATAATGTACAACAGGAAACCCCGATCCATGCAGCTTCACGTGGAACTTGTGTTTTCCATTCGGTTGTTATGACAACAGCCCCCGTGAAGTAGTAGGAGTGTGTAATAATTGTGGAACACGTTGGGCAGTGATAGGGTTGGAAGAATGCCTCTGTTATTCGGAAGGGAATTTTAACGGTTCGTTTTTGATCTCGTGATAACTAAGCTTTTCTTTCGTTTGTAACGAGAAATTAAATTGGACCTTCGGTTCGAGCATGATTCATTGCTGAAGATTATTCAGTTTGTCTCGTGGTATGCGTTGTACATTCGGGTTGTTTGGTGTTTCATGGCACAAAGGCCATATTTGCCCAAGCTGCGCCAAATACAAAACAATATTAAATAAGAAATGTAAAAGGAAAAAAGATGGATTGGGGAACATAGTAGGGGGTGAACGCAGAAAAATATAGCTCGGGCTGTAAATTCGGGAAGATCCCCCAGTTGATAGATGATCGATGCAGTTGGAAATTACGCGTTTTCTGTTTCTCTTGTAGATTAATGATTTGCGGGAAAGTTAATTTAAGGAAGAAAAATGATTTTGAGGATACATTGAAATATTTTAGGTTTTCAGTGGTAAAAGGGTTATAGGATGTTATTAAAGATTGTGTGCTCATTGCACAAAGGCTAAATTATGATAATGAATATTTCAGGCATGGGTTAATTCATTTATCACAAAATCGAATCTACTGAAACATTTTTCTTACTTAATCAAAGTGCATGTTCTACATCTGTGTTTGATTTTACAACTGATTTAAAGATTAGGTTTCTATGGCACAAAGACCATATTTTGCCAAGTTGCACATGGTACACAAGTCAAGTAGTGTTGGTTGGGTTTTATGGCGTATGGGTCATATTTGGCCATTCTGTGCCAAATACAAGACAGACAACGTCAAATAATGGACATAAACACACAAAGAAAATTTTACTGACGCAGAAGAAATACACCCAGGATAAGTTACCGGAATAGAAACTGCGCCACCTACAACTCAGGCTGCTAGACCAGAGGTTTATCCACTGGGTTGGTTGGTTGGCTTTGAGGTACATGGCGCAAGGGCCATATGTGACCTAGCTGTGCCAAGACAAACAAGATTAAGTAATAGACATGCAGACTCAAGAAAACTTATACTGATCCAGAAGAGAGAAATACTCCCAGGGAAGAATCGAATCATCCATTTTAAATGGAAATTGAAAAGAGTGCATATATGAAACATTTCCATAGCCATTTCCGGATTTCTAAGCCCAGCTACAAATTCACCGGTCAAATTCAAAAATATGTCCAATGCAAGAAT
The DNA here is from genome assembly GCA_933210815.1 of Meta bourneti. Taxonomy (NCBI): domain Eukaryota; kingdom Metazoa; phylum Arthropoda; class Arachnida; order Araneae; family Tetragnathidae; genus Meta; species Meta bourneti. Next base: position 27,522,117 of record OW119928.1, read on the forward strand.
AAGGTAACGAATACGGTTTGGTTATTTTGGACTTTATGGCGCCAGGACCACATTTGGCGAACTGTGCCGCGAACAAGAATCGAAACCTTTTAGCGACGAAACAAGAACCAGATGCTTCTCCACCACTGATAGGGTTAAGGTTCATACTGTTAATTCCATACCCCAAAATGCATCCCAAGATTATGACTGTATCTGGTTTTAAAATAAATAACACAACCTGTCAAATTCAAAAGTATCATGTCCAATGCAAGAATAAGGTTACGAATATGGTATGGTTGGTCTGGATTTTATGGCGCAAGAGCCGTATTTGGCAAACTGTGCCACGCACAAGAATCGAAATTTTTTAGTGACGAAACAAGAACCAGATGCTTCTCCACCACTGATAGGGTTAAGGTTCATACTGTTAATTCCGTACCAAAATGCATCCCACGATTATGACTGTATCTGGTTTTAAAATAAATAACACAACCTGTCAAATTTAAAAGTATCATGTCCAATGCAAGAATAAGGCAACGAATATCGTTTGGTTGGTTTGGATTTTATGGCACAAGAGCCGTATTTGGCAAACTGTGCCACGCACAAGAATCGAAACCTTTTAGTGACGGAACAAGAACCAGATGTTACTCCACCACTGATAGGGTTAAGGTTCATACTGTTAATTCCGTACTCCAAAATGCATCCCACGATTATGACTGTATATCGTTTTAAAATGAATAACACAACCTTTTCGTATTGCTTTGACGAAAATAGGCTCTATGTAGCAATGCCACAACTCTATCGAACAATTAATTGATGCTATATAAACCTTAATATTTTGACGGAGAGTATTACAGTCAAAGATTCCGCTGAGGGTACGAGTCTGAATCTAGATCAAGAAATTAATTTAACGAAAGAATAGACGGAAATTCGCAAAATACAACTTTATCATCGTTCCTACTCGGTTGTGTTAGTTTCTTTTTCGCCATAAACGATGCCCACCCTTAGTAAGATAATTGTGATACTCCAATCGAAGACTGCGATTTCCCAGAGGATTATGAACGTTGGAAATAAAAATGACATTATAACCATCGTAGTTCGAATATTATAACATTCAGAAGGGGTACATTTAATGGAAGTAGGAAACATGCCATATCGAAATATCTAGTCTTCTCTTCTGTAGTAGCTGGGTATTTTTCTTTTGCTTTCCAGTTCATTCTACGTTCATTCCAGGAAAGGATAAAATTCACCGCATTAATTGTTCGATTCAGATAACGACGATTCCTATTAGAATTTCAAACAGTCTACCATGCCAAACAAATACTTCTCTCTCAACACGAGTTTACCAATTCATCAGAAATATCTCTTCATTCCGAATAAAAATATCAACATTAACCATGGGACTGCATGTGAACGAAAAGTAGATGGGCTCTCATCTAAACTAGAAATATATTCCCATAAATTCTACCAAGAGAATAAACATCTACGATGAACAAATATAAATTATTTCGAGCCTTCTCTTCTATAAAAATTAGCTTCGACACAGAAACGTGGAAATGCCTTCTTTTGTTTCACTTTCCTGCAGAAAGACTGACTATGAAGAATTTATATCAATATCATATCTAATTAATATTGGGGCCGCGTAGCCCGGATGTGGTGTAGCGGATTACAAACTGTTGGGTTGCGAGCTTGAAACTCAATACAACTAAAGACCGTCGTATACGCGGGGATGGTTCACGTTAAATATGTCGTGGCCTCAAATGTCCTCATGTTCGAATGATATGAAAATTTGGAGTGGGGCATTAACTCAGGTGTTGACCTCGTCATCTGACCGTGGCTCAAAATTATGAGGTCCAAATGACGAATGCAATTCAAAAGGGCCTGTAATATGAGAAAAATTAGATGTTTACTTAAATTATTGTAACTTCTATTAAATAAGTTTTCACTGATCTCAAACTAATTCTTAATCGGTCTTTTATCTATAAATATTTTTTGTTCTGCCCCCACACTGAATACTCAAAAAGCAATAAATATATAACTGTAATACAATGAATACTGAAATAATTTTTTATGTAGGTAGTCGAATTAAAATCGCACTGCAACAACACAACGGGATATTGGAACGGTCCTAGATTAATCCCGAATTCGAAGATCCGAGGACACCTATTCATTTTGAACTACGGTCAGATGACGCGGTCAACACATAAGACGGCACCCACTCTCCAAGCTTCCACATCACGCCATCATGTAGACATTTGAGGCCACGACAGATTTAATATGTACCAGCCTCCACATACATGACAGTGGTTGGATAGTCTCGAACTCAAAACCCTCCGATTGCAAATCCGTTACTCTTCCAACCGGGCTACCACCGTCCGATTTTCATGTAATAGAACTTATTCGCTATGTCTTATTGATGTGGGATACCGGAAATCCCTCGTCACTAAGTGCATGGAGATGTCGGGACCTAGAGACACCATGCGTCCACGAAACACCCATGCATGACTCACCCAGCAATAGCAGAGTTTCCCACCAAAATCGGCAAAATGACGAAGACGCTGCATCAGACGGATGCTAATATGTGATCTTTAATTGTTCGGGTATAAGACGGTCCTGTCAATTCATCTCATTCTGGTAAATACTTAGTGCATTTAGCTTATATTAAATTCCTCTTCTTAATTTTAATTCATCTCTTACTGAATTATAGTCATTGCGTTCCACATTGATCCTGTATGAAATGGTTATTTAATTGCATATCATCGGATCATTCTCGGAACACATCATCGGACATGACATCTCTATGGTCCTCACGGAAGAAAAGTGAAAATAACTACCATTACTCATAATTTTTCACTGAAATGTGTTTGGTCACGTCTTTATAAGTCGAAGACTTTCTCATTTCAAGCCAAGATAAAAATGTAGGCTAGAAAATATAATCTTCGGTGACATCAATTTGTTTCATTGAAACAACTGTCTCCGAAAGTTTGTATCTCCCAAGCCTTCACCGAAACTTTTGAGATGACAAGATTCTAATCTAATAAGCACGGATAAAGAAACTAGGTACTACATCACATTGTCTTGCGAAGAAATTGAAGTGAAAGTCTAGAACTAAGAAAATGGGTCCTACAACACGAAACCATTCTCTGAGGTGATTTGAAACATTTAAGTTGACTGAATCGAATTGATACATTTTGGTACATGTGATTTTTTGATTTGTGCAGCATAAACAAGAAATTACAGTTTATCTGATAAGTGATAAAAGTAACTTTTAAATTCGTATACTATGAATCAAAGTGAAAACCTGACACAGGAGTGCTTGAAAGCGTTGTAAGATCATAAAGTTTAGATAAAATGAATTTTATTTTTGGTGAAACAAAACTCATTTCAAAATGAAATTACTTTTAAAAACAAACGTTTAAGCTTAATTTCAGTTAGGTAGCCTAACAAATTATCAGTAATTGTAATTAGACAATCTTATTCTAGTTCGACACCTTATACATGACTTGTTAGGTTGGTTGGTAGGGCTATGAACGAAAGGGCCATATTTGGTTGTTTTGTTGTTTAATGGCGCAAGGATTATATTTGGCTAAGCTATGCTAAATACAAGACAACGTCAAGTAAAATATGTTGTGAAAGGAGAAAGAAAAAGAAGTATAGGGGAACAGAGTATTTTGATGAAAGTAAAAAAAGATCGCTTGGGTAACACGAGAGCTCGACCCCCGTGTTTACTATAGACAGTAAACCCCATAAGAAAACGAAAGATCACTAGAGTACCTCGGGTCATGGCCTTATTTGGCCGATACGCCAAACACAATATCAAGTAATGGATATGCACACTCAAGGAACGTTTTATTGATATACAAGAGTGAAATACGGTAGGTCACAGGAATCGAACCCATGACATGTTAATCTCTTAATTATTTGACCTAATATAAGACAGGTAGGTATTTTAATTAACGTCGCATTGGAGCAAAACAACGGGCTATTGATGACGTTCAGGGATCAAACCCGAAGGGAAAGATCTGACCTAATATAAGAAGAATTTATAGATATTGATTGATTGTTGTTTTATGGCGCAAGGTGCAAAAAAAGACTAGCTGGGCCAAGAGCAAGATAAAATCATTGTATTATATAAAAATATTAAAAAGTAGTGTTTAAGAGAAACGAGCGCAAGAAATTTGTTATAGAATAAAATGTAAAATTCATGAATAAATATATATATTAAAAAGCTTTTAAAAACCAATTGTATTTATAAAAAGGGAAAGGTTTCGGGTGTGGGTTTCCCCTGTCAAATCCTGCATAGTTAAAATAGAGCTATTAAAATATCTACGACGATGATGATTAAAATCAGGGCAAACTATTAAAATGTGATGAACGGAAAGAGGAGTAAAGCAAGTGTGGCATGAATGAGCACTTTCTCCAAGTAATAAATGATGATGAGTAAATCTGGTATATCCAATGCGGAGACGAATCAATTTGGCATCAATTTTCCGCATTGGAGCAACTGGTTAATGAGAGGTTTAATGAGATGAAGTTTGTTGCCAACTTGCAGGTTCCAGGACTCTTGCGATAGATTATGAATAAAATCCTTCATGGACCTCGACGTCTGAAAAGGGTACAGCCAGAGACAATGGGGTAGAGGAGGTTTTTGCAGCATTGTCGACTGCTTCATTGCCTTCGATACCCACATGGCGGGAGATCCAACAAAAGAGAATATCGAATTCCTTGCTTTTTAATGTTTGAAAGATATTAAAAATGTATGACACAAAAGGATGACCATTATGATCATAATGCTCCAGCTGTTGCAGTATGCTCATGCTATCAGTGTATATAGAGTAATTACGATGGGTGCTAAGGGATATTTGCTGAAGAGCGCGACAAATGGCTACTACTTCAGCAGTGTAAGCAGAAGAGGAAGGATAGAGGCTGTAACTGGATGTAGTGTCGTTCAAAACTACACCACAGCCTACCTGTCGTACTGTTCTCAATCCATCCGTAAAAACTTGTATATGAGAGGCAAGTTGAGAATTTATAGATAAAGAGACATTGATGTAAAACGTACACCTGAGTGAATTACAAAGACGGACAAGATTTTAAGTCAGTCCCTATCAAAAATCTAAGATTGCAATCTAAACATTATTTCACACATATTCTTGCCTCATTTTTATTCCAATAGCATTTAATAGCCAATTACGTTGCTCCACTGCAACTTTAATTCAACTACCAATAGTAGTCATGCTACGTACCGTAACAAAACATAAATATTTTAGATGAATAGAGGTTTTTATTTCGAGTAAGTTGAATCAAACTCAGAACTTATAATAGACTAAAGTAAATCTAACCCTCCGACATCACGAGATTTCCGAGTAGTGTAGTATTACCTAATCCCCTCAATACACATTGACTAGATAACCACATCTATGGGTTGAAATAATTCTAAGAAAGATTCTATTGGTCACAAGATCAAAACCGTATATAAGATATGCAGAGAAGACTAGGTTACGGAACGGATATATGCGTACACATACCATAGACGGTTGATCGCTCAATAACTTATATTAGAGAAACGTATAAAGAATTTGCTTATATTGGCTACAATATTTTAAGATTTTTTCAATGAAACAGCAATTTATATTAAGGAAAAATGGTTATGGTAAGGTTGGTAGTTAATTAACATCGCACTGGAGCAACACAACGGACTATTGTCGACGATCTGGGATCAGCCTCGGTAGGGAAAGATCCCAGGACAACACCTCTTAACTACTGTCAGATGAAGAGAGCAGAACCTGAGCTGGCACCCCACTCTCCAAACTCCCACCATTCCATCGTGAAGACATTTGAGTCAACGGCAGATTTAACTTGCACCAGACCGAAGAATGGTTATGATTTCCTGCTGCTTATGACTACTTTGATCTGTGGTCAATGTTTCATTACTCTCGGGGGCTACGGTAGCCCGGTTGGAAGAGTAAAGTATTAGCAAGAACGTCGTGTACAAAAGGGGCTCTTGCATGTTAAATCCACCGTATCCTCAAATGTCCTCCCGTTGGCGTGGTGTGGAGGTCTGGAGAGTGAGGTGCCAGCTCAGGTGTTGCCTCGTCATCTGACCGCGGTTCAAAATTACGCGGACCATCACCAATAACCCGTTGTGTTGCTCCAGTGTGACGTTAATTAAAATATCATTACTCTCAAGATACCCTAGTTAACGTAATATTTACTACTTCGTGGTGTTTTATAGTCAGAATAAAACATACATGGTTCTAATTAAACAGTCAAATTAATCAATGACCGTATAGAAAAGTTGGTATAATGCCAAATATTTGTTACATTTTATGACTATTTATTTTTGATTTAGTTGCGCAATGAGTGTATGTGTGTCTGCCATTTAAAGAATATTCAATTATTTACCATCGCACCAAGAGGATGCAATTATTTACTCAGCTTATTATCTAATTCAGGTTCCGTCATTAAATAAGGAGTAATATGCCTAACGAACCTTTGGAGGAAAAATTAGGTTAAAGCTCTCGTAAGAAGCATAAATATTGCTTTCCCCCTAAGGGCAATAAAGCTCTTTCGTACCCACGCAGGAAATACTATATGCAATTCCCCAGAAATGCTGAGAAAATATTTTGTTACACTTAAGCCCAGCCAGTAATGCAGGCAGCGGTTCGTTCTGTCTTGGATTTCCTTGGCATCCTAATTTAATTTTTGCACTTTTTCTCATTTATTTCCTAATAAAATGTTTTATCTAAGCTCGCAAACAATTACAATTGTGTACAAACATCACCGGTGAAGTATTGTGTTTTGCGATATTCATACAAAGCGAGAACACTAACCAAAATTTAAGTATTAACTCATAAAAATCAAAGTCAATGTCGAAATTTGTAATACATTAACTTAATAGAGATGGATTTTTTGAATGTTCGTTAGATTCAGAGATTTTCCCTTAAGTATATAGTGATCGTTCTAAGCTAAACCACATTATCATAGAAACATATACAAGGTAAGTATAAAATATACCCATAAATTTTGGCCTATTTTAACCCTCCAAGTGGTTTCGACGAGATATCTCGTCTATCAAGATATGACAAATTTTGAGAGTGACCAGATATCTCATAATCAAGATATTGTCGATTTTCTATGATGACGAGATTAAGATCTGGTAAGGTTTCTTCTAATGGCGAGATAGTATATCTTCCATCAATAACTGGTCAGTTTTGACCTAATCTAATGAATGGAGATCCTAATGACGATACCTTATCGAGACAACCACCAAAAGGGTTAACCATTATTTGGAGGTATCGTCAATTGGATATATTAGTTAAAGTAGTATACGCGCGATGGTTAATAAAATGTTCGTGATTATATTTCATGCTTACGATACCCTTAAGTTAACAGTAATGTTTCTTTTTTTCAGACGAATAAATATGCTGATAGGTAGTACAAGAATATTATTCAATGTATTCATTAGTCGCATCCTAAAGCAGAACAAGTTAATTTATAATTTAATAAATTATTTAAAATAAATTCCTACTATATCTACAAAATTAATCTGTAATCAATGAATAAAAATATGACCTTTATACGTGTTTCAGTTCAGAAAAATAGTTATAGACGATTACGAGTTATTGAATAATTCATGATGAAATGTGAATAAATGTTGTGGGAAGTCTACAGAGTATTTAAACCTCTTCTATACTTTTATTTATCCATAACAAAAATTGTATATTTGTGAGCGTTGAATTAATGTATGCTAACAAACTTTGATGTGCTAAAATTTCAAATTGTAAATTTACTTAATTGTCATGCTGATTTACGAGAATCCTATGAACTCGTATATAGTTAAATTTATGAGAAACATTATAGTGCTTTGCTAATGCAATAAATGATACTTGTGCTTTTGATCCTATTAAATGAACGAACGTCTTAGAAAATAAAGATTCATAAAAGAACAACTGTTTTAGACATTAAGAGACTCTCACAATCATTGTTGTTTAAATAGGAAAGTTACTTAATGATTGCTATAGTTGCGAATTAAAATATCGACATGCAGTGCTTAATTAATCATACTTAAATGACAGAAACTGATAAATCATTTTGAATTCATTAGAACTAAAGTTGAGAGTTGTAACATTTTAAATGGAACACCTCCATGGATATATTTTACAAATTGTGTTTAACTCAATAAAATAAATACATCCTTTAGATTGATACTTAATGTATTTGTGCACATCTAACTTTGATATTAATAAAAGATTTCTGAATATTTTCTAGCTTTCAGAATTCTGTAATAAGACCTGTTATATACCTACAGAAAAGGAACAAATACCAGAATGCTCAGTAGTTAAATAGATGGTTACCAAAATCGGATTTGAAGGAAGTATTTTGATAAATGTTCTCCAGTTATTTTTGAAATAAAGTTTCCCCTTTCAGTTTCTTTTCTTACTTCTATTTTTTCTGTGCTGGAACATTTTTACGCTTTTTGCAGCGACGTTTTTATACTTTGGTGTTTAATGTTGAAGTTTGGAGAAATCGAAAAAAAAACCGTATATGGTTTACGTTCTTCAGAACCATCGCAAATATGTATTTCTTAAATGCAAAATTTTGATTATATAAACTCAAGCTCTTACATCTATGCATTTTGGATATCCGTTTTGTGATCAATTAAGCCAAAAATAATTAGTGCGAAAATAGATATGCATTCATATTCAATATTTTACTCACATATGATACAAATTTTTCTCATTTATTTGAAATACATTATGAATTGTAATTAAAATCTACATATACATTGTTTTTTATTTTATAATGCAGAGTAATCTATATATTTTGTTCTACACAATTTTTAAGATTGACAATCTAAAGGAGAACAGATTTTTGAAGGTAGCATCAAAGCTATACTACGGCAAAAATAAAATGTATTCTGTAATATATATACTAGAGTATATAGAGCTAAAACAAATCCAGTTTATAATAGGTTCCATTAATTTCATAAAGGGAAATATATTGTTTAAACAAAATATTTTCACTTATTTTTTTACATGCTTTGAGAAAGAATGTATAAATATACAGCATTTACCTGGTGGTAATTTGAAACCATTAGACGATTCTTCAGTAAATTCTGTTCCATTTAATCGAGTTATCGAAGCATATTTACGCGTTCGTGTGACAAAGCCTTACAGCAATAAGTAGTACGGCTTACAGAACATAAATTTTAATGCGTCAACCCTTGTTCAATTAAAATAAATGCAGATTTAAATGTTTGGGTGCAAACCTCGAATTCATAATGACAATCCTTACAGTCAGGAAAGTATAGAACATCAAAGTCAAATATGTGTTGTTTTTAATTTTGACAGCTTATATTTTTGAAACGAAATTATGTTCCTGATAGTACCTAGTGTTTATTTATCATGTTCATTCATTATTATCTGAATATTGCTATCGTTATAACAGACCATTAAAATACTGCGACCTCCCAAAATTTTAGAAACTGCTTTCCATATCATAGCAGTTGTGTTAGATTCAATTACATCTGATGTCTTGTCTTAAATTAACTTGCCCAACTGCTCAAAAGTCTCTACAAAACAGAATTAAGCTGAAACAAAAATAGAAAATTATAACAGTAAATTTCCTGAAAACATTTAAAATTGCTTTACATATTTCTCGGGTATTGAGGCTGAATCTAACTTTACTAAATTAGGAATCCACATAATATAAGATATGCGTGAATAACATGGTATAAGATTGGTTTACTAAAGTTGGTATCTTAACATGAAGGGAAGATCTGGTCAAACAAAGTTTCTTCCGTCAATTTAATAGATACACAAAACACTTTTTACTGGCACAGAAGAGAGAAATACACCCAGGGTATGAATCAATGAATATGAATCAAACCTGCGCCACCAGCTGTTAGCGCAGTGGACAACCCATTGAGCCATTGATGTATTGAGTTAATGCAAAAATTCGTCCCATTTTTGGCACTAGATGGCATTGCATCGCAAAACTGAAGTCTTATCTACTTCACGTGTAAAGTTCTGATGTTGTTTGATAGAAGGGATTTCATTGAGTACTTGGGGAAAAAAATGTGTTATTTGGTTGTTTTTTAAATTTCGTTAAGCATTAAAAATGGTAGAAAATAAGTAGCATTTTTGGTATATGCTTTTTTTATTTCCGAAAAAGAATGCTTCGCAGACGCAAAAGAAGATATGTATTATGCATGGTGAGGGTGCCGTTGACGATTCCCCGTGCCGTAGGTGGTTCTGAAAGTTTCGTCACCTGGATCAGTTCTTTAGCCAGAAACCTCGCAACTTCTATGAGAGCGGGATTTTGCAGCTATCAGAGCGATGAAGAAAGGTCATCGAACAGAACGGCAAACACTATATTGATTAAATTTAATTTTTAGCATATAAAATTTTTCAATTTTTATCAAAAAAACTGGGACGAACTTTTGCATCAACCCAATACTTAGGAAAGGATATAAAAGGTATAGAAAAAGATTAAATCCTCCAAGTGGTTTCGACGAGATATTTCGTCTCTCAAATATAACCAATTTTGCTAATGACGAGTTACCTCGTCCATCAAGATGTGATCAGTTTTGCTAATGACAAGATACCTTGTCGGGACAACCACCAGGAGGGTTAATGTTCCAAGATTGTTATATAGTTCCAGTACATTTTACATGCACTTTCAACATTGCTTATTTTTTTCACATTAACATTTCCAGGTAATTAAATCTGAGTTAAAATACTTAATAAGAATTTCCTTACATTGTATCAAAATCATGAACGACTTGGGATTTTTCTTACTTTTCAATTGAGCGTTCGACCAAGTTATTGTTGATTCATATTTTTTTAAATTTGTAACCATCTGAATCAGTTTGCAACTCGAAGACTCGTGGCAATTTATTTAGGAAGCTGAAGTTGGTAGTGCGTTGGTAATTTTCATTATGTGTTTAAATTTCCTCATTAATTAAATAGTTTTAATTAGTGGAAGAATTCAGCGTTCCTCGGGTAGATTCATTCGATATTTAAAATAATCCGAGTATCTCCCACTCTCTTAGAAAAGAAAAATAATTATCTGTTTATGTGTTTTAAATATTGATAGGAAGAATTAACCAGCGGTTACGATTGAATTAATTCTATCTAGATTTAACAGAGGTTATAATTATTTCTCTTTTCATAGAAATTTTAACTATCATTTAAATGTCCTGAAATTAATTTTATTAACTTTTGTTTCATTTTTAAATTTTTCACAATTTTCTTACAAGATACACTTACATGGTATATTCACCCATATAATAAATACTCGACCCCTTTCTTCTGAATGGTTTTCCTATTGAATATTAAAAATTTCTTGATGCAAATAAACGTGTACAATTTTTTTAATGCCATGATTTTTATATTCCATGCGCATATTACTTTTTATTTACAATCACACACACACGCATTTCATTCTTTCACAGAAACTTTTATTCATTGTAGCACGTGAATAGATAGCATATGTGGTATTAAAATTAGTCACGTCAAATGTTGCAAAGGATAGGTCGGTTGCATCACAGAATGGTGGTTTCAGATATGAAATCTTTTACTTGACTCAAACGGAAAAACGTGAAGCAAAGGGAAATAGCCTTTGAAATGTAATAACACATAAAAATCCTTGCAATTGTATGTCTATAAAAAGCGTATATTTCTTGTGTTTACAATAAAATGAATTATGAATAAATGATTGAGTCATTCAACATAAAGATCAAACAGCAATACAGTGAGTGATCAACCAAATTAGCTTCGGGCTTCTGAAAAACCTCATGCGTTTAAACATATTCTTTCGCACTAATCGAAAGTAACAATTTAGTGAGGCTTTACCACTTCATTCATCATCTGTCAATACTTTTTCGAAAAACAGATCAGTAGGTAAAGTGACTTGTTCCGTCAATGCTGAGAGGTATCGAACACTACTGTTCGATCCTGTAAAAATCATCCAATAATTGACAATATCTTGATGACGAGATATACCATCTTTAACAAAATTTGTCAGATCTTGATGGACAAAATATCTCGTCGAAAACACTTGGAAGATGAAAGTGGATTCCGAACAAGAACAAACATCCATGTCTATACAGGGATTCAAACCCAGTCGAATGTACCAAGAGTCAGATTAACCACTGAGCTACCACGCAAGTCATAAAATGGAGGCGTGTTACGGATGAGAAACCTCTAATAGAAATATAATATAAAAGTTTTTCAACTATCTTTATGTCAAGTCGGATTAAAATCGCAATATATTTATCAAATCCATAAACTCCAAACTTAGAGGAACTTTGCTTCCAACGCTTGAAAGCATCAATCGCATTGGAACCGAACGTGTTATAAGTGGGAAACTCTACAAGCGAATCTTTCAGGTTGAGTTAGTCTCAAAATAGAACCGCGAATTCTGGGTTGGTTTAAGATATTTTAGTCGCTTTACGTTTAATAATGAACGACGGGGAGCACGGCAGAGTCACACGACATGACTTAGAACATTTATCGCGGGGTATGTTCATTTTAGCACGAGGGTAGGTGGGAAATAAAGAAACAAAGTGGAGAGATAATTCATCATTCTATCTCTAGAGACGATATTAAAGTGAAGTGATGTGTACGTGGCAATGACACCGGAAACGACGTTGGGAAAGAAAGAAAAACAATATGGACTAAAACGATGGAGGAAAATAGTGCATCGAATATCGATATTATTATTAGTGTTCTTTAGAAAATTGTAGGGTGATGTTTTTCAGTCTAAAGCTATTTACTCATAAATTGAAGCATGAGACCTAAATAGTGTGTGTGGCATAAATTATGTTCAAGAGTTCAATGAACGATGCCTTTCTATTTTAAGTCGGTTAAATAATAACATCTCCGTGTATTGGGAAACGAGTTTGTTTGAAAAGATTGTTCAATAAAACCTAAGGAAAATCATTTTCTAAATTTGTTTTCGAGTAATGAATACTTTTTTGTTTAGAACGTGTATTTTGTATTGATGGTGGGTAATTTTTTTTACAATTACAACTTGTTAGTTAATATCTATTATATGACTAATTGATTTTTTCGAAAATTCTAACTTGGTTTTGTAATATTTATTACAAGACTACGTAGTTGGTAGTTGTATTTATGACGCACTGGAGCAACAGCACTGGCTATTGGCGAACGGGATCAATACCGAATGGAAAGATCCGAGAACGTCGTCATTTTGAAGCATGGTCAGATGATAAGGTGAACCCTTGAGTTGGCACATTCACTCTCCAAACTACTACACTAATCCAACGCGAGGGCATTTGAGGCCCCTGCAGATTTAACGCATCAGACCCCACGTACAGGACGGTCGTTGGTTGGATAGAGTTTATTAGTTATCTATTGAATTACATTTGAAACTAATCTAAAATCTGCTTTTCTTTAAATCTTAAAATATTATTGACTAATTTATTGTTATATATCGTCATAAATTATTAGAAAATTTATAAATTAGTTGTTTTTTAATATTTCGTCAAAAACGTTCAACCATATGCATGAGTGCTTTTTCTGTAAAACTAAATGTAGATGGCACTAGAGTTGTAATACTACATGTAGAACCTGCGACATGTACGTATTCAGTATCGAATAACCGGGAGTAGAACCCTCATGTTCCGGTGGTTTGCTTGAACCAAAAATCCTTTTCATAGGAAATACAATTATCACATTTATATTTAATATTCAAAGCATTTTGCAATATAATTACAAATGAAAAATAAAACTGGAGCGAAAATATATAAATTTGCATGGCTGAAATAAAAAAATTTTTGATGAAATAAACAAAAATGGACAGTCAAGATTTAACATAGAGGGACTAGTTTTTTATTGTTAATAATAATGTATTTTAAATTGAATAGCAAATATTATTTTACGTGAATAGTTTAAGGGTTAGAAGTATTTCATGTATAGACCAATAATTTTTTTGGTATAAAATTATCTTAAAGGACAAACAAAATAAAGGGTATTTCACTGATTATTCTTTTCGATGATAGATACACCCTACAAATTATAACACTTGTGTTTAAATGACAGGCCTTACGACAATTCATAAAAAGGATTTTTACCATCCAAGTGGTTTCGACGAGATCAAGATCTGAACAATTTTTCTAATTACGAGATATCTCGTTATTAGAAAAATTTATCGCCCATGAAGATCTGAACAATTTTTCTATTGACGATATATCTAGTCACCAAGATAATGCCGATTTCTTATGATGACGAGATCAAGATCTAGTCAGTTTTTCTAATGACGAAATATGTCGTCCATCAAAATCAAGTCGACCATCAAGATCAAGTCGTCCATCAAGATCAGATTATCATCAAGATATCGTCCATCAAGATCTGATAGTTTTCCTAATGACGAGATATCTTGCCCACCAAGATGTGGTCAGTCATTTTGCATTGATGAGAATATGAAAATATTGATGGACGAAATATGTCGTCCATCAAGATCAAGTCGACCATCAAGATCAAGTCGACCATCAAGATCAAGTCGTCCATTAAGATCAAGTCGTCCATCAAGATCAGATTATCATCAAGATATCGTCCATCAAGATCTGATAGTTTTTCTAATGACGAGATATCTTGTCCACCAAGATGTGGTCAGTCATTTTGCATTGATGAGATATCTCGTCCATCAAGATCTGGCCAGTTTTTTCCTAATGACGAGATATCTTGTCCACAAAAAGGTGTGTTCAGTCTTTTTGTATTGATGAGATATCTTGTGAATCAAGATCTGGTTAGTTTAGCTTAATTGCAAATACTTCATCGAGACACAACCACCAGGAGGGTTAAATCTTATCACAGTTTAAGTTCTAAAATTACAAATTACAGATAAGAGACAAAAAACCGGATTCTTCTACACTAAATAGTGTCTTTATATTGATTGGGATCATATATTAAGGATCTACTGCGTTACATGTAATAAGCTACACTTGTAAAAACGCAATTACTTTCAAAATAAACTTCTGCATTTCCAAGTTGTCAAGTCTATTCAAAATAACACAGAAAAACAAATGCGAGCAATGAAAATATCTGGCTGCATTTATTAGAAAATACGCATAACCTTATGCTTAGTAGAAACATTTTTATCAATCACTGAAGGGATGATTGAATCTCTTGATACCCGTTTTTGAACACTCGCAACTTGTCACTGTTTTCGTAACCGATTCCGGAGTGTTCCGTCTGTGAACAATGCACGAGACGAATATTTTGGATTTCCTTTGGGATTCAGCTTTCAAAACATTTATCCTTTTATTTAATATTTGTGTTTCGTCGTTCATCTTGGCGTGCTGTACGTGTATAAAGTAGTTTCATTTTAAATCCAGATTCCTGTTGCACGTTGCTTTGTTGTTTTGTATCTCTAAGGGACGATGTTGTGGATTAAAGTTTTCGGAAAATTGCGGCGGCAATGTTTCTATTTTGTTCGAAACGTTAGTTCTACTTTTTGATGGAATGTTACAAAAAGCCGTAAAGTCTAAAATAGTTTTTAGATGCCTTTGGTGATTTTGAGGAAAATAATTTGTAACGCCATCTCGTATCATCCCTCTGAGGTTGGAAGGTGAATGAGAATTCCGCCTTCCAACCTTTTCAACCTGCAGTCTTCCCCCTGTATGACTTCTAACAAATTTTTATCTTGATCAGTAGAATCTTTCCATAGGATGTCATTCAGAGGAAACGAGTAATAGAATTTTCCCAAACAATTCTGTTATAAAGAAATGAGCAATAGAATATTTCCAAAGAATTTTATTCTAAGGAAATGAGAGGAATATAATCTTAACCAAGGAATCTATTGTAAGGAAAGGACCGATTGAATCCTTTCAAAGGATTATAATCTAAGTAAATATACAATATAATCTTTCCAAAGGATTATATTCTACAGGAGCCAATCAAACCATTCAAAGGATTCTATTCCAAGTTCAGGACCAATTTAATCTCGCCAAAAAAGATTCCATTCTAAAGAAAGAGCCAGTAGAATTGAACCAAAGAAAGCTTCTGTTAATAAAACTTCTATAAGAACCAATAGATTCGGTTCAAATAAATATAATACTAAAATACAATACTAAGTAAATATAAACAGAATTCTTCCAAAGGACTCCATTCTACAGAAGAACACATAAAACCATTCAAAGGATTCCATTCCAAGTACAGGACCAATATATTCTGGTCAAAGAAAGATTCCATTCTAAGGAAAGAACCAGTAGAATTGAACCAAAGAAAGCCTCTATTAATAAAACTTCTATAAGAACCAATAAATTCGGTTCAAATGAAGATTTTGTATTAAGGATGGGACCAATAGATTGTTTCTAAAGGCTGAAAGAATCCATGGATTCTGTTGAAAGATGTAGTAATTAAGTCAAGTGTTTTGTAGGATAAAAGGAGCACAATGCTACTCAAAAATCTCAGACGTGCTCAGAGGGGTATTATTGAGGAGTGTTTTTCTAACTCTACACAATGCTGAGATGTTATTTTAAAAATTTTAATATGTTCTCTGAGATACAGTACACCATTTTTCCACAATACAAACTGCAGTTTTCCTCTGTATGTCATCTAACTAGTTTAAGATTTCTGGACCAAAAGAACGTTTCCTGGAATTCTTTCAATCAGTAGATGGAATAAACCAAAATAATTTAAACCAATTGGTAAGGTTAATACGTTATTCGGGTGTATAAAAATGTTCCATACAAAAATGAATTGATTTAAGTCCTTTTCATCAATTTTCCATGATTTCCACACAAAATGGCATTTTTTATCAGGTTTTTCGAAACGGTATTTTTTCGAATGATTTTCCCTAAAACTTTACTTTTCACCTGTCTGAAAACTTTACCCTTCTTGAAATTTCTGGACACTGAACAGTGGAATGATTTATTTAACCCTCTGAGAGGTTTACACGCATCTATTATCCCTTTGTAAACTGTAGTGATTTCAAACCAGTGTTTGACCTATTGACCAACAGTATGTTTTCTTAGATTCCTAACGGGCCCCTGTTTTCCGGTTGGCAGAGTAGAAGATTAGCAGTCGGAGGATTGTGAGTTCGAAACTCGATCCAACCAAAGATCGTCATGTACATGGGGGTTGATGCAATCTGTCATGGCCTCAAATGTCCTCACGTTGGCGTGGTGTGGAAGTTTGGAGAGTGGGATGCCAGCTCAGGTGTTGCCTCGTCATCTGACCTTGATTCAAAATTATGTCGTTTTGTCCTCGGATCTCTCCCTTTGCTATCGATTTAAGAGCATGTCAAGAGCAGAGTAGGTCACATGAGCTTGGAAATCGACTTGGAGCAATTGGCTATCGAAGCGCAAACAAGTATTTTTCATCTGGCTCGTCAATTAGTCCAGCGATAGGTTTTGTACATTCTTCAAATATCACGTGCTTTGGGATTGAAACCGGACTGTCGCCAATAGCCCGTTGTGTTGCTCCAGTGCCGACGTTAATTAAAAGTACCCCATTTATATTCTTGCACCAATAGATGGGGCTATATAGTCATTAAGTATATTTAAAGTAAAACCACTAGTTCACTTTTCGTAAAGTTCGATTTACGAGAAATGAACTATCATAATTATAAAGGATATTGGCAACCTTTTCAATTATGTTAAATAATTATTAATAGGACGTTCATAGTGTTAAATCGTAATATCGCAATTAATGATGTTAAAGAATTGCTATTGCATATGGGAGTAATAGATTATATTGCATGCTTGTTTAAAATTAGGTGACTTTCGAGATGAAAAAGAAAACAATTACTACCAAATTGTACATGCAAAAAGAATGCGATCTTAAAAGATCCAAGTAGTCAAAAAGTCAATGGAAACCTTATAGATAAAGAGGACCAGTTTACATTTTTACAAAATAAGCAAGGGCGTCTGTAAAAATTATGCGGCATTAGTTGGAAAAGACGGAGTAACAGGATAGTTATAACCATTTTATAATAAAAAAACTGCGTCTGTAAGCTGTTTTTGAAAAAATTGAATGAATCGAACCTGCACCTCCCTACAACTAGCAGGTTACTATATCGCATCGGTAAACGCACTGAGATACGAATACGTTTTTGGAAGGTCATGGTGGAGCAACACAACGGGCTATTGACGGCGGTCCGAGATCAATCACGAACTGAAAGATCCGAAGACAACTCATCATTTTGAACCACGATCCTATCACGAGGTCAACACCTGAGCTGGCAACCCACTCTCCGAACTTCCACACTAATCGATCTTGAGACCATTTGAGACTACGACGGATTTAACGCGCACAGCTCCCGCATACACGACGATCTGTGGTTGGATCGAGTTTTGAGCTTGCCACTCTCCCGTTGCTATTCCGGTCCAACTGGTTATCACTGCCCCTTGGAATAAACACAAAAGGAGTTAATTTAGATGAGTTTCGTAATAAACTTATTTCGTTCGCTTAATCTACAAAATTATGGAAGTAGTTTACTTTATATTTTGTAACACTTATTTCCGTCCCATTATAATGTAAGGTTACGGAACAAATATACTCATATTCACCTGCTTGTTGTCCAAAGTCCAGTGATGTTTTCCAACTCATCCGTATTTAATTACATTTGATTTTTATAATGACCTTTTTAATAATATTTTTCTAAAGACCAAACGGAGATCAGACGTTTTATCGATAAACATGCCTTATAACAAGATTTATGTATGAGGAAACAGTTTTTAATCCAAGTATGCTAAATGGGACAAAGAAAGTGGAAAATAACCGATCTTGCCATCCTTTGGTAGTCTTTAAAATTGAATTACCCTAAATTTAGATACTTAAGAAGCGGGGTTGTTTTACTTTAACCTATGCAAATTACCTTTTCTCGGCCAATCGATAAACACCTTACACAGCCGTTAGTCGACTGCTTTAAGTCAAGTGGATCAAGGGGAAGCTACTGATTAATTCTACTAAACACGTTTATAAAAGCTTACATCTCATGACCTTTGCTTCGGCTTAGCTTTTGATCTTCACATTTTTACACGCACCTGAAAATGTTACAAATACATGAGAAATATATTCAGATTTTAACCCTCCAAGTGGTTCCGACGAGATAGGGTAAACTAGACAGTTATTGACACCTCGGATAGTTACTGACACCTTAATCTTTAATTTAAAAAATAAGCTTTCATGTCAATTTTCAGTTTCAGGCTTTGCATAAGTCCATTTGTACTGCAAAAATAAACTAAATAAGAATAAAGGGATGTCAATAACTGTGGTATCAATTACTCATCCATAGGGTGTCAATAACCCCGATTTTGCACTATTTATTCTCAATATATTGGAAAATACCTTCCAGGGATATTTTTTGTACGAAACCCTTTATTCAACTTAAAGTAGAGAAATTCAGGAAAAATTACAATGAATTTCATCTTGATTGAACTATTTTTACTATTTATTCCATGAATTTATTGTAAAAATATTGCCTTAAGGGTGTCAATAACTGTCTTGTTTACCCTATCTCGGCCTTTACGATCTGGTCAAATTTGCTATTGACGAGGTATCGTCCATCAAGATCAGGTCAATCTTGCTATTGACGAGGTAACTCGTCTATCAGGATCTGGTCAATTTTGCTATTGGCGAGGTATCTCATCCATCAAGATCAGGTCAATCTTGCTATTGACGAGGTAACTCGTCTATCAGGATCTGGTCAATTTTGCTATTGGCGAGGTATCTCATCCACCAAGATCAGGTCAATCTTGCTATTGACGAGGTAACTCGTCTATCAGGATCTGGTCAATTTTGCTATTGGCGAGGTATCTCATCCATCAAGATCAGGTCAATCTTGCTATTGACGAGGTAACTCGTCTATCAGGATCTGGTCAATTTTGCTATTGGCGAGGTATCTCATCCATCAAGATCAGGTCAATCTTGCTAATGACGAGGTAATTCGTCTATCAGCATCTGGTCAATTTTGCTATTGACGAGGTATCTCGTCCTTAAGATTTGGGCCTAAAATATTTATTTCGGGTCCCTCTACTACCCTTTACAATTTGGCCAAATAATTTCGAAACACCCTGCAAATGTGTTACATTGTATTAGTTAAATGTTTAATGCCCATAAGAGCGGAATACGACATAATTTATGTCGTATTTCGCATAAATTTAGTTACATTCAAAGTTCGTTCGCTTATGTTGCATTCAAAGTTCGTTCGCTTATTGTTACATTCGAACTATCACTTCCCTTGAAATGCAAATCTTATCCAGCTAAATCGCCTGCGGTAAAATAAAAAAATACTTTCAATCAAAGAATTTAATCAAAGAGACCAAAGAATTAAACAGTACGACACATCTGCTGGGAAAGAGAAGTTAGAACTAGAAAATGACTCTAAGATGGACTTTTTCTCCCTTTCTTTTTATCCTATCACACACTTTTTTTTGCTTTCGAGTCTGCTACTTTAACTTAATCGAAGAACGTATCGAGCAACAGCGGAGGACAGGAAATAGGTGGAGTTGAGTGAACGACATTTTTTCTTTTCAAGCGATTTCATTTATTCTTGGCCATTTTACCACAGTCGGCCCTAAGGTGGTTTTCTAGTCCGTTGAATATATATATATATATATATATATATATATATATATATATATATATATATATATATATATATATATATATATATATATATATATATATATATATGTAAAAAAGTGTCCGAAACCTCTTGTTATTGCATTGTTTCTAGTCACACATTCAAACCAAAAATGTCATCAGGCATGGAATTTAATGCATATTACAAATAAATGAGCATTTCATTTCCATAAGAATTCGTCTTGATATTTATTTAGAAATTCATTCCCACATTTCAAACCGCAACACCCATTTTAAGTGTATTAAATGATTTCCCATATATCCAAATTACTCAAAATATAAATTTTTGTGCAAATCGGACCATATAAGTGCCAGAAAAATAAGAGAAAACCCTTTGGGGGTCGTTTAATTACTTGGAATTTTAAAATACAGGCCATGCATGGTGTTTTAGTATATTTAACAACCTACACTCTATTCTTCACTTTCTTGTACAGTTTAGATTCCATTAAAAAACAGCCTAAAGGCCGTACTATCACGGTTGGAAGAGTAACGGATTAGCAACCGGAGGGTTGCGAGTTCGGAACTCAGTCTAGTCAAAGACCGTCGTGTACACGAGGCCGATACATGTTAAATCTGTCGTGGCCTCATACGTCCTAACGTTGGCGTGGTATAGAAGTTTGGAGAGTGGGGTGCCGTATCCGATGTTGTTCTCGTCATCTGACTTTTTCACAATTACGATTAATTGTCTTTGGATATTTCCCATACGGATTGATCCCGGACCATTGCCAATAGCCCACTGTGTTGCTCCAGTGTGACGTTAACTACCTACCTCACTTTGTATAGTTGGTAAAAAAGTATCCGTATGAAATACGTATAAAAACACAAATGTGATTAGACTTGGAATATAATGCCTACTACAAATAAATGTGCATAAAGGCCCCCAAAACAAGTCAAAACGATGCAGCTATGACTAAAGATCTGTATCTCAAAAATTCCAAAAAGAATAAACTAAAACTTTGGTTTTAGACACAGCTTAGTCGTTTGCACTCAAAATGTATACACCTTGCAATGTATTATTTCTTCAATTATAAATTTATTATTTAATAACAAAAGAAAATATTGCTTTGAAACTGTTATAAGGCGTACATTTTGTTTGCGTTATTAAACAATTTAATATAACATAATAATTATTTTGATCTGCTGATTATTTTGGAAGGTATAAAAGCGTGAAACACTCATTTGATAGTAGGAACTCTGAAATTCAACCAGATCATAGATTTGGTCAAATTAAATACATTTTATATGTATTCCTGGATCTTATCCAGAAAATTAGAATCTGTAATCAAAAATAGGGGTTAAAAAATTGAATTGATATCAAATTTAATATGAAGACGGACACTTATGTAAATACAATTCACATTTATTTAAAGTAGATATTATTCCAAAAGAAATTATACTTTTGGCTTGATTTTACTTCAGGACTCGAATAATAAGAAATACTAGGATATTTTTTGAACGACTGTACCATGTAAGAATTTTCACTCAATAAAATTTTAGAGGAACCATATCTCTGATAACGCTAACTCCAAATAATACGTGGATAGATGTCAATTGAGATTTTTTAATATCATATATATCATTTGCTTATCAGACGATTCTTTTGTATAAATGTATGCAGGCTCGTGTGAAAGTGCTGGAAATACATATCTCATAAAATATTCTTTAAAAATAATGAGTATAAGCAGTCAATTCGCTGTTGGAAAATTGTTTGAAGTGTCATTATAGATTTCCGTTTCAATCTTTGCATCGCTTTTCATTTTATCTGAAATTTTCATTCGAATTATTCACGTAACCAAAATACAAATCCAAATAGCATAAATCGTATTTTTCAACTGTATAACACTGTTATTTAAATACTTTTGACACTTAACAAGTAAATGGAAATATTACTTGAAAGTTATTGAGTTATGTGAACTGCGGATGATAGCAAGTGAAGTATCTTGCTTTCTTATTCTTTAATGTTTTGTATTTTCAAACTTTCTGCCAAGAAACCTGACAGCCAAATAACTTTAAATACTTGAAATACCGATTCGTCAGTCCATATAAAACCGATTTAACTAGTTGAAAGCTGAGAACAATAAAAAAGCATCATGTCTTAAAAAAACACAGATAAAGATTTCAACGATTTGGAGAGGAAGATAATAGTTTTCGTCTGATTTGATTAAGGGAGGAATTTTTTTTGTGGAGAAAAAGTATCGATCTCTCTGAAGACAGACAAGAATATCTTGTAGAATTAAAGTTTAGTCAGACATTTTTTTAAATTCTAGACAAAAAATGTTGTTGAATCGACAGAAAACAATTGAAACAGAAGGAAACAATAATGGTACAGCTCATTGCTGAGTTCAGTTCTTCGAGAGTAAGAATTAAATTAGTTCTAAATTCCACAGATTATACTATTTGACTGCAATAGCGAACATTTCGACATAGATAAGGAGGAAATGGAAAATACTTAATGATCATATAAAGGCTTAAGTACTTAAAAGAGACTTGCAACGTATTTGTTTTATAATTTTCTTAATTAACTTCTAAAATTATGATGAAAAAATACGTTCAATAAAATTACTCAAATGAAATCCTACTTTTTATTCAAATTCGAAGAAAAAGTCAAATTACAATTAAAGGAAAAATATTCTTTACATATATGAAATATTTAATATATTCAATATAATCTTTAAAAAACAGAAATAAAATAATTCCATTTTTTTGGGCACAGATTAAGAATAATTTCAATTCTAAATGGACTTACGGAAGAGGATTATCTGCTGTAATGTGTTTCTGTATTAATTTATTTATTCTTTTTTACTTAAGAGAGATGAGATACTTCTTAGAAATAAATTCCTCTAATTTAAAAACATTACTTAAATAAAGTACGAATATGTAAAAGAAATATTTTCTTATTTTATATTTAACATGTCATTTCCGAGTTCTACTAAATTAAAGTTTCAATCGAAAATTTTTTTAAAAAGCAATTAAAAAACATTAGTAAAACACAAAAAGTTTGATAAAGCGAAAAATAAAAATATATGACATTGTTTAAGATAGAATTATAATATACACAAAAATATACTTTCTTACTTTCCTAGCTTTATCTAAAAATATGTTTGGGATGAACTAAGGCTAATACACATGTAGATCGAAACAATTTGGAATGATCATTTTTGCCTTTTAATAACTAATTTAAACAACAAACAATTTACTGTCAGTTTCTTGCTTTTCGTCTTATTTTTACTGGATAAATAATTTTCAATACAAAAAATTCAAGCGATGTTACTTTCTTGAAAAATCAATGACAGATTAAATATACATGTCAGGATTGTTTATTATTAAACGAAATGTAGAAATAGCTTTGGATAGTGATTAGGATGACTTGTATTTGAAAAGAACCCTGATTGCTTTGCTGAATAACGAAGAATCCGTTTTGAGAAAATTAGTTTTTAGTGTATATTATTTCTCAACATACCTTGTATTGATCTTTTCTTGCTATGCTTACCAACTCAAAGAAATGCTTTGAGTTGGTTAAGCATAGGTCATTCAATATTTTATTTTACATAAAATATAAATTAATAAATGTAATCCTAGGATGCCAAAATTTATTTAAAGATTCGACAAGGTATTTTTAAGCAAACCAACAGATACAAAAAAGCTGTTTTTATAGTACTCATGTCTAATGAATTAGTACTCATGTCTCTCTCTTGAAAGATGCGCATATTTTATTCTTAAATTGTAGTTCTTGAGTATGAAATCTATAAAAAATTCTGAAAGAACTTGGCATGAATAAGATATCAGGAATGTTTTACCAAACGATACTTATTCAGAAGCAAAAATTATAATTTATTTTTTATTAAACGATATTTATTGAAAGGCAAAAATTCTGATTTTTATTTTATCGAACCACATGTATTCAAAAGCGAAAGTTCTTATTTATATTTAATCAAACGGTAATTATTTATTAATTATTTATTATAAACGATATTCATAAACAATAAAATATAAATTTGATATGAGAAGCTTTTTCTGTTAAATCAAATAAGTGTTGGTGGTAGGTTTTCGTGCGGAACGTGGGCTTCCTGTTCCTGACATGACGTCACTTGCTTTCCGAATACGATTTCAGCACGTCACCAATAGAAATTCCAAAGAATTAATTATGAATTTATGTATGGTAGTTAATTGTTCAATGCTAATAAGATTAAATGCCAAACGTCATCAAATTATCAATAAACTACATTTTAAGACAACCCCAATATTTATCATACGAAAGCATTTGAGTAACAGGAAATAAAATCTCCGTCTTCTATCTGGTTTGTTTGTTAACACTGAAAATCCCTCTTGTTTTGATGTATGTCAATAGTGTTATTATGACAGAAGTGTATAATGTGTTGTTTAAAGTTAAATATCAATTTAGTCATTCATTTGAAAATTGTGTGCATATATAGGTACAATAAAAGTATTATCACATTTAAGAAAAGGTGCAGAACAAATATCTAGTTTGAGTTTCACACTGATCATTAGAGCACTAAGTCCGTAAAAAGTTCATGTTATGTGTCGTATAGGTATCGCGGAAGCATCATGGTTATTGATAGATATGGTGACGGATCAAATATGAAGAGTTGAGAAGTGGTACTCATCAACTGATCTGGCATTGAGCGTTGGGGTTTCGCTAATTTAGGAAACGCTGCTGTCACGGCGATTCTACGGGGCCGGGCCTAACTTCGGACGGTTTAACTTCTGAATTTGTCAAGTAGCTTCCTCTTTGCCGGCCATGCACGCTCAGCATTTTCCAGATTTCCGTGCTCCCTCTAGAGATTCCGATTCTGCCCCTTTTTTGTTGATCCACCCCCAAAAGAATTTAGCTCCATATCCAATGCTCTGACTAAGCAAGTTAGTCCACTCATCTCATATTCAATCACTGGCTGCTTGATCCCTCCCAATTCCTTATGTTCACAATGACGCAAGTCGTTCCATTTGATATTTGTTATTGCTTTTATGCGTTGTCGATGTGTAATCACGAAAACAGACCAGAATATCGATTTTTTAGTGCTTGAAAATACCTTCCAAGTCCTTAGCTTTCAAAGATACCAAGATCTTATAAATATTCGGAATATATTTCTAGTTAAAAGTTGTTCTATAGGTATTGTCACCTTGTAAAAACATGGTTCCAAAACTTTAACTCAATTTCTGAAAAACTGTGTTTTTTGCGATATGATGCTTTGTTCAAATGGTGATAACTCAACAGTGAATATTGATCTATTATACTTATTTTTATATCATTACAATCTTTATACTAATGCAGTGGATATTTTGACTCAGAGTTATTAGTTAAGAAATGAATTTTTAGTCGATTTTTAAATATTAAAATTCCTTAAAAAATCTTGATTTTATATGCTTCCTTGACGAAAAAAATTGAAATAAAAACCAATCCACTCTAGCAACTTGATATATGGTCAAAGCATGAATAAGTTTTGAAATAATTGTCAACAGGAATTATTTTGTTGAACAAATTAGAATTTCAGATATCACTGTTAAAAACATGCTAATTATCTAATCTATATAAATAAGAAGGGTGTGTTTGTTTGTACATTGAATATTTTCGACCCATTTCAAGTTTTCTATCCGTTTTGGGCCCTTCTGATGTAAAATCCGTGTCTTGCGCATTTGGTATCTGTATATGTGTGCCCGTGCTACGTCCAAACGGTTTGAATATATTTTTATGAAACTTTGTATACTGTGAGTACTTACATTTATTTAGTGACTGAACTTGGTTGCGTTAGTCTGTCTGTCCGTCTTACCGTTCAACGTCTGCTTTTGTGTCTGTGTGTTTGCACAAGTATCACATAAAATTTATTCCACCTATTTTAATGCAATGTTCTATATTTTATACATTGTATTTTAATTTAGTGAATACGTTATTTTACACTCTTTTGCTTACATATTTAGACGTTTCATGCTAAAACATCTGAGTAACTATACTTAAATCAACCATAATTTGGCAGTTTTGGAGTAGTTGGAAGGTATATTGAGCATTGCAATTACTTGAATTGTTTTACCAGTGCTGCTGAAAAATCAATTATTTCCCTCATAACTATTTTTACGGAATTTAAGTTCTAATACTTTATTTATTTTAAGCCTTATTTTTCTTTACGAAATATTAAAAAAATCTGAATGTTTGAGACAGACGATAAATAGAATAAAACATTATAAATAAAATATACAAAACAAGACCTTTCAAAATAGGACTGGTAGCTAATATGGCATCCTAGGTATTTTTTAATCGTTTGCTTTTTTTAATTCCTGTCCGTTATATTCCAATAATCTATTTTGAAGTGAAAAAACAGATACATTCATTACTTTTCATTTGAAACTTTTTAAAAATCTGTTTTAAGATGTATTTCTGGATTTTCAATTTGATGTTTTTAGTTCAATAACTGTATCTAAGGTGAGTGGTTTAATTAGTTTTAAAAACATTTTTTATCGTTCTATGATAATTCTGAGAAACGCTTTTGTTTTTAGATGACATGCAAGGCATTTTTATGCTCTGAAATATTCTATGAATTCTGCGTAACATTGGCACACTCTAGAGACTTTTCTTTCTTACTAAAAACTTAAATTCTACAAAAATGTAAAATGTTAAATATGACATTTATTTACATTTGTTAAATTGTGTATTTAACAATTGTGTACCTTTATTAGAGTGGGGTAGTTGTTACATTTTATGAATATGAATTTCAATTTATTAACGAAAGCGGAAGTTAGTTAACAAATTCAACCCGAGTAACGCCAGGTAATTCTGCTAGTTATATATAAATTAGATAATTAATGATTAGCTTAATCTGATTTTTTCACACTGAAATTATTTCAAACACAAACCAATTACATATAGTAAAAAAACTAGATTCTTAAAGTCAAAATTAAAAAAAAAAATTCTGAAGTACACCTTTAACACATTACAATAAAACACAATATATTTCTCATCAGATCATGTAAATAAGCATTTAGTGTCTCCGGAAAAACGTCAGTTAATGAGTTTTACCTGTAATCCGGCGATTTATGTATTTATCTTCATAGATGCTCGTTTGCTATCGGCAACAAAATTAGATTTAATCCATCAATAAACGCCATACGTCACATCAGTACGAAAAATCTATTGGAATTTGTTAATGTAATATTAATGTTTAAATAAAAACATTAACTTCGTCCGTTTTCCTGTTCTTCTATTATCAAAGAAAATATATACTCAAAAACACAAACTCAGACTATATATAAGGATATATAAAGCAAAGCAAAACACGTTTTCTTAATAAAAATTATTTACCAAAAATAAACTTTAACCAGGTTAGATTGTATTAAATCTCTGCTTAAGTTCACTTGATGTTCTTAAAAATTTATGCTGTCTTAATAATATAGGACTAGTCTTCGTAAAACAAAAATAGAAAGAATATTTTATAAGAATAATGTATTATTCGCGTTATAGTTTAATACTAAAAGGAGCATGTCCTACTTAGATTATTCAAATAGTTATTCATGTTACAGTGAAAAGAAAAACGTTGATTTCTTTTAAGTCTTTGTACATTTACGGTTACATTGACCAGTTTAAAATATTCAATGCTGAGAGATGTAACATAATTTATTGATCTAATATTCCCGAGCTTCATGGACAAAGCATATTTTAGTTGATAATCTCTTATTTCTATTATAGAGGCCGCGTTGAGCTCAGTTGGTAGAGTCCTGGTTTAGAAACCGGATGTTTTGGAGTTCGAGACTCAATATAACCAAAGACGATCGTGTACGTGGTGGCTGATGCACGTTAAATCTACTGTGGCCTTAAATGTCCTCACGTTGGCATGTTGTTATTGTTTGGAGAGTGGGTT
This sequence comes from Meta bourneti, assembly GCA_933210815.1. Taxonomy (NCBI): domain Eukaryota; kingdom Metazoa; phylum Arthropoda; class Arachnida; order Araneae; family Tetragnathidae; genus Meta; species Meta bourneti. The sequence continues at coordinate 27,550,576 of OW119928.1, forward strand.
GCCAGTCAGGTGTTGACCGCGTCATCTGGAAATGACGAGGTGTTGTCCTCCTTTCTTTCCCTTCGGAACTGATCCCGAACCGTTGCCAATAGCCCGTGGTGTTGCTCCAGTGCGATATTTCAACTACCTACCTATCTGTACAATATGTATTTGGTATTTACATTTCTTCCTCGAGATATTAAATTCATGTTTAATATTTTCGTTGAAGTATTCCTATCTGTACAGGTCGTTGCGATACAGTTCTATCTCAGATATATATCGCAACAACATGTACTTCAACACAGTTGCGGTCGCTTTGTTAGGAATTAAATCTCACTATTCAAAACCGGAAATCAAACTTTGCCGCCGTAACCACCTGTTGGTTGTCACGACGAGGTATCTCGTCATTAGCAAAACTAACCAGATCTTGATGGACGAGATATCTCGCCGAAACCACTTGGAGGGTTAATAAAGAGAGTTTCTCAAAGTTTGGTCTTTAGAGTTAAAGATTGTGAATGTGATAGGCATGAAAGTATCCGATGTCGCATAATGTAATAAATCAGTAAAAGTACACTCAAATTATTTCTCGTTAGAGTGATTGTATTGATCTCCTAGTGTGTGTTTTCTTAGTTATTAGATATTTACGAGATCATTTTTCTGTCAGGCTAAATACATGCTGGGTAGTGTTTCTGTGGCGTGGAATTTACTTCCTCTAAGTATTCCGGACATGACATCACTTGGCTTGCTTTCCGAACATGATTTTAATATGTTACCAATAGGAATTACAAAGAATGAATTCCGAATATATACATGATAGTTAATTGGTTATTGCTAATAAGATTAAATGCAAAAAGGCAACAAATTGGTGATAAACATTTTAAGGGAACCCCAATATTTATCATCCGAGGACAACACCACGTAATTTTGAACCACGGTCAGATGACGAGGCAACACCTGAGCTGGCACCCCACTCTCCAAACTTCCACACCACGCCAAAGTGACTCTTCCAACTGGTCTAACGCGACCCTCAAAACTCCAGATGTTTCTCTTGCATACATTCTGTAACACAGCAGTGAAAAACATTCATTTAAAACTATACAATGAAATTCGACTAATACAGTTCACTTTGCTGTTCGTTGGTTGAATTGAGCTTTATGGAGAAAGGGCCATATTTGGACATGGTGTTCCAAACACTAGACAGACAACATTAAGTAATGGACATACACACTCAAGAAAAATTTTACTAACACAAAAGAGGGAAATAACTATACTGCAAATTCAAGAACGCAATTTCACTTTAATGCGAAATTAAAAGGTCGAATAAGAAAACATCACTGAAGTCCACAAAAAACAAATGTAGAATAGAAAGGACAAAGGAAATGGCGGAGTAGCTCAGAGAATGGGAGCTACTTTGAATAAAAATATCTTAAATCCCATATGATGTCGCTTCGCATTTCAAAGTAGTACGCTTTATGTTTTAAACATGACCCAACAAGGACATTAACAGGATTCTGTTCGGTGGGATCAGCAACTTCAATAAGTACGTGATGTCCGCGATAAGTCCTTATGGAATGTGCGTTCCGTGCTCTGCTTGGAAACTGGATTGACCAATGCCGATGCTCAGTTGGGGCGATGCTTCTACGACCCACTCTCCAATTTTAAAGAGGGAAATCATGTTTTATGTATTTTTATCATGCCATTGCCCTAGAAGTATTTAAAAAACGAACAAAGAAAGATATGTCCAGGTGTAAAAGTTGGTTGCTTTCGGGATTCATGGCGCAAGGGCCATATTTGGCCAAGCTGCGCCAAACACAAGACAAATAACACAATGAGGGAGGGAGAGGTAGTTAATTAACGTCGCACCGGAGCAACCCAACGGTGACGGTCCGAGATCAATCCCTAAAGGAAAGATCCACAACGCCTCGTAATTTTGAATCACGGTCAGATCACAAGAACAACACCTAAGCTGACACCCCACTCTCCAAACTTCCACACCACGCCAGCGTGAGGATATTTGAGGCCACGACGGATTTAACGTGTATCAACCCCCGCGTACACGATGATATTTGATTGGACCTAGTTTCGAACTCGCAACCGTCCGGTTTCTAGTCCGTTGCTCTTCCAACTGGACCACCATGTCCCATCAATGAGGGAGGAGGAAAAAGCAAAAATAAGGGTAGACAAGGGTAAAAATGAAAATGAAAACTTTACTGACACAAAAGAGAGAAACATTCCCTTGGAGGTATCGAACCTGCACCTCCTTCCATTCGTAAAAATGTTATTTCGAGGGAATATGATGCATATATTTGTAGGTCATTTAAAACAATTACCTTATAACTCGGTCGGTTGGGATTTATGGCGCATGGGACCATATTTGGTCAAGGTGCAGCATACACAAGACAGACGTTAAGCAATGAAGACAGACGCAATGAAAATTTTACTGACACAGAAGAGAAAAGTACACCAAGGGTAAGTTACAGGAAATGTAACTGCACCGCCCAGAACTCGCAGGTTGTTAGCGCAGTGGGTAAGCCCAATGTATCACGGTGACCACTGTTTTCTGGAAGGTATTGTGAAGTCACTTGTAGGACATATTTGGAACAATTATCTTAAGACGGGTTGTTTGGATTTTATGGTGTAAGCGCAAATCTTCACCAAACAAAATACATCGTCAAGTAATGGACAGACACATTTAAAGTTTAACTGACACAAAAGAGCGAAATACTCCCAGGGAAAGTTACATGAATTGAACCTTCATCCGCCCGCAACTTGCAGATTGCTAGCGCAGTGGGCATTGAGACACTGGTCCCCCTTAACCCTCCTGCTGTCGTGACGAGGTATATCGTCATTGTCACAACCATTAGCAGATCTTGATGACAAGATATCTCATCACTAGAAGAAACCAGACTAGATCTTCATCTCGTCATCATAAAAAATCGGCAATGTCGTTACGAGATATCTCATTTGGAAAATTAGTCAGATCTTGATAGACATCTCGTCGGAATCACTTAAAACTCGAATTTATTAACTCCGCAAGTGTATTTTTGACTAGAAATAATCCTGTGATAAAACTATTACTACGCAAGCGATAAGTATTACACTACAATTTTAATTTTCAGCTCTAACTCACTTTTGGAAATACTACTTCAGATAACTAAAGCTTGTCTTTTGACAAGCTTTAGTTATCTGAAGCTTGTCTTTTGACAAGCTTTAGTTATCGGTTCATCCGATCCAATACTAAATTGTAATATCTGCTAGCTTATCACATAAACAAAACCTTCAAATAATAATTAGAAATGGTGCTCCAGCATCCTCTTAACCAAATGTACCACACTATCTTCACTTCACAATGACAATTTAATTGTAATATCTGCTAGCTTATCACATAAACAAAACCTTTAAATAATAATCAGCTATGTCGCTTCATCATCCCGTTAACCAAAAGTACCACACTATCTTTACCTCACAATGACAATCCCTACGAACCATGTTACAACATTAAATTTTAATATCACATAAACAAAACCTTCAAATAATAATCAGAAATGGCGTACATCATCCCGTTAACCAAAAGTACCACGCTATCTTCACTTCACAATGACAATCCCTACGAACCATGTCACAGCATTAATTTGTAATATCTGCTAGCTTATCACATAAACAAAACCTTTAAATAATAATCAGCTATGTCGCTTCGTCATCCTGCTAACCAAAGGTACCACACTATCTTCACCTCACAATGACGATCCCTACGAACCATGTCACAACATTAATTTGTAATATCTGCTTGCTTATCACATAAACAAAACCTTCAAATAATAATTAGAAATGGTGCTCCAGCATCCTGTTAACCAAATGTACCACACTATCTTCACTTCACAATGACAATTTAATTGTAATATCTGCTTGCTTATCACATAAACAAAACCTTCAAATAATAATTAGAAATGGTGCTCCAGCATCCCGTTAACCAAAAGTACCACACTATCTTTACCTCACAATGACAATCCCTACGAACCATGTTACAACATTAAATTTTAATATCACATAAACAAAACCTTCAAATAATAATCAGAAATGGCGTACATCATCCCGTTAACCAAAAGTACCACGCTATCTTTACCTCACAATGACAATCCCTACGAACCATGTAACAACATTAAATTTTAATATCACATAAACAAAACCTTTAAATAAAAATCAGAAATGGCGTACATCATCTTGTTAACCAAAAGTACCACACTATCTTCACTTCACAATGACAATCCCTACGAACCATGTCACAGCATTAATTTGTAATATCTGCTAGCTTATCACATAAGCAAAACCTTTAAATAATAATCAGCTATGTCGCTTCGTCATCCTGTTAACCAAAGGTATCACACTATCTTCACTTCACAATGACAATCCCTACGATGGATGGATGTTCAGGGTTTTATGGCGCAAGGTCCAAAAGCGGACAAGCTGTGCCATACACAAGACAGAATGTGACCCAATAAAAGTATAAAAGATTTAAAAATTAATAGTCGAAGATAAGACAATCCCTACGAACTGTGTCACAAAAAATACAACATCTCCAATCCATGAACCCGTCGTTTATTCCGCATGAAACCATCTATCTCCGAAATCAATGTCGCCAACACTAGTTCAACTCGCTACATCAATAACACTCAATCTCTCAATTTTTAAAACAAGCAGACAAGAAGTCGGAATTGACGTCACACGTTAGTCACATCCATCTTGCCGAACAAGGGTAAATAGAAAATGGAACAGAGAAAGCCTTCCGTGACGTCTTGGGTGTAAGGTATCGGTGGATCCATCCAATGATAACTCGTAATCTATCGATCACCACGTCTATTCATCGACAATGCTTTGCAATTGAGCAGAAACAGGAATTGAATCAAACGAATAGCTTCGCGAAATGGCTTCGGTAAGGGCATTGGGTAACATTTAACTAAACATTTTTAAATACGTTGAAAAAATGCAACAGAAACCAGATTTTGCGAGTTGAATAAAATAAAAAATTTAATTTAAAGCAACGTTTCGTTGGTCTATCGAAACTTTCCACGGAAGTTTTAAAATCGAAATTTTTCACAGGGGTTATAAAAAACGAGGTATATGATATTTTTAATTAACTTATCGTTGAAGCAACACAACGGGCTATTGGTGACGGTCCGGGATCAATCTCAAAGGGAAAGGTCCGACGACAACACCACGTAATTTTGAGCCACGGTCAGATGACGAGGTCACACCTGAGCTGGCACCCCACTCTCCAAACTTCCACACCACGCCAACGTGAGGACATTCGGTATATTTTGGTATTTTCAATTAACGTCACACTGGAGCAACACAACGGGCTATTGGTGACGGTCCGGGATCAATCCCAGAGGGAAAGTCCGAGGACAACACCACGTAATTTTGAACCGCGGTCAGATGACGAGGCAACACCTGAGCTGGCACCCCACTCTCCAAACTTCCACACCACGCCAACGTGAGGACATTCGAGGCCACGACGGATTTAACGTGCACCAGCCCTCTTTGTACACGACGTCCTTGGCTGGATTCGAACGCGCAACCCTCCGGTTGCTAATGCGTTGCTCTTCCAAGAAAGCGGGCTACCGCAGTCCCTATATAAAAAGAAAAAAACGAGATACGAAATTGTAGGTAGATAGTTCAATTAACATCGCACTGGAGCAACACAAAGGGCTATTGGCGATGGTCCAGGATCAATTCCATAGGGAAAGATCCGAGGACGACCCCTCGTGATATTATACCACGGTCAGATGACGAGATAAACACCTGAGCTTGAACCCCACTCTCCAAATTTACATACCACGCCAACGTGAGCATCAAAAAGGTCAAATACACTTTCATCATGGTCACCAATATCCTTGTAAAACAGTAAAAAACAGATTTTTCAAACATTAAAATGGTCGTACTAAAGAATATGTCCACTGACATCTGTGGGGCCGTCGTGGCTCAGTGGGTATGTCCACTGCGCTAGCAACCTTCGAGTTGTAGGCGTCGCAGGTTCGATTCCTGTCAGGTGCATTCCTCCCTGGGTGTATTTCTCCCTTCTGTGTCAATAAAACTTTCATTGCATGTCTATTACTTGATGTTGTATGTCTTGTGTCTGACGCAGTATGGCCAAATGTTGCCCTTGCGCCATTAATCCCTCCAACCAACCACTGTATTAGAATGAAAAAAAATATGTTTATTCTTCAAACCTTAAATCTTTGCATGAATTATGATGCTTTCTCTTCGATTGGTACTTCAAACAGAAAATCATATTTATTTTATGTACAAAAATGTACATAATAATTTGTTGTTTTAAGGTGAATTATAAATTTGTGTAGTTGTATTTTTGAGTCGTAAAGTTAGTCTCTTGATGGAGAACCTCCATAAAAATTTGAAAAATAGAAGTTGGTCTTTATATTCCAAGGGTACTTTTAACAAAACATGACTTAAAACTGAAGAACGCTTAATAATTTACAACTTACTCCTTTGAATTTCGTTTTAGAAGCAAACTCATAAATTTGATTACCGGAATTTAAAATTCAGTTTCCAGATACGTGATCTTAACAAAAACGGAACTGAGACACCTTAAGTAAGACGATCGTCTCTTCCCAGCTCGATCACAAACCAGTAAGGGACGTCACGTGACACAGCTAGTGACGTCAGTGTATCAGATTGCGTGGGATACCATAGCAACAAAAATTTAGCTCCACAAATCAACGCCTACTCATACACACATCCTAAAAAAATCGTGCGAAATAGCAAATTAAGTAAATTTTATGCCACAGATTCGATATCGAGGGAAACCATAGAGAAAATAGCCGAAAGCCAAATTATCGTGGAGACACTAATCGAACACAACCAATTTTGTGACTAGTATTGACTTAGATATTGGGAAAAGATAAAGTTCCTTTCGATAAAGTGTCACTGTACTGTCAAAATGTCTTTCGGCCTTTCATTGATTCGTTTGGTTTGTCATTCTACGTTCAATCATTGTACTAGAGTCAATTAGAACAGTTTATTGGTTTGTGGCGTTTCAGTGTATATCTATTTGATTACGTTTGAAATACAAGTTGCGGTAATTGCAATTTTTTTCCTGCTCTCTTGAAAAGTCTAATAACCCTAAATTTTTAACAACCAAAATTTCTAACTCCTAAAACTCTAGGGTAAGCGGTAGTCAAGTTGTATGAGTAATAGATTAACAACCGAAAGGCGGCGAGTTCAAAATTCGGTCCAACCAAAGACTTGTCGTGGCCTCAAACTTCCTCAGGTCGGCGTGGTGTGAAAGTTTGGAAAGTGGGGTGCAAGTTTAGAAAGTGGGGTGCCGGCTCCTGTGTTGACCTCATCATCAGACCGTGGTTCAAAATTACGTGGTGTTGTCCTCGATCTTTCCCTTCGTGTTTGATCACGGACCGTCGCCATTATCCCGTTGTGTTGCTCCAGTGCGACGTTAGTTAGAAATATCATACCTGATCTTTCTCTTCGGGATTGATCCAGGATCGTCTCCAATAACACGTTGTGTTGCTTCAGTGACACGTTAATTAACTACGCAACTACCTACATAAACTACTCCAAAGTACCTATCACTCTATATGATAACCGAGTGATTAAGGTCCTGGCCCTCGGTTAAACAGACTCTGGGTTCGATTCCCACTCGTGATATGGATGTTCGAAGTCACTTCCAACCGATCTAGTCCTATCATTTCTTAGTTTTGCCAAGAAAACAAAATTACGGCACAGTGACAAACTGAATACAAACTAACTACGTTTGAAATTTTCACTTGCTTAATTTTCCAAGTGGTTTCGAAGAGACAACTCGTTCATCACGATCTGGCCAATTTTGCTAATGACGAGATTTCTCACCATCAAGATCTAGTCAGTTCTTCACACACACACATAAGATATTGCCGATTCTTCGATGAAATCTGATCATTTATTAATGACAAGATATCTTGCTCATCAAAATCTGATCACTTTTCTTCTGATGACGAGATATCTCGTTCATCAAGATCTGGTCAGTTTTGCTAATGACGAGATATCTCGTGGAGTCAACTACCAGGAGGATTACTAAACACTAGTTCAGCTTTTTTATGGGCAATACTCATTAATTTTATGGAAAACCCCAGACCTATTATTTTTTCTGATGTGAATACGCCTTTTAATTCGTCCCTGGAAACTATCGTATACGAAAACTATCTGCGCAAAAACAGCAGACTTTTCGCTCTACTATCTCGTAAACTATAAATGGTAATTTAATTATTGTAATTTGTTAGAGGGTTTGTGTTCATGTCTAAAATGGCGAATAGTGGGGTGCAGTGGTGAGAGGTATCTTTTGCGAGTGAACACTGAAAATGGCCGCTAGGAGTTTGGGCCCTGTAACTCTGGATTGCAACTAGATAATACTTAAAAGTTGGTGTGTATTTGTGAAGAATAATTGGATTTACAATACTACCTAGCATTAATAACCGATAAAATAAAATGCGCTAAGCTATAAGTCGATAAGCGTTGTGCTGAAGAAAATTTCATGTCGAATAATTGCAAAGGAGATCAGCAGAAATGTAAGAATAGTTTATCATCGTGAAAAAAATCTTGAAAAGAATGAGAAAATCCCAAATCGACTAATGCCGAACGATGCAGATTGTACAGAGAGCATAAGAAATCCGAGAGCGTCAAAGCCGACGCAAATGCTTCAAGGGCGCCGCTGCCTGAACCGATGGATATAGACTTGGAGTGTCTTAACTTTGAAACATTAAACGATGAAATGAGAAGGAATAACAATATTACTGTCGCAGTTTGTTCTGAAGAGTTTGTAAGAAGATGGCAATGGGCCTATGTCCATTTCTAATCGGCATTTGTCAAGGAGTTCGGTTATGTTTGTAATGTTTGTGATAACATGGTTTATGAAAGATTTGAAGCCAGTTTACAAATTTTACTTCATTAAAAGAATTTCCGAGTGAAGATATGGCATCGTTTCATTGTGTAACACTTGTCGCCGAACATTAAATGTTAATAAGGTACCTGCTTTCTCCAAGTCCAATGGATTTGCTTATCCCCAAAGCCTGATGGATTGCAACCACTGGATTCTGTCAGTGAAATGTTGTTAATCTCTCTGAGATTGCCATTTATGCAAATAAGGAGCTTGAGTTATGAAGGAAATTATGGTATAGCTCATCAAATAATAAATGTTCGTACCAATATTATTCTAGGTATCAATATACCCATTGATACCAGTGACTTCAATATTGAATTGTTCAAGGCAAATCGCTTATAGACTAAATGCAAAGTTAGTTCAATCTCAAGTACATTTCTACACAGCCCACTATTTTGGGCAACAACATGTACAGATTTAATCTTTCTAAGAAACAACGATGTAAAACACTATGTCATATTTATATTACTTCTAGCATTGGATGTTGATAAATATAGTTATACTTAACTTTATACCAAAGGTTTATTCATTTACATCTCTCTATTCCTGTAACAAAGATTCACGGCTTAAGCGATTGCGGTTGTGTCCCCGTACACAACCCACCCTATTTTTAGATTTTCTTATTCATATGTATTCATAATTGTGCGATGATGACACTAAACTTCGCAGCTCGAAACCTTAAAAGTAAAAGCAAAATACCGATACTATATTTAGGAAGTTAATTAACGTCGCACTGGTGCAACACAACGAGTCATTGGTGACGGTCCGGGATCAACCCCGATGGGAAAGATCCGAGGCTAACACCACGCAATTTGGAACCACGGTCAGAAGACGAGGTCAACACCGGAGCTGGTGTCCTCGTCACACTAGTTTCCAAACTTCCATACCACGTTTTGAACTCTCAACCCTTCGGTTCTGTTACTCTTCCAACTGGGCTATCGCGGCCCTATATTATTCGGAATTAGGATTTTTTTATTCACTTTTATAGCAAACGAACCAGTGTGAGAAACACTTAGCTAGTCTATTCTAAAATCCACTATTGCGGGTGAATTTCCTTACCTCGTTCCGTATATAAAATAAACTCTAATATGTTTCCAAATAAATTTAATCTACATTGATTCGATGTCTAAGGAAATTTGTTAAGTTCGATTTGTTTTTCTATTTTACTTTATTGGTTAGGCAACACATTTTAAATAAATAATTCCTCTGCTTTTCTTCCCAATGTGTCTGCCTCTCCTATAACGTTAATCACTTATGGTACGTCACTGCTTAAATATGCAACAGTATAAGTAATGACCGAAATGCTTAGACTGTTGCATAATTCAAGGATCCTTCTTTTCCTTACTTAAGTGTGCTTTGGACTATGATAATACTGCAGGGTAAATAGGAAACATTTTAGACAGCCTCGAAATAATAAACTAAGAGAAACTGGTGTGAATGTGGAGAATATTTATTCAATCTATATATCTGCTATCAAAATATTTTTTTGCATAAAATGGAAGTCTTGTGATTTTCGGTGATACGAATTTTAATCGATATAAACTTAAACCATAGTTATATATCGGAATAAACTATAATCTCATATTTAAGTTAACAATCCAAGTGGTTTTGACCAGATATCTCGCCTATAAAAATCTGAACAATTTTGCTGATGACGAGATATTTCGTCATCATAATATTGCAGTTTCGAGATCAAGATCTGGTCAAATCACGAGATATCTCGTCCATCATGATTTGGTCAGTTTTGCTAATGACGAGACACCTCGTCGAGACAACCATTAGGAGGGTTAAAAGAAAATTTTTTTAGTTAACAAAGAAATTACTTAATAATTCTACAAAACCGATTTTATTTCAGAATACATAGAAAGCTTTGCTATATGAATAAATTAATGAATTTCTTTCAACTATGAAGCACTGATAAAAGGTTTTTTAACTTGCTTTTTTGAAAAAGTTTGTAATGGTTGGTTGATTGTACTTTTCTGGGGCGGAAGGATCATACACTACTGTTTGTGAAAATTGCAACACCATGAAGGAATCATGCAAATTAAACGAAATTTGCAGGAAATGCAAAACAGGTTAGGATATGCAAATGATTAGAATTACAAAGCCGTCACGCATGTGTGGGCCGAGAAACACCCTCTAAACTTCACAGTGAGCCGTATATAAAAAGCACTGTAAAGTTTGGTTAAAATGTATGTATCGTCGTTTGACTGCTGTAAATGATTGATTAGAAGTCAATATGCCTCGCCAAAACCGCAGAGTGCCATACGAGCAACTAACGAGTTCGAACGGGGCCGCATGATCAGCCTCCGTGAGAGTGGATTTTCGTATCGTGAAATCGGGGTGTAATGCCACAACAGTGATGCGTGTGTGGAAGAGATGGACCATGGAGAACCGGACAAGTCGAAACCCCGGTAGTGGGCCACGCAATATGACTTCACCACGGGACGACAGACACCTCATCCACATGGCAGTGCCGGACCGTACAGGGTCCTCTCGTGAGTTGGCAAAACATTGCAACACGTCTATAGGTGTGTCATTGTCTGCCTCCACGGTTCGTCGACGTCTGCTGCGCCATGGGCTACGTGCAAGGATTCCCCTGCGCAGGATTCCCTTGAGACTCAACCACCGATGCCTCCGGCTACAATGGGCTCACCAACACAGCCAATGGCGTATTGATTGGCAACAAGTCGTCTTCTCAGATGAGTCTCGCTACAATTAGGACTATAACGCTGGACGCGTACTCGTCAGACGCTACAGAGGTGAACGCCTTCTTCCGGAGTGTCTTATTCAGCGTCATATTGGACGAATCCCTGGTGTTATGGTCTGGGGCGCTATTGGATATCATGGGCGATCCCGCCTACTCCAAATTGTGTGGACCCTGAACAGCGGGCGCTATATCAGGGCGGTTGTGGAGTCCGAGTTCCTACCCCTCCTGCAGCGCATTCTCGGAACTGTATTTTTCAAGACAATGCAAAACACATGTTGCTCGGAAAGTACAATCCTTCTTCAGTGCACGACAGGTTCCGCTTCTTCCATGGCCTGCACGTTCCCCGGATATGTCGCCCATTGAGCATGGCTGGGATTACATCGGACGGCGACTCGCTCGTACCGATCGTTGGGTAGAGAGTATGTCTGAACTTTGACATCAGATAAAGGTCATCTGGAATGCCATTCCTCAGCATGGCATTCAGAATCTGTATGATTCGATGCCACGACGTGTACAGACTCTCATCGCTGCGCGTGGCGGCTGCAGAAGATATCGATTTTCGGCATTATTTTTGTCTTATTGCTGTGTAAATGTGATCGTTTATTTAAACCACTATAAGTAATACGTGGAATAAATTTCATATATTTCTGTGATGATTCTTTCATAGTGTTGCAATTTTCACAAACAGTAGTGTATTTGGCGAAGCTATGTCAAATCCAAGACAGATAACTTGAAGTTATGGACATACCATTCAAGGAATATTTACTAACACAGAAGGGAGAAATACACCCAGGGAGCAATCGAATCTGCGCCGCCAACAACTCGCAGGTTACTTTTGCAGTGGGTAACTCATTGAGTCACTGACCCAAGTTCGCAATACAGGTTATGAAAAGATTAGATATTTAGATGTGTAGAAAACTTCAGTACCAAAAATCAAACGTTCATCTAATATGCTTAATTCAGTTGTATCTGTAAACTAAATTTGCAATTTCCTTTTAAACTGTGATTTATAAGACAAGTTAAAAAGTTGATATTAAGACAGGAAACAAAATTTATATTCGACTATATACGAATATTATGCATAGCACTGGCCACTATAACATCTGAGTTATTTGGTTTTGAATGGTTTGTAACTATTTACTAAACTATCATCAGGGATCTGGACCACATTCTGTTATGTGAGTTGGATTATATATAATGTTTACGGCAATGTTTTGTAAAGGATGGTTAAATATACCGTGATGGTTAAATGGGTGATTAAATGGACCATGAATATATCGTGGACCTATATTGAAATTATAATCCAAAACTATAGTTTTATGATAAAAGTGGGCATTTAGTTCTTTTTGTCTGACATCTAATAGGACTTGTTAATTTAAAAACGTTTATTGTAAACTCTCTACGTCTCAACGAGGTACCTCGTCATTTACAAAACTGGCCAGATCTTAATGGACAAGATATCTCCGTTAAAAAAAAAATCATTCAAAAAATCATCATCATTCAAAAAAATTTAACTGATATTGATTTCGTCATCATCGAAAAACGGCAATACCTTTATCCTTCGGAATTCAATCGGCCTTATTACGAGAAATCTCGTCATTAGCAAAATTGGTCAGATCTTGTCATAACGAGATATCTCGGCAAAACCACGAGGAGGGATACAGAAGTATTACGCGAATAATACCTTTTTACATTTTTTTGTTACCCGTTCTATAATCACGAGGGCCGCGGTAGCTCAGTTGGAAGGGCAACGGCTTAAGAACCGAAGGGTTGCGAGTTCGAAACTCGGTCCAGCTTAAGACCGTTGTGTACGTGGGGGCTAGTGTATGTTGAATATATTGTGGCCTCAAATATCCTCACGTTGGCGTGATGTTGAAGTTTGGAGAGTGGGTTGCCAACTCAGGTGTTCTCATCATCTAAACGTGGTTCAAAATTACGAGGCTTTGTCCTCGGATCTTTCCCTTCGGGATTGATCCCGAACCGTCACCAATAGCCCGCAGTGCGACGTTAATTAACTACCTACCTATCTTGTAATTACGGACCTACATCATTTTCTCCGTGTGCTTTACTTGCACACGGCGTGTAATTTAGCTTAGTTATTAATTTGAGCATGCTATTCACTTTTTATGTCCAGACAACCACATCTATGGGCCTCTTTTGTTAATTATGTGACCAAAGAAAAGCTGCGGTATTCTATTTATACTCAATTAATACAGCTTCTTTATCCATCATAAACTACATCAATAAAATCGACATAAATTCGATTTTTATGGAGGGAAAAAAATTCTTTCCTTCACAAAGGAATTACAGCTACCCAAATCTGAAAAAAGAATGTCGCTTTTTCATTTGCCGGAAAAAGTTCTTTTCAAGCAGGAATCAAAAAAGCCGGCGCGCTGTGTGGATAATTAATCAACCGGTGAAAAGAATGTAACTGGCCGTAAAAGCGTTTTTTCATTGCGTTGACGTTTTCAGTGGGCCACTGGTGTTTTTTTAAACGTTTCACAATTACTCTAATTCAGTGACACTCAAGTATTTGTCAATCCCTGTTTCTGTGTTACGTGCAGTAAGTTTTATATTGAAACTTTACACTTCTTGAAACTTTCCCTTACTACTTCACGATATTTAATGTATTGGCAAGACGTTTTAAGAAATAAAGTACAGTTACTATTTAGTTTATATTTAACTCATTTTTATTGATCCATATAGGTGATCGGAATTGATCGCACGGTAATATCGGGGCTCAGTGAGTATATCCACTGCGTTAGCAACCTTCGTGCTGTAGGCGGCGTAGGTTCGATTTCTGTCAAGAGCATTCCTCCCTGGGTGTATTTCTCTCTTCGGTGTCAGTAAAAACTTTCATTGTGTCTGTCTATTACTTGATATTGCACGTCTTATGTCTGACGCAGCATGGCCAAATATGGCCCTTGCGCTACTAAACCCCAAAAAACCAGCAAACCACATGATAATACCATCACGCGATTCATTGTCAAAAACCATCCCGATAAAGTGGAGTTTCTCGACAGGGCATGGAAGTTTATTGGTTGTTTTGTGGGTTTTATGACGCAGGGCCATATTTGGCCAGGCTGCGCCAAACACAAGAAGGACAATGAGGGAGGAAGAAAAAGTAATCGCAGAAGGGCAAGCGAGGGTAAAAATGAAAGGGAGGAAAGATCACTAGGGCACATATTGGTTGTGATGCCTGTACACACCTTAAGAAGATGTGCCTTGAGGACGATTGGACGTATAATTCCGGATTGGTGCAAGATTAATTACAATTATCAATGTTGTATTAATTGTGACCAAAATACTTATTTATGATGCCCAAACGTTAACCCTCCTGGTGGTTGTATCGACGAGGTATCTCCTTATTAGCAAAATTGAACAAATCGACGAACAATCGGACGAGATATCAACTCCATAATGCTCCGTCCAATCCAAAAATGGAGAAGGAATCACGTGGTGTGATTATTGTGCTATTGATTCTGATCTTGTACATAATATGTGCATTTTAAAACTTGTAACTGTTATAACCCACTGTGTTCAATTGTACGCGTGAAAATGGCATCACTATTCAAATAAAATCAATTTTATTGAAACTAAATGTACTTTTAACAAATCAAAGTGTCCATGTATTAAATTGAATTATTCATTTTCCAAACTACTATTCGGGGTTGCATAACAAGTACATAAAATCGCTAGAAAACTTTAAGAGAAATTAATTCAGATCAATTTTGTTAATTCGTTGCTTGAATGTAAGGGCATGTGCGAAAATATTCAATATGGTTAAAAATTATTTGATTTCAATATCTTAGCAATGTACCAAGAGAAACTTGTTTAACCTCCTTCAAAACTCCATCAACAAAATATACTCCCTGAATTAGTGCAAATTTCAAAATTGTTCGCGTTGATTTCAAAGTCGCATATTTGTTAAGAATTTTAATTATGGATTTAAATTGTTTTAAGTATTGAAATAACGCAGTTTATGATCAATGCACGAATAAATAATTATAATTAAATAAAAATGTTAAAATATTTTTCTCTTACCTTCGTATAAGAGATGGTTTTTGAATTTTCCACGAAACATATTTCGCAAAATTTAAAACGTACATTAAAAAGAACTGGTTTGTAAAAATAAAGAGTTTCAAGTACAATTTCTACTAGGGGTAAAAATATAAAGCCATATACTATACTAATTTTAATAAATATAAATTCTCATTTATTAATTACTGATTTTTATTTTCAAGAGCTGTGAAGCTATGGAATTTAGATTACTTTTAAAATGAAAAAACAATTATAACGATGATACTGAAATGTAAAACTGTAAGATATTGAAACCACTCAATGATATGAGATATTTGAAACCATGCAATCATTTTTCTCTCATAAAAATAATGAATATTCGTTCTTTCGACTATACTGAGCTCAAACAAATGCTTTTTAATTTTCTAATCCAAAGAACAACACTTTTTTCTGTAGAGACATATCTTATATAAGTTGACTTTCCAAAAAGTAGTCCTTTTCCAAGACGCGTAGTAAACCAGAGTGTTAAGCGTAATGATGATAGACCTTTTTCCTCTTCCATTTTTATTCCTAACTTTCCTGAATTCCAGTTTTCCTGACAGCAAGCAGAGAAAAATTTCTTTTTGTGAAATTTTTAAAGCTTTCAAGTGCAACTAACCTAAAAAAGTCGCATTCTTAGGAAATAAAGTGTCTTCTCTTTAAATTAAAATCTTGGAAACATAAACCAAAGAAAAAAAAGCAATTCTAAAAAATAATTAAACCTTAATATTTGTTAACACGGGAATATCTTATTCTACTATTTTTTTTAATTTTATAAAAAAATGTTTATTTTGTAAATTTAAATTGCTATATGTAAAATCCCTTGCGGTTTGCATTTTCGAACACAAAACAATGAATTAATAAAAATAGTTTTGTAAACAATCCTTTGTAACAAAAAAGATTATGAATTGAAATTGCTTAATAAACTCAAATCCAAAAATCTAATTTAATATAAAGTAAAACAGTATTTTCTTCAACATATGACAAGGCGAATAAATTTTTGGAAAACCTTTTTACCTTGTATCCGTTTCTTTTGACATTGATTTCGCTCTTTTTCTAGTCCCCGGACATCGCTTTTTGCGTTTTCAGTAAAAAATGCTTTTGCTGTCTTCGAAAATTCTATTTGCTCTCGCGGTGTGTTTGTTTGGGATTTCCAATGAATAGAGAAGAAATGAAATCCACTGCGGGCATGTTTTTCGAATGAAAAAATGGCAAAAAGGCATTGTGGCATTTTCTGCAGAAAAATACTGGATTGATGAAAGTAGAAATAATCCCAAGACAGATTTCCACCTTAACTTTTTTACTTAAATGTAAATCAGTGTTTTTGCTGGAAGCTGATAATCAGTTCCAAGGAAATGTTTTGTAACAGAAATTGTTGTCCGCAAATTTTCAGACGTCAGTTAAATTGACTCCACGCTCATTGGTTGTAATTATCACTTCGGGTTTTCTACTTCATAGACCTCAGAGGTACATCTTTAGGTATGCACGGGCAACCCGAAGTACCCGAGTGATTTGTATCTCCCTTCTGTTTTACCCTCACCTACCTTTCTGTCTTTGGCTTTTTTCCTCGCTTGTTGTCTTGTGTTTGGCGCAGTTTGGCCAAATATGTCCCTTGCGCCATAAAACTCAAAGCCAACCCACATAATTCGTTTTTATCAAAGGTGACTTTTTTTATACATTACATATTTTCCCCTGCAGCTGTTATATCACTTAAACTGCAACATCCATATCATCAGCATGATTAACTCATGCTTTAAATTTACATTTTATTGGTGGTTAGACTATATTAACGTATAAATTTGTAGACTTTCAGACTTGGTATATTGATATTATGCCTTGCGTTTGGCGTAGCTTGTCCGCTATTGGACCGAAATCAACCAGTCAACTTCATAAGAATCATCTCAATACCTTCAAGTTGACCTTTGGGCAATGAGGTCGAATAAAGTCCAACCCTCTGACTCTCCTCTTTTCGAGTAGTGTGTTATTGCTGTTTCTCTCAATTAAACACACATAATGATTAAAAAACCACATCTATTGGTTGAAAGATTCCTCCAAAGATCCTAATGGTTAAGAACGCCGAAACTCGCTGAGAATCATACATAGACTACAAGTTGCCAAACGGATGTATGCGTATGATCTCCCCAGAGGTCTATAACAAAAGTTTTCAAACTAAGTTATGGCTCCTTTGCCAGATATGACGGATGAGTTCCATTCACATGACCAGTATTTGGTGGTAAAACTTTACTACTCAAAAAGCAGCATTTAGGAGATATCGGATGTTGAAGTGATTAAGAAATCTTGAATGACTATCACAAATTTCCTAAAAGGGGACGTTTGAAAAGTATGGAACTTTACAAGTGTTACCAGAGGATGAGGACGCAAATCTATAATAAATCCAGATCTTCACACAGCTGCATCGACCTTCTAATGGAATGGACGGATCATGTGGGTGGTGTGGCTGTGGTAAGATCTCTGAAGTGTAAATCGCAAATCGACAGCCGATTGGCTATGGAAGCACAGACTAGTGCTTTTGATCGCTGTTTGTAATCACTTTAACCAATTAATAATTTAGGATTCGTGCTTTTACCCACAACCACGTGACAGATCTTCAAATCGAGCAATTGGTAGAAATAACATGGAGCTGCGGGCACATGCTCCGTCTATTACATTTTAAGGTCGATGCATAGTTGTCAGTGACGTAGCAACTTCAGCAGTGCTCGGGCAGTATCCAATCAAATGTATATGGCGTATGATATGGTGAGAAAATCATGTGTAAATTGTTTCCCATGTAAGACCAACCGATGTTTTTCCCGAGGAACAGCGAGGATGTCTCGAATTTGCCATATTTATACAGGATGGAGTACCCCCTCATATTGAATAGAGTTTGTAACAAATATCATGGCAACATTTTACAAAAGACTGAAAAATTAGTGGAGGGTTTCAAATGGCCATTCGCTTGATCTTATTCGCTATGACTTTTGGTTGTGAGGGTATATAAACACTTGGTGCAACTAGGAACCGTACCATAGAAAAGATTTTATTGATCAAAGGTCAAAATGAATAGAAGTCACGCAGAAATATTGTAGATTCCCGGACGGTGTTCCCCTCAGTGTTAAAATGAATATTCTGTTTTCAATGGCAATATATAGTTATACTGAAAGAAATCAAACACTATTGAAGCGAAATCTCTGCATTCTTATCTTTTTCTGTTCATATATATTTCGATTCCCGTCTATAAAAACACACCAATGCCTCACTTCCTTTAAGCCCTTCAAACTTAAATCTTATTTGCACAGCGAAAAACAAACACCCTTTCACAAATACATTAGAACAGTCGAAATAAGCAGCGAATATAAATTTTTTTTGGAAAAGGAAGTGGCAACTGTATACTATGACCATAAGCGAGGTATATGGACTCTGAAATAAACTATCTGATTTCAATTGCTTGAAAAATTTATTTTTGTCACCTAAATGGATACTTCCGTTAAGATTTTTTATGGTGTACTATTTCTTCATATTGAAGTTTTATAACTTTTCCCCAAAGAGCATAAAAGAGATCATCACCAAAAATGTAGCGCTATAAAATATTCCCCCCAGATTGCTCTTCAGAGAGGGCAGGGTAACGCCTGACATTTAAGCATTGGAGATTTGCGAGAAAGTGTGGGGCTGTTTTGTATGGGTTTGACCATACTGACCCACTTGTGTTCCATGGGCAGAAACTTGATACATTTTATGGCCTTCTGTATGGTTGCAAATTTTTACCTTAAGGCAGAGAGAAACTTTCTAAGGTCTTTTACCTCATTTATTATGGTTTTTCATATCTAGAAGTATTTTTTCTTGAGGTACAATTTTATATCAGGTGATAATATATTTTTGAGTTTGTATCCATATTAAACTTTATTCTTTATATATTAATATCAATCTTTAGACGTACAATTTTTCGTAGGAATAACATTAAGATATTTTTATAATGAATTAATCTTAAATAAATTTAAGTCCACATCTTTATAGAAATAAAAATAGCTACATTGTTTGTAAAATTCAAAAAACTGTTATTTGGATTGATTAGAAAAATAATTTTTAATGCTCAGTTTTCATTAGGTATCTATAACTAAACAAATCAATTTAATTTATAGTCAGAAAAAGCATACAGTTTAATGTGGAAATAGGTTTTTTTAATATTGAAGGTACTTTTAACTTCCCGAGAAAAACTTTCTTCACAAAATTATTTTATATGCTATTAAGATACTTCGATACCCAGAAATGATAGTTTTCTAAAGTGGGTCCCCATGGGGTAATATCTCCAAATAGCTACATCACCCCCTCGTGGCTAAATAGAGGAATGTAGCTGATTGGGAACAGCAGCAAATGATGAATATAGAACATTTAGAGGGTAAAAAGTTTATTTTATTTAGGGTTATTCCCTAAACGGGGGTTACTCCAGGAATGAAGAGGCTTAACACTTAGAGGTGTCGCACGCATATATCCGTTTTGCAGTCGGTAGTCTTCAGTATGATTTCTTATCCACTTTGACCTTCCATATCAATAGAATATTTTCTAGGATTATTTTCAATAGATGTGATTACTTAATCATAATGAGTGTTATTGAAGGGGAAAGCGAGTCAAAGCATTTGTGAAATAGCAGCATTAGTAGCATAAACTTAAAAAAATTGTAGCAGTATGAAGCAAAGTTTAGTAGTAATATATGAAACACGTAGATCTCTTCAAGAAATTTAAATTTTAAATTTAAAAAACTCTAAGTATTTTATAATGTTTCATGGCAATCTAGCAACCAGATTCCCATGTTTTTCATTCATGGTTGCCATGCCTCGGGGACAAAACTTCGAAATTGGCTTTCCTTGGAAAATTTTCTCCCTGAAGAAAAATCCGGAATATTTTTCCGTCTATAAGTTAAAAAAGACTAAATTTTAGTTTGATCTTTGGTGAATTTTCAAAACAAATCTGCAAGTTTCGAAAAGTCGCCAAATTTTTTAAAATAGCAGCTTTCGAAATGATTTTGTTTAAAAAGATACCTTTAGCCGCCAAGGTTGAAAAATACGAACGAAAGTCGCCTTTTGCAGCCCTGGATACTACACTACTTGGGATATCTCGCGACGTTCAGTCGGTAGTAAAGTAGTAAACATGTTTACCTTGGATTTTAAAGCGAAGAGCAATAGCCATAAAAAGTAAATTTATAAAAGTAACGTCAAAATGATGTCTCTGGACCATTTGGCCTTTAAATATATTATGTTAAGGACCAGAGCTTGCGCTCATTTTTAACTCAAATCAACATTTGATCGAGCAATGTTTCTAGAGTTCTGGGAATAACGATACAGGAATAATTCAGAGCTAATGAATGATGCCTTCGGTTTTATGGCGCAAGGTCCGAAAGCGAACAAGCTGTGCCAGATGCCTTCGGGTAAACAAGTCCTGACAGGTTTTCCCAACGATGTTTATCAATGCCGATCAGTATGATTTAGCAGCTTAAGGAATACTGACTTGTGCATAAGTGCTAAATTGGCACCTATGAAAATGCTGAAATTGTCAGCCATTATTTTATTTACTTGTGAAGGTGTTACGAGAGAGGCACCCAGCAACTATAATCTGTTTTCTGTTTTCAGAATTAAAAAAAACCTCTCCGATGTGTGAAATTTCAGGACGTAAATGACGTAAACGGTTTGAAAGTTAGTATTTATTTATTTTATTATTTATTTATTTTATTATTTCAATTAACGTCACACTGGAGCAACACAATGGGCTATTGGTGACGGTCCGGGATCAATCCCAAAGGGAAAGATCCGAGGACAACACCACGTAATTTTGAACCACGGTCAGATGACGAGGCAACACCTGAGCTGGCACCCCACTCTCCAAACTTCCACACCACGCCAACGTGAGGACATTTGAGGCCACGACAGATTTAACGTGCACCAGCCCCCTTTGTACACGACGGTGTTTGGCTGGATTCGAACTCGCAACCCTTCGGTTGCTAGTTCGTTACTCTTCCAACCGGGCCACCGCGGCCCAGAAAGTTAGTAAGAGGCCATAAGCTTTTTCAGATGGTAAGAAAAACTAGGGGTTACGAACTGGGACACGTGCGTACAATTAATCCACCAAGTGTTATTGCCAAGATATACTATATAACAGTATATATTGCCCAAGGTCTGGTCAATTTTACAAAGGACGAGATACCTCGTCGACACAAAACTGCCATATGCCATATGGGAATGAAGTTCCAAGTAGGAAAAATAAATTGTCTCTTGCCCAGAACTGATGACAATTTGGAACAGATTCTTACACCAAAGCATGGTAGTTTTCGGTGAAATAGTATCTCGTCATTAGCAAAACTGACCAGATCTGGATGGTAGGTAGATATTTTAATTAACATCGCACTGCAGCAATCCAGCGGGCTATGGGCGATGGTCCGGGATCAAACCCGAAGTTAAAGATCCGAGGACTATACCACGTCATTTTGAACCACGGTCAGATGACGAGGTCACACCTGAGCTGGCACCCCACTTTCCAAGCTTCCGCACCACGCCATCGTGAGGACATTTGGCGTCATGGCAGATTAAATGTGCACAGTCCCTTTTGTACACGACGGTCTTTGATTGGATTCGAACTCGCAACCCTCCGGTTGTCAATCCGTTACTCTTCCAACAATGCTACCGCGGTCCAACAGATAAGGATGGACCAGATGTATCATTAGAAGAAAACTAAAAAGGTGTTGATCTCTTAATCAAAAAAATCGGCAATATCTTGATGACTATATATCTAGTCGCTAACAGAATCGGTCGGATTTTGATGGACGAGATATCTCGTTGAAACCACTTGAAGGGATAAACGGAATTTAAATTGAAAAATTACGATGCATGTATACGGAAATTCTTAAAAATAAAAAGTAACAGGAATGTGGACACATTCCTCATAAATGTAACAAAATTGTCTCTCACTCACTTGACGATTGTCTAAAGTATCAAAAGTTAGGTCACGAATTCCACTAATTTCAACCCTCGAAGTGGTTTCGACGAGATATCTCGTACATCAAGATCTGACCAATTTTGCTAATGACGAGATATCTCGTTATCCAAATATTGCCATTTTGATGACGAGATCAAGAACTGGAAAAGACGAGATATCTCGTCCATCAAGATCTGGTGAGTTATACCAATGACGAGATACCTCGTCGAAACAACCATCACGAATGTCAGTATATAATTTGAACAGGAACCTAGTTCTTACACGGAATTCTGCTCTTACAAAAATTTTTTGTAAGCTCTTACTTTTTGTAACATTCTGATGTTCTAGGCACCTGTTTATCAAATATTCCACATTTAATCCCTACCTTAAGCATTAATTAAAATAACAGCGTTTAATTAGCTCCCACTCCACTTACAATTTTTTAAGTATCTGAACAAAACTTAAAAGTAATCCTAATTAAGTTCATGCTCTTTGAAACATTTTTTTAGAAAATGCAATATTAGCAACCATAGAAAACAAAAATGGGCTCGTTTTGATCCCTAATAAAGCGTTGTTAAATTAAATTTTGTAGTGCGAAATTATCAAAGAAAAACATGAAACGTGAATTGGTTAGATATGTAGTAGAAATCTTGATTATAGAACATAGTTCAAATTCTAAGCATGTTATAGGGGGAAATAGGTCCACATCATAGAGAACTATAAAAAGATTTAAAAGTTAAATTCAAAAGGCATTTAAAAAAAGTGCAAATTTCTCTTTTGGAAAATCAAAGCAACTTTGGGGTAGAAATTTAAGCAAAAGCTTCTGGGCTACTTTACATTTAAATTAATAGAAAACAGTTAATACATACAAATAGGAAAACAATTACTTGTCCTCTAATGAAATTTTGGTTGTGAGCGGCAGAGAAAAACCTCAACTCGTTGCCTTAGAATGAAGATCTCAAGTCTTGGCAAAATAAAACTAATACAGATTTGTGTTAGTATTTAGTAGTTTTAAAGGGTTTTACTCCTACTTCTACATAATTTTAAATGAAAACATAATTTGTTGTACAATCAGTGGATTTTTTATTTCAAATAAGCACATTCCTCGGACATCATTATATCGCAATACTTCTTTCCCCCAAGAAGCGCGATATAGCGAAAGGTTACGGTATTCCGTAAAATAAAATAGAACAAGTAAAATCGCCTAACATCCTGTGGAAAAGTTAATAGACTTGGCGACATTGCAGTAACCCGTTTTGACCGGATGCTTTCTTTTCACTGGACAGATTGTAAGACTATATGATCCCATCTATATTTAGCATGCATGATATTCAATCATGCTTAATATCTATATTTAGCATGATAGAATGTCATGTATGCTAAATATAGATGGCGGTAGTGTTTCTGCGGCTATACGTGTTTTCTGTAGGTATTCTGAACGTGACGTCAGTTGGCTTGCTTTCCGAATACGATTTGAGCACACAAATTCCAAAGAATGAATTTCGAATTGACATATGATAATTGATTAGTCAACACCAAGTTAAACACCAAACGTCGGCAAAACATTGATTAACTAGAATAAGATAACTCTATATGGATCAAGCGAAAGCATTTAGACAGAAGATGGAGAATCTAGTGCTAGCTCAGATGTTCTCCGCATCTGACCGTGGTTCAAAATTAAAAGGCGTTGTCCTCGATTCTTTCCCTTCGCAAACTCTCCGGTTTGTTTGTTTACACTAAAAATCCCACTCATACAATAAAACGAAATTTCAAAGCCAGGTTATAATAAACTTACGAAATTTATTTTTAAAATCTGCCCATGGACCTTCTTCGTCCTTCGACACCACAAGAGGCTAACTGGTGGCTATTTGTGAGACGGCACGCAGTGGATATGCCGCCATTATTCCTAACAGAGTCAATAACCAAAATCCCTGTTCTTACAAACCAAGATTCGAATAAGATTGGACTTACTACTTTTAAGAAATATCATCCTAACATAACACAATCTTGCCAAAATCTAGCTCCTAGTTAGATTTGTTGCAAATCCGATTTTAGTATCTCTATTTCCAAACCAATGCTTTTCTAACTGTTGTATGGAATTTCATTAGAAATTATACGGCGTAAATGTTACGAATTATGAAATGTAATTATATTTACATGGATATCGCAACTCAAAAACTGTTGGTACCCTTCTATAAAAATAACACCGACCAATCTTTGCGCGAATGAGAATAACCTGTTCGAGAAAAAGATGTTGATAATGGACATTTGCTTTCTGCAATTACAAGTTTGAAATATTAATAGTAATTAATACTAAGTTTAAGTAGAAATAAACCCTTGATTTTTTCAAGTTTGAAATATTAATAGTAATTAATACTAAATTTAAGTTGAAATAAACTCTTGATTGTTCGAATATATTTGATATTAGGATACAATGATCTTTCTAAAATAATTTGTTGGGGCCACGGTAGCCAAGCTGGAAGAGCAACGAATTAGCAATCGGAGGATTGCGAGTTTTAAACTTGGGCCAGCCAAAGACCGTCGTGTACACGGGAACTGGTGCACGTAAAATCTGTCGTGGCCTCAAATGTCCTCTCTTTGGACTGGTGTGGAAGTTTGGAGAGTGGGAAGCCAACTCAGATGATGTTGTTCTCATCATCTGACCATGGTTCAAAATTACGAGGCTTTGTTCTTGGATCTTTCCCTTCGGGATTGATCCCAGATAGTCGCCAATAGCCCGTTGTGTTTCTCCAGTGTGACGTTAATTAACTACCTACCTACTACCTACGAAATAATTTGTGTTTTTCGTTTATTGATGCAACCATAAATTTAGATTCAGCTTGTAAAATACTAATACAAAAATATTTGAAATGTTATATTTAAAGAAGTAAACATGTTGATGAAAAACGCTTCATTAGTTTCCTTTGAATAAGGAGCCGCAAGGTGGTATAAGGAGCCGCAAGGTGGTATAAGGAGCCGCAATGTTGTATATATTTTATTTTAATTCGAAACCCCATAAAAGATGATGGAGAATTTTGTTTTGACACGAAATTTTCTAAAGAATGTGTATATAAGCTCGTTTCACAACGCTTTCAAAGCATTTCATTTCTTGATTAGAAGATAACAAAAACTATCATGTTAGTGTGAGTTTCTCGGAAAATTTTGCAAGAGAACAATAGGAGGATAAAGACATTTCTTATGAACGTCCACATCGGTATTTTCTTTTTTTAGTTCTTATACGACAAAAACAAGCCTTATTACCTAAGGGTTATAAAAGATTGGGTACGAGAATAAAAAAAACATTAAAGCAAACCATGTTTTTAACAGTACAACAATTCTCTTTACATTTAGAAAAGTGAATCTTATAATAATGTATGGAATGCTTTTCTTTGAAAATAAATTTAGAGTGGTTTAGTTTGGAATAAATTCTTTAAAGTGCACAAAATAGTACAACCCTATTATAAAATTGGAGATCTAAGTATTTTTGACTTTATAAACTAATATATTTAATGATTTCTAAACTTTCATTCAAAAAACGTTTTTGATAAGTTTCGAAAATAATTATTTTAGCTAATAATGTATTATACTGCGAATATTTAGATTACTTTTATTTTTTAATCTTTCGAGCTTTAACGGTAACATTTATATCTCTTTACACTTGCTATTTTATAATTATTTGATATATAATTGTAAATAATTATACTTAAAGTTTTATAAAGTACATTTTATAAAATGTAATAAAATTAGGTTGGTTAGTTTGGAATTTATGGCGGAAGGGCCATATTTGGCCAAGCTGCACCAAAGACAAGACAGACAATGTCAAGAAATTGTGAAAAGAAAAGATGGAGAGAAGAAAGATCATTTGGTCATCCTGGAATATAATTAGGTAAATAATTCATATAAGTTTTAATCAAACCTATTAAAATATTTTAAAAGTAGAATCTTTTTATTTTTCAAATATCAATTACATTTATATCTGTTGTACTGAGTAAAACCAAGAATTTATCAAACCCGTCTATAAATTAATGTTTACCGACTTCGCATGATAGTGCAATTTTTAAAAAAATGAAACTGATATTTTATTGATTTAAATTAATATAAAAATTATAATGTTTACCTAAAAATAAAAGTATAATATTTAATTAAAAAAAACTATTTGGAATTTAGTGCGACATAAATAAAATAGTAATTCAAAGAAAGGATTTCAATCAAAACAATCCTTCTCACTCTAATAAGATTTGTAATACCAAAAAAATTAATTACTTGCGAAAAAGAAATAACGCAACATTAAGAAAGCAAAAGCACGAACAAAATAACTTAAAAACTTATTAGCAAGTTAACATTAAATAAGGATCTCGAAGAGCACACTTCTCTTATGACACTTTCTTAATTGGTCTCAATTCTTTGCTATTCTCTCTCTCTCTCACAAAACACAACACAATCCCAATTAAAACAGATCACATCCACTAAATGTCACACAATTGCGAAAATATGCAAATATATTCATAATCGGAAAAATACCCGTTTCTTTTCTAGAATCCCGATGAATTAGAAATTCCGACTAATTCCCCTTTGAATTGTAACGCAGATTCACTGGTTTGTCATTTTTTGGTTTAATCCCTCAACCATTTGCATGACAATGAAGGCATACCAAAGCATGTCGTGTTTTTCGGGATAAGAAAGAAATTGACTTGAAAGCTAAGTATTGGTGTCGCAAGGGATAAAAATGGCGTCCGTGGATTTACTCCTGGGTATACATGTTTAATCTCAAGTGTTGCTACTTAAAACGGAATTATTCAACTTTTAGATATAATTTAGACAATTTTCATTTTAAAATGCGACAGATACTAGTGATGTGTAAGCTGAAGTGTCACAGTGTAAAAATTAATTATTAAACCTTTAGGCATGACTTAGACAACTTTTATTCTAAAATGCAATGTATACTAATATTATATACAGGAGGATTCAAAAGGTCTTAGCCAAACAGAAATACAAAACAAGCCATATTTACATATAGCCGTAAGTGCCGCACGAGTGCGCTAGAGGGCGTTGTTTGCCAGAAATTGAGTTGGGCAGCGCGAGCCATCGTCATTCTAGTCGTTGACAGTAAGGGTAAATAGGTAGGTATTAAATTATCGTCGCACTGGAGCAACACAACGGGTTATTGGTGACGGTCCGGAATCGAACCCGAAGGGAAAGATCCGAGAACACCACGCAATTATGAATGGTCAGATGACGAGGTCACACTTGAGCTGACACCCCTCTCTCCAAACTTTCACACCAAACCAACGTGAGGACATTTGAGGCCACGACAGATTTAACGTGCACCTGCCTCCTTTGTACACGTCGTTCTTTGATTGGATTCATTCGAACTAGCAACCCTCCGATTGCTAGTCCGTTAGTCTTCCAACCGGGCTATCTCGACCCTAGTAGGAGTAGGATACATTTACAGCAATTCTAAGATAGCAGATTTGCCTATAGCATATGGGGCAACGAATAGAAACGAGCGAGCCGCCGTGTGATTGTACCGTTAACGGTTCCCAAGAAGACACGTTGCTCATCATCAAATGATTGTGCGTTTGCACCACAGATTATGAGAAAAGATATCATTTGCAGTTTCGAGGCATGTATTGATGCTGGTGAAAGGAACTTTGAACACTTCTTCAGAACTTGTAAAAGTATGTCTAATAATCATGTTGTATTACTTGTATTCCTTTTTATTCTTCCTGTATTTCTAGCAACTCCGCGTTTGCGACTATATGTTCCTATGTAAAATTGGTTTGTGTGGGTATTTCTGACTTACCTTTCAAGTTTTTCTAAGACCTTTTCAATCATACTGTATAAACAAGAAATCTGTAGAAAGCAGCAACTCTCGAACTATGAGCTATGGCGTCATGAAATCTGCAGCTTATGCAGTCTAGAATTTCTAGATCAGTGTTCTAGATCAATTTTGTGCTCGCTGCGTCGTTCCCTTAGAACCAAAGAAGTAAAATTTAATACAGAACAATACGTGACAGATCGATTAGCATAAAAAATCAAAAGCTGTCATGAACCTTGTAATAGGAAGAGGAAAAACGCAAGAATGTGAAGAGCGACACTGGTGAAAAGGCTCTTCATCGAAATAACAAAACTGCTGAAGAAACAGAGGGCGACTTGGTTTTCTGAAGCAGCAAAAACTCTCTGGTGAAGCCGGTAAAGTGAGTGATAAATGAGTTCAAATGTCCCCACGTAAAAATTAATTATTTAACTTCTAAGTATAATTTAGATAACTTTTAGTTTTCAAGTAACATATACTAATAATATGTTACTTTAAGCTTAGTATACTTATTAAACTTAGTACTTTAATAGTATATGTTACTTTAATTTTAGTAAAATACTTATTAAACTTAGTACTTTAATAGGGGTATATGTTACTTTATTAC
The DNA here is from genome assembly GCA_933210815.1 of Meta bourneti. Taxonomy (NCBI): domain Eukaryota; kingdom Metazoa; phylum Arthropoda; class Arachnida; order Araneae; family Tetragnathidae; genus Meta; species Meta bourneti. The sequence continues at coordinate 27,579,650 of OW119928.1, forward strand.
AAACGCACAATAGCGAAGATCTCCCTAAATGCTACTTTAAATGTTACTTTTGTACTTTAATTTTATTTATTTTACTTAGATATATTTCTTCAAACTTAGAAATAGTAAACTTAGTACTTTAATAGTATGTTACTTTACTATAACACACAATAGCAAAGTTCTCTAAATGTTGGTGAGATAAGGTTTTTATTGCTTTTTCTCCTTCCTGTACGATTGCAGGGGTACATGAAAGGAAGAATTGACCTTTGGGCGTTGAATTTTGAGGATGAAGTGCCTGAAAGCATTCATTTACAGGCACAACTCTGGAAAATATTTCTGTAAATAGAGCAAATTATTAAAATTTTCCCAAAGGAAAACCACATTATTTTATATAAAATATATCCGATATGCCACCCCCATAAACATTGGTGCCTGGGACCACCGCCCCTGTCGCCCCACCTTAGCTACGCCACTGGCTTCAAACCTTCCTATACAAACTTCAGTGAGTGGTTGGAAAGACGCAATTAAGCCGTATTCACATAGAGAATGTACGCAAGGGACTCTATGGATTGACTAGGGGCCCATCGATTGGATACCACAATAAACCGATTTATCATGCATTGATTTCTTCCTCTGGGCTATCCTAAAGGCGTCGTTTATGAGACCCTTATTCACTCCGAAACCGACCTCGTCTTAAGCGTCCGCGGAAGGCCAGGATATTTTGATTCCTTGGTAGCATGGAGCAGGTCTTATGGAGAAAGGGCCATATTTGACCAAGCTGCGCCAAACAGAAGACAATGTCAAGTAAAAAATGTGTAAGGGAAAATGAGGGATTTGATAATGGAGTCTTATGGAGCAGGGGCCATATTTGACCAAGCTGCGCCAAACAGAAGACAATGTCAAGTAAAAAATGTGTAAGGAAAAATGAGGGATTGGATAATGGAGTGGTGCGATGAAAGTAGAAAAAGATCGCTTGGGATCCCGAGAACAAGACTCTCGTATTTACTAAAGACAGGAAACCCCATGTAAAAGGAAAGATCACTACAGTACCTCGAATCCTTGAAGACTGTACACACCAAAAGGACATGTTTCCCTAAGGGCACAGGAATTTTTGAACATGTAGTCATCCATGTGTCGACTGTCAGAGGTCTATTGTGTGAAAGAATCCTTAGAATTATAGTGGTGAAGAAGTCAAACACTTGGTTAGAAGTCATGCAGGGAAAATAGCAGGATGCATGGTATCAATAAATTAACATTTCTTCTTTTGTCGTATCAGCCACCGTTGTAGTATTACTTTTATTCCATACCGCACACAATGAATAAGTCATACCGCACATGATGAATCACATCTATTGGTTGAAAGAATCCTTGAAAAGGTTCTATTGGTCAAGAAGGTCAAAGTATTAGCAGTATTAATATAACTGCCTAGATTTCAGGTAGGGAAGATTGCGGAATGGATATATACGTGTGAACCCTCTTGGAGGGTTAAATATCATGTATATGTGTTTGTTTCATATATGAAAAAACCAAAATAAACCACAGCAATTATAAAAGCTATGTTTTGGGGTTCCCCCGTTGATTAATTTTCTTATAATTCATATCCAATTCATTTATATTTATTTATAAATTACAGAAACTCGAAATTTGATTGTTTATGACCGCAATTTTGAACCTTTCTCATTCATGTCGCATATAAATTAAACTTCTACGGCACACCAAAAAATATTTGTTAGCGATCTGACAAAAAATTTGGCATAATTTTGATTAATGATAGTCATTCACCTTTTTTGCTTCAAAGTACACTGCTGGCCACCCAAATTGCAACACCAAGAAAGACAAGAGATATCACAACAAAATTTATTTTGTAGATAACATGTTGACCAAGTATCAAATGATTAAATTTATAGACTTCTGTGAAACGTGGTTCCTGCCAAAATCAGTAGCCAGAGTAGCCGCCATTGTTGGAGATCACCGCTGCCACACGCCTCGGCATTGATTCAAAGAGACTTTGGATGTGTTCTTGGGGTACAGCAGATCAAGCAGCTTCCACACGTTGCCAAAGTTGATCTGGTGTGGCAGCTGGGGATGTATTCTGGGTCAATCGTTGAGCAACCATGGACCACATGTTTTCTATCGGCGAAAGATCCGGAGAGCAAGCTGGCCAGGGAAGCAATTCAATCTGGCGATTGACGAAGAACCCTTGGACAATGCGTGCCACGTGTGGTCGCGCATTATCCTGTTGAAATATGGCTGTGGGCAAGCCCTGAAGGTAAGGAAGGACAACTGGCTCCAACACCTCGGAGATGTAGCGCTGGCTGTTTAAAGTACCGGCAATGCGTACTAGAGGAGTGCGAGAGTGATATCCAATACCGCCCCATACCATAATACCCGGTGCAGGACCAGTGTGGCGGTGCATAACGCAGCTGTTCAGCATCCTCTCTCCACGGTGTCTCCAGACTCGAATCCGACCATCGTGGTGTTGCAGACAGAAGCGTGACTCGTCAGTAAAGACAATTTCATTCCATTCTGCCGTCCACATCCTTCTTTCATCGCACCATTGGCGGCGGAAACGTCTGTGGTTCTGCGTCAAGGGTAGACGAAGCAATGGACGTCTTGCGGACAGACCACTCTGCTGTTAACGGCGTCGAATGGTACGCGCAGACACTGGATGATGCGGTACAGACTGAATGTGCTGTGCTATGGTTCGTGATGTGGCTGAGCGATCCGTCACTGCCATACGCACAATATGCCTGTCATCACGTGAAGTGGTGCACTGAGGTGGATGCGATCGAACACGTCGGTCCGTCGTACCCTCCTGCATCCAACGATCACACATCCGCATTACAGTTGTTTGGTTTCGTCCAACACGACTACCGATTTCCCTGAAAGATAATCCACAATCTCGGTAGGCCACTATCCTTCCTCTGTCGAACTCGGATACTTGATCAAAAGATGATCGCTGTTTTCTACGAGGCATAATTGATCGTTTTTTTGAAAAAACCACAAGAAAAACACAATTGCCGTACTTGAAATCGTCGAAATCTCCAAGCCTTAAATAGCGCTTTGAAGTGGCGCCACAGGCGCGCGTGATGTGCGTCTGCGCTGAAATTCTAATCATTTGCATATCTCACCTCCGCTAATGCATGTTGTAAATTTCATATTATTTGCATGCTTCCTTCAGGGTGTTGCATTTACGGTGGCCAGCAGTGTAGTTTAAAAAAATCTTTTTGGAACACATTTTATCTATGGAAATTTACAATAAAAAATAATACTCAACATTATTTATACTGGTATTAAAAATAAGGGTAACACTTGAAATTGTTTGTTAACGCACTTGTCAAAAGTTCTAAATGGTTGAAATTAAATAAATCTTACACAATTTATACCGTTTCCATATCCCTTTAGCACACCAGTGCCATTCTTGCGGCACATGAATATGCTGCGGCATAACGGTTGAAAATTGCTGCCTCAGAGCTATACCACATGTGTGTTTCATGGTAGGTAAGGTAGGTATCCGTTGGGTCGTACTGGAGCAAAACAGCGGACTATTGGCGATGGTTCGAGATCAATTCCGAAAGATCTAAGGACAACGTCTCGTAAATTTGAACCACGGTCAGATGAAGAGAGAAACACCTGAGCTGGTACCCCCCACTCTCCAAACTTTCCCAACACAAGGACATTTGAGGTCACGACAGATTTAACGTGCTCCAGCCCCCTTGTACATGACGGTCTTTGGCTGGACCTAGTTTCGAAATCGCAACCCTCCGGTTGCTAATCCTTTTCTCTTCCAACAAGGCTACGTGTGTTGCATGTATGAAAATAATCAAAATAAACTATTGAAATGACAAATTATGTTTCGGGGCTCCGTCGATTAATATTCATATCGTAATTCATATCCAACTGGTTTATTTTTATTAATGCCTGACACTAGCTTAAGCATAGAAAGGGTTATTTATGAAATACAAAATGCTATTCAGCCAAATGTTTTCTACAATTTCCAAAACATCGTTTGTTTCAGCTGGCACAACTCTATACAGTGGACAAAATAAAAGATACACAACCATCAATACCTCTTTCGAAACCATCCCAGCAAAAAAGGCACAACAAAACAAACATTTTTCTCTAAAAACCCCTTAAAAAGCTCATATCTCAACCTGCTCCAAGTCAATACGAGCTCATTGTTAAGGGGACGAAATTCACAGCCGCTTCAATAAATTACTAAAAGGAACGAAAAGTGTTCGCTCCAAGGAACATCCCTATCGTGGAATTTAAGGGCGTGGCTGCGATATTCCGATGCTCCATACACCCACGCCGGTATCTCACTAAGTCTTTCTAAATCCCCACGAGAAAGAATTGCATGTTTCTTTATTCCCGCTATTCTCCGAGTCGCAGAATTTTAATTTATTTTTTCTTTCACAAAATTTGCAAGGTAGGCAGGTTTTTTTATCCAGAGTTCATGGAAATGCAATCAGATTTTAATGTTAGACGGACTTTTTTTTGCCGAGACAATAAGCGATATCATATCGGAGTGACGGGAGCTCGGATTGGAAATTTGTTTTATTAGATTGGCCCTGTGCTTAGAAGTAGTTTGTCTGCTGTATGTATAAATTAACATGTCTGATGTCTCTGCATTCCGGTGTTTGCTTTGAGAAAACTGAAAGTGGACCGAGAAATTTGCATTCTTGGGACAAAGGGAGTTAAATATTCGCTTATTATTCAAAACTCGTAAGTCAAGGCTGTTGATGGAGATAAATGCATTTTATTAATGTACTAAAAGGCTCTTCTTCCTGCTCGCTGATCACGAAAAATGATAAGCAATACTTATGACATAAATACATCTTTAAAACCAGAACAGTACTGGTGGCATGGTTTGAAAAGTAGCGTTACAAAAAGCGTCACGTAACTGTTTTGTCTTATGATTTTAGAACTAGAAGAAACATTCAAAAGATAAATATAGTGTAGACAAAAGATGACCTTCGGACCGCAGGCGCAATGGGGTCCTCAATATTTCGAAATTCTACGGTGCTGGGCAAGCTTTGGGCCACTTTGAATTGTGCGGAGTGAGGACTGCTAAGTGGTGTCAGTCGAAAGCTTCCGAACTGCGCTACACAATTACAGGCCTTTATAAAAAAATTATCCCTCAATATTAACATAAACTGCACTTTAATCGTTTAAACTGTGAAGGGTTGAATATTCACGCATACAATGCTAGTTTTACTGATATACAAGAGGGATATACACCCAGGGTAAGTTACAGGAATAGATACTTCGCCACGTATAACTTTCAGGTAGATGACACAGTGAGCAAACCCACTAAACCACAGCGGGGGCTCCAATTATTTCGGAAGAATTTACTAAATTAATTTTTCTATTCTCGCGTTCTATCTTTCACAGGTTTCGGAAAAGATACAATGTAGGTGACGTTTTTTGTGAAAATTTTAAGTAAAAATTTGTCGCCAATTGCGCAGGGTTGCAAGAGTGATAGCTATAAAACAGGAAAGAAGGCGGGTTACCGGATTTGGCGCTAAATCGATCATAGAATTAAACATCTTTTATAATGCATCTTTACCCAGATTTCTTTCAGCCAATAGATATGGTTGATTAGTCATGTATTGGTGGAAAAAACAACACTACTTGGAAGTTTCTTGCTGCTGAGGGGGTTAATCTACGGATTTGAAACTACTCATCGCATTCGTTGTTTTAAATCCGTGGTTTTAATCAGAAAATTTAACCCTCGAGTGGAATCGTGTGATGCATGTACAGGTTCTTTTTCGCGCAGGGGAAATATATACGAGGTGGGGCAATTTAATTCCCGTAATGCAGTTGTAAAAACATAATAGTAGTACGTTACTGTCGTTTTCGAAGTAGTCTTCTTATGCCTATATACAGAGATTTAGACCGTCTTTCCATTTCTGGAATCAGGTTTGGAACTTATTCCGGAACACTGCCGAGTTCCTTTATCGTATTATGCGGGATATTAGTGATGTCGGAAAATCTTTGTAGCTCAGTGCGTTAGTCCACAGAGCCTAGGAAACCTAGGAGTTGTAGGCGGAGTAGATTCAATTTCTGCAACTTACCCTGGTGTGTTTCTAATTTCTGTGTCAGTGAAACTTCTCTTCTGCGTGTATGCCCATTCACTTTACCTTGTCTGTCATGAGTTTGGTGCAGCTTGTCAAATATGGCCCTTGAGTTATAAAACCCATTCCACCAACCAGAAAATCATCTTTATAGTTGTCTTTAATCGTAGGAACATCCAGAAATCACAGGTTCTAAGACGGGTGAATAAGCAGGATGACCTGAATCGTTAATCGACTTTTTGGTCAGAAACTCACAATGGCTTTGAGCGTTGTCGCAATGCATGATCCAATTGTCAGGTCACAATGAATCGTTAATCGACATTTTGGTCAGAAACTCACAATGGCTTTGAGCGTTGTCGCAATGCATGATCCAATTGTCAGGTCACAATGGATCGTTAATCGACTTTTTGGTCAGAAACTCACAATGGCTTTGAGCGTTGTCGCAATGCATGATCCAATTGTCGGGTCACAATTCAGGTCTTTTCTACCGAACGGAATCTCGAAATCGTTTCAGTACCTCTAATAGCATTGTTGAATGACAAAATCACACATTCGGTACGTATTTAAGCCCGTAAATTTTGCTTTTGGGGGCCTATTTCTTGGGTCGTCTTCTCACCCACCTTTGGATTTCTTTTGCCACTCAAAGGAACTTGGATTTCATCAGAAAACATACCATATGCCAGTTTCGACAGCTCCGACATTTCAGCTCCAGTTTTGCCGATTTTCACACGAATTCGATGTTAACATGCTGTATTAGATTTAGATAAATCATTTATACGTCGAAGTTTGCCCACAGATCTGTTTCCTCATCCTCAATAACTGTTTAACAAATCGCTCTATCGGCTTGAGGTTTACGCACGCATTAGATACAACAAATGCATACCACGATTTGGACATAAATTTTCAATTGACACGACGCTTCGCTAAATTTGGATTAATAATTTTTAAGCCAAAGTTTACGATGATATGTTTTCTCGATAGCTAGTAGAAGGTTCTATCGGCTTGAGGCTTACACACCCATTAGTTAAAACGTGTATTGTAACACAAATTTAATGTTAACTAGCTGCGAATTTGGATCACTAATTTTTACGTCGAAGTTTACAAATAGATCTGTTTTCTCAATAGCTGACTAACAAATGGTTCTATCGGATTGAGGTTTATGCACGCATTAGTTAAAACATGTGCTTAGACGTTTTTGACACGTTTGGTTTTAACACGTTGCGTTAAATTTGAATCGATAAATTTTAAGCCAACATTTGATTGTAGATCTATTTTCATAATAGCTAACAGATGTCTATCGGCTTAAAGTTTAAGCATTCAAGTTAAAACATACAAACGCGATTACTCAAGTGATTCTCACCAAATAGCCACTAGGTGAAACAACGTAACTCTTTCGAGGATTAAACTGTCACTCCTCGTTTATAGGTTGCGAGTTGTAATAATTTTAGTCTCAAATCACGCGCTCATATTTTTCTTTGATTTATTAGTCCTTATGTAGGATTCTATTTTGTGGTGCATTTAACTGAATAAATTTTTCTGAAAACACTATTACAGAAAATACCAGGAATGACAGTAATCAAGAAATTCAAATTACAAATTACACACCAAGGCCGTACAGTCAGAATATAAAATGATGGCATTCGTAAGCTATATCATCAGCTCTGTAGAATTTATAGAATGTAAAATATAATTAGCATTTAGATTAAAATCATAAATAGCATTAGCATGTTTTAGATTTATTTTGTAAATGCATTCATGCATATTTTAGATATAATTTTGTTCTGAACCTTTCATCCATTACTCACTGGTTTGAAAAAATTTCTCATTTCGTTAATTTTATTATTTTCAATATTTTGCGATACAATTTGTACTTAATAAATTAAAAATAAGCAATATTTTATTGAGGAATAATTTTCTATAAAATAATGTTAAACAAACAAAATATATTACTGGAATATGTTTTTAAAACTTTGTTATGGAATTAAAGTTACGACATCTTATGTTTTTTTATAGATTAAATTAATATTTTTCTGAGTCATTAACACTATCCTAACAAAAACCCAACATAAATACCGTACTAATTTTATTTTCTCATCTAAGGTTAGGGAATTGTTCAAATCTTAGTTCAATCAAGATCGATATAAGAAATTTTAAAAGAGAAATTTTATAAAACAATTTTTGAGGCAAGAAATAAATTTTATGAAATAATTTTCGAGAGAAGAAATTTTAAGATAGAATTTTGGAAAAGACATTAAAAGAGAAGAGAGAGTTTTTGAGAGAAAAGAAATTGAATAGGATAAAATTGTCGAGAATAGCTATTTTTTTTAGAATACAGAAGTTTTGAGGGAGCGAATTTTAAGTTAAACAACCGAATGCTTATAATCAACTGAAAATTAATTCAATGATTTCTTGAAAATTATTTCTTCATATCACCATAGAAATTCTGTTGAAAGTAAAGCTCTGGATTTAGAACATTATCTCACAATAAATATTACTAATGTTACATAAGCGTATGAAACAGATACACATGTAATAACGAGGGTCTTATAAATTGATTTGTAAATACAATAAATTCCAAGAAAATAGAAAATAATTTAAATTTAAATTAATGAGAGTAAATTTTCATTATGGAATGTATTCAGTTATAACATTAAGTATAAAAGTTTCGTAACGAGTATTTACATTGTTTTAACTCATATGATTATATGAATTCTACATATAAATAACACACGCAAAAATGTCGGTTTAACTGCGGTTGTTCATAAAATCACGATCAAAAAGTAGAGTAAAATTAAAGCATCTAAACAGTTACTCGAAAACAATTTTTAGCTTAATCGACGAACAGGAACGCGGATTGAGAAACTTATGAGTATTGAGAGTTATTTTATTTGAGTTCAAAAATTGATAACTTATTCCGCGAAATTATTTTTGAATGTGTCCTTCTCTAAGACATAAATCAGTCCAATTTACGGTCTAACAATCCTGAAAGAGAAACAAAGCGGATATACTTTGAAAATGTTTTAACTCTCTAAATGGTTTTGAGGAGATATCTCGTTCATCAGGATCTGGCCAGTTTAGTTAATGACGAAATATCTCGACGAGACAATAATTGGTAATACCTTGATGACGAGTTATCTCGTCATTAGAAAAATTGGTCATATCTTGCTCGACGAGATAAAAACCACTTGGAGGGATAGGGATGGGGAAATGCAAGGTATGATATAGGACTCAGTTTACCCTATAAGGGGACTCGTAATCTACCACGTGGTTTGCTTCCACCAATGAATGAGTGATGACGGTCAATAAAGGAATAGAGTTCGTCCATTTTGAAGAGGGAACTCGGTTGGATATCTTATTTTATTTTGGTATTGACGAATGTTGGCGGTCAGGGAGAGGTATTGTATGCTGATATAGATCTCGCCAACAATGTAATTATTAATGCATCAAGATGATATACCATGAAAGCAAACTTTATAACTATATGACGGTCAATAAAGGAATAGTGCTAACCTTAATAACTAACCTTATAAACCTTATAAAAACCTTACCTTATAAAACCTTATAAAAACTACAATGTACAGTCACGGAAAAAACCGAACCACCCTCTTTACTTCGAGCACTATTCATCGTAAAGAAAATTCAAAGATATCGTTCAATAGGGAATAAAATATCATATTTTGTACTCACAACAAAATTCCCAATTGAAACACCGTGTTTTAATGCCTTAATCAGATACTGCATCGTTAAATCAATCTATCTAAATATGAAATTTCATTACTACTATTTTTATATCCGGAGATATTCAATGTTAAAGTTACTGCCAATTTTAGGCATCATATCCACATTGAAAATAGCTATTCGTAGATCAAGATTAATTGTAGTTATAGCTATCTAAATTTGAACATTGATTTAAACATATTTGTCAGCGCATGCAAACGATCCGAGAATAATTATATTTATTATGCAAGTGAAAACGATTAGAGAATTACTAACCGAGGTTTGTAAGACGTTTTCTAAACTTTCGGTTGCCCCCTAAAATCGACGCAATGAGGAAAATATATTGTAACGCAAAAACCAACCATTGAAATGAGCTACTATTTTGCATGTCATATTAGAAGTCCTTCTAAATCGATTACAATCAAATTAAAATAAGGTTCCAATTCATAATTTTTTCAAATATTAATTTAGTAATTATTATTGCATACTAAAAACTATTTTTAAAATAAAATATTCAGTGGATTTAGTTTGGGTTGTTTAGCAGTAATATGGTACAAAATATCAGAGCTATAGAAATATTATTTAGGAAGATATCCATAAAAGTCTAAGAAACGAATTTAACGTTAGAAGGATCCAATCTTTCTGTACTCATAACTTTGAAACGATAAGATATAATGACATGAAATTTGGTAACTGAAGTTAAATTTTGAAATCGATTCGAAATTGGTGAATCGAAATAGAGGGTTTCTTTTGGAAGTTATGAAGTTGGATCTCAATTTAATATAAAGACGGCCCCTTATGAAAGTTTTATGCATTTGAATTTATAGAACACGGTAGTTCTTGTCGAATGCCATCTTTGAATTTTCTCTATTGTTAAATTTGCTCGAATGAAGAGGAGTGGTTCGTTTTTTTCACCGACTGTACATGTTCAAAGGTAGGTAAGTGTTTTAATTAACGTCGCACTGGTGCAACACAACTGGCTATTCATGTTCAAAGAAACATATGTAATTAAAATTATTTGTGAGAAGAGGATGTATTCTCATACTAGATTATCCTGATTGCCGATTCGTCTATACATAGTTCTATGTATTTATCTTGCGTTACAGAAAATGAAAATTGAATGTGATAAATATGGGATTCTATTGTTTGAAAACGGGATTCCTTTTCCTACTGTGTTTCAATAAGTAACTTATTCATAGATTCTATGAAAGATTTAATTTTACATAAGCAGCTACAAATAATTGTTAGCCTGTTGTGAAACTAAACATTTATATAAGTAAATGTATATCAAATACAGATTACAGAAGATTGAACAATGGTTATTTACAATTATTAACTTCATATGGCAAAACAGACGACAATTTGAATGACTGGAGAGAAATACTGTCCAAATTATATTAATAATTTAAGGTACTTATGTTAATTACAAATTCTGAACGTTTGACAGGTTGTTGAATTTACGTCGCACTGGAGCAATACAACAGGCTATTGGCGATATTTCAGGATCAGTCCCGAAGGGAAAGATCCGACGACAACGCTTCACAATTTTGAGGAATAGTCAAATGACGAGGTCAACACCAAAAGCCATGAATGAAATTAATAGATGTTTGTAAATTTGAAAAGGCACATTATTCGTATGAAAGATTAACCCACAGAGGGTTTCACAGATATTTTCGTTTTGCAATATGCTAATGTAGGAATAAATCTTACCAGTTTTAACCATCTTAACCAATAGAATCTTTCCTTGGATTTTTTCAACCAATAGGTGGGATTATTTAGTCATTACGTGTTTAATTATTTAATCCTCCTGGTGATAGTCTCGACGAGGTATCTAATCATTAGCCAGATCTTGGTGGACGAGATATCTCGTCATTAGTAGAAAACAGAGCAGATCTTCATCTTGCTATCATAAAAAACACCACGCAATTTTGAACCACGGCCAGAGGATGTGGTCACACCTGAGCTGGCACCCCACTTTCCAAACTTCCACATCACGCCAATGTGAAGAGATTTGAGGCCACGACAGATTTAACGTGCACCAGCCCCCTTTGTACACGACGGTCTTTGGTTGGATTCGAAATAAAAAGTGACTTAATGGAATTCAGTCTTCTGGTCTATAAAAGCTAAAAAAATAATATCTTGAAAATTTTGACTTAGCATGTTTCCCTTCTAAGTATGCAATTTAGGTTGGATTAATATGAGAAAAATATAATACTTATAAAATAGAAAGAAAATAAAACTGCGATTGTCGTCTTAGCGTAGAGAAGAATGATAATAAGATATCAATTTCATCTGTAAACAATTAGCGAGCTTAAAGCACTTCCTTCAACCTTAACCATTTGTGTTTTTTATGAGTGTTTTCTAGACCTAAAACTATCTGACTATCGGACTAAATCGAGCACATTCTGACACAAATAATATTTTTAAATACCTTTCATAATTTTTCTTCAGTTAAGCACTTACTATCTTATTTTATTATAATTTTGTCATTGATTTGAATGGGTTTTCATTCTTTTGTGATTAGCTACAAACTCCATTTTTGGTCTTAAAATTCCATTTCACCCTTCATAGAGCTATCACATGTACTAATACATGTTGCATTTGCTCAAAAATAGATGTGAATTTGTAGAAAATTAAAATACATGTGTTTGAGAAAATTACAAGTGGAAGTAAAGTTTGATAACCTTGAACTTGTGTTAAGGAGTTTCGAAATGGCTCCCAATGTTGTATTGAACTACTTTTAAATGTCTGGAATTATTTATTAGTTTTTAAAGAATTCAATTTCTTGGTAGAAATCGACACTAAAATATAGCCATTGTAGATTAAATACATTAATATTTGTGACCATTACTTTTATTTTTCCAAAAAAATCATGCCCTGAAACTGTCTAGCTCTCAACTGTCGATAAAAGCAAGAGAAAAATTTACTGCTGGTTAAAGTATTAAAACTAGTACAGTAAGTTTCGTAAGAAAAACTATATTTCAAAAAGTAAGGATTTTTCAGTGGGGAGTTTTTTACTGCTTCCAGCGACTAAATTTAGTGAAAAAATCATTAAATCTGAAGATATTTTTCGCATGACAGATATTTTCCAAGTAAATAAATGATTTCAAAATATCCGATTTGTGTCCATACATCCATATCATATAATGAATTACCTTCTCCATTACATTAAAAGAGAATCTTAAACTTAATTCTAAATTAAATTTTCACTTTAACAATTTTCTTCAACAAATTGGTTTAACATTCGAAACGCTCAAGTATTTTAAACGAGACGGTAATAAACGAAATTTTAAACAGCTTCGTGGGAAACAAAGTGCACTTCAAAGGTTACACAATATTTCTGTCACGGAATATATCTAATGTACTGTGACACGATTCCTTCCATTAGATGCACCAAATATTTTCCAACAGACATAAACAAATTCAAAATCTCACAAAACTCACCTGGAGAAATGCTCCGCGAGGGCATATTCCGTTACAGCAAACATTTCAAATAAGAAATTGCAGAAACAACATCAACCCATCCAATCAAAAACCACTTCGCAGTCACATCATTAACCACCTCAATACACGCTTCACAAACTAATCCCCGAATCCATCACAGCTTGAGCACGCATATCCGTACGATATCCATACCGACGTTTATCCACAGACAATGCAAAATATTGGGAATTTCCAGCTCGAGATCAAATTGACGGACTTGTTGAATTGTGACTCATGATTGCCTTCGATTGGATTTGAAGGAAAGGGACGTTGAATTAAGAGGCGGTTTTTCGTGGTGTCTTCTATACCAGTTACAACTCTGACTGCGGGGAAAGAAGCACGTGATGTCGGGTCCCCGGGTTTTCTGTGTTTCGGCGCTCTGGTTTGTACAGAAAGTTTTACAGCGCCGTCTTCCGGCGATGTGCGATACGCCAGAAGTCGCCAAACGGATTTGCTGCGTGCAACAGTTTCAATTTTCCTCTCAAATGCAGAGAGGACCCTGGAAATGTCGAGGCGAATTGATCTATTTCGATTTAATCCATTTTTGTTCGCTTCTCTGGGGGTGTAGATGGTGAATAGTGTTTGTTCTGGCTAGACTCGAATTAAATCTTAGCTTTCCATTTTGTTTATCTCTTGAATGTCGACTCAATTAATGCAAAATTCATTAACTAGGAATCAATCGATTCGACGACTGAAAATGCTATTAAAATCTCTTTATGAGAGGGGGCCGCGGTAGATGGTGAATAGTGTTTGTTCTTGATAGACCCGAACTAAATCTTAGCTTTCCATTTTGTTTATCTCTTGAATGTCGACTCAATTAATGCAAAATTCATTAACTAGGAATCAATCGATTCGACGACTGAAAATGCTATTAAAATCTCTTTATGAGAGGGGGCCGCGGTAGATGGTGAATAGTGTTTGTTCTTGCTAGACTCGAACTAAATCTTAGCTTTCCATTTTGTTTATCTCTTGAATGTCAACTCAATTAATGAAAAATTCATTAACTAGGAATCAATCGATTCGACGACTGGAAATGCTATCAAAATCTCTTTATGAGAGGGGGCCGCGGTAGACCGTTTGAAGAGTAACGGATTAGCAAACGGAGGGTTGCGAGTTCGAATCCAACCAACGACCATCGTGTAGAAAGGGGGCTGGTGCACCTTAAATCGTGACCTCAAATGTCCTAACGTTGGCGTGGTGAGGAAGTTTGGAGAGAGGGGTGCAAGCTCAGGTGTTGCCTCTTCATCTGATCATGGTTCGAAATTACGTGGAGTTGTCCACGGATCTTTCCTTTCGGATTTGATCCCGGACCGCCGTCAATAGCCCATTGTGTTGCTCCAGTGCGACGTTAATTAAAAATACCTACCTCTTTATGAGAGAAATTTTCAGTGTAAACACACAAATCAGACGGTCTACGAAGAATTTACTTCTGTTGTCTAAATGCTCTCACTTGATGCATATTGGGATTACCTTAAAACGTAGTTTACCATCGGTTTTGGTATAATCTAATTGGCGTTGATACATCAATTATCATATAGAAATTCGGAATTCATTATATGAATTTTTTTGTAGTATTTATAGCAGAGGAAACATGCATCTCAGCATAAACACTACCGTCATCTATATTTAGATCGACAGAAAATTCCTCTAGTAGAATTAGAATATTGAAATGTGCTGAACTGTATAGATATTGTATAACTGAAAGAGAACAAAAATAGTTCATGTTCCACGCCAATACACTGATAACAGACGATATTAGTTTGCAATTATATTTTTGAAAAACCAGAAGGGACTTAAAATTCCGTAACAAATTGATATAGTTCAAATTTACCAATTTTTATTCGTTTTGTAGGCAGCGTATTTGGCTAATGGTTATTGTTCTTGTTAGACTCCAACTAAATCTTCGAATTTAGCTTTCCCTTTTGTGGTAATACACTCATGTCCAAATTTATCTTTACATACCCCAAAATAATGATATTCCATGAAATAAATATCCAATCGATGTAATCCATTTTTGCAGGGAATGTGCGAAAAACAATCCTAATTAACATTATCTAATCAAAAGTGATTCAACGGTTTCTGATATGCAAATCAAGGCGTTACGTCATCCGACAGTGAATCAAGCGCTTTGTGCAAAGTGAATATCTGAGTGAATTTCTGCAACAGAGCATGGGCATGGGCACCGCAGGTGACCACTTACCTCCCAACAGGAGTCAGGTTTAAGTGGTGTCTAGGTCACCTACGGGAAAATAGTCTGAATTCACCTATTGGGAGGCGACAGTCACGGCTGTGACCGAAGTCACTACCGTGGCCAGACGTCTCGGCTTCATTCCTTAAAGCATAATTACATAAATTTCAATTTTAGATTAATTTGTACAAAAATATTTACAAGATAGACCAGTAGCAAGCACAGGTATACAAAGGCACAACACAATAATTTACAATTTTTTTTTTTCTTAGCACAATCTTATATGCGGTATTGTTCACATTCACTTCTATCACTCATGGATTGTTCGCCCCTATTGGGTTACATGCACTGGCTCATTAGTTTATGGGCTTTACTACCTTTTAATAATGTCAATGTTTTCCATGAGAAATTGCATTATTTTTTTAATTTTGTGTTGCACTGTGTTGTTTTTTGCCGTATTCGCGGCCCAGGCTCCATAATTTGTTTGGGTGGGTGCCCGTACGTGATTACTACACGTTAACGGGCACCCAAAGACATAATGGTCGGGGGTGCCGATCTCCCCGCATAGGCACTGGTCGCTTTCGGTTATGTGGAACCTGTGCAGGTAACTGGGGAAGGGACCATGGCCTGTAAAGAAGGGAGTCATGAACGGTCCACATGGTTGTTTGTTTGAGTTGACCTTCGGGAAGAACTGAAATGTCCTTCTCCCAGTCTCAACTGATTCCCAGTTTTCCTGCCAGGTTCTAAGTGACAGTTCTCTCATCTTCCTTTTAGCATGGCTCTTTGGCAACTTCAATGAGAGTTGAAATGATGACTTGCCTGTGGCTGCTGCTTTTGCTAACTGGTCCGCCCTCTCATTACCTTGGATGCCCGTGTGGGCCTTAACCCATTTAATTTTTATTATATCTGTGTTGTATTTAATTTTATTCCTGATTTTGTCCACTATTCTGTCTTTATTCTGAAACCGTTGGATTGTCTTAATGGTTGAGAGGCTATCTGTGGAAATTTGGCAGATGTTGTGCTGAAGGGCGGCCCAGTCTATGGCGAAGAGTAAGGCTATTTTTTCAGCCTGGAATACCGAATTAGAGGGATGGAGTGTAGCAGCCCAGGTGTGAACTTCTAAGCTGTTTACATAGGCCACAAATGCCGCTCCCACTCCATCCTCCGTTTTCGATCCGTCGGTGAATACCTCCAGTTCGGTATGGGTGGCAGTTTCCGCTCCTATCTGGGAGTAGTCCTCTTCCCAGGTCTTTTCCTCCCAGATTTGTACCTCACTCTCGTAGTCCGCTTCCTTGAATGTTGCCCCCAAAAAGTTAACGTTCTCACGAAATCTAAGAAGCCTCGTGATGGCTCCCTCTCTGTGGGCCACCAGATGTAAAGGTTCCATGCCACAGAGCACTAGCAGGGCACTGGTTGGTGCAGTTCTGTAGGCTCTGCAGATGCGTAGAGCGAAGTACCTCTGGATCGTTTCCGTTTTCCGTATAATTCTACTTGTTAAATTTGCGGCCCAGATACTAGCCCCGTAACATATCTGCCGCACTGCCACTGCCTGGTACCAGATCTTGAGGTACCTGGGTTTAACCCCCCAATCTCTTCCCAGCATGGATGACATTCTGTTGCTCATGAGAATGGCCTTTGTCCTGAGCTCTGCAAGATGTGGAATGAAGGATAAACTTTCATCGAGTGTAATCCCCAGCAGCTTCATGTTTCTGACCACTGATATTTTCCAATTTCCGTTCTGGATCAAGGGTTTTCTTGCTAATCTCTTGCCCTTGCTTATGACAAGGGCCTTGGTTTTGTGAGTTGAAAGTGATAGTTTCTCACTGGTACACCAGTTGATAACCCTGTCCAGAGCTTCAGTGGCTGCATTTTCTAGCTCTCGTCTCGAGGCCCCCACCACCGTCAGGGTGATGTCGTCAGCAAAGGCCTGGGCTTTGCAGTGCGGTCCCCAGTCCATTTCCAGTAGCGAATTGGCTACAACCAGCCATAGGAATGGACCTAGGCACGACCCCTGTGGGCAACCCTTCTGGATGGTGTGGGTTGCCACTATCGACCCTTGATGTAACTCTACGACTCTGTCCTTCAGGAAGCTCTGAACAAGTTTGACGAGATTGGGGGGGAATCCCTTGCAATGCAGATTTCTCATTAGAGATGGCCACCACAGGGAGTCAAAGGCTCCTCGGATGTCCAGGGAAATGATGCAAGTGTGGAGGCCGTTCCTTCTGTTGTTTCTGATGTTATTAATAAGACCATTGAGGGCATGTTCGGCGGACAATCCGGAGCGAAAACCGAATTGTGTAGGCTCCAGGATTTTATTGTCGTGGGAGAATTTTTGCAGCCTTAACAACACCAGTCTCTCCAAAATTTTTCCCAGCATAGGCAGTAAGTTTATAGGTCTATATGAGTCGGTACTGGTTGGGTCTTTGCCTTCCTTCGGAAAGAGTATTACCTCTCCCCTTTTGAAGGCGGTTGGAAAATGACCCAGCTTTTGGCACGCATTCATGAGGTCTAGTAGCTTATTGGGAATAGTTTCAAGGAGCAGTCTAAGAATAGTACCATCTATGCCGTCTGGCCCCGGTGCCTTTTTCTTTGGTGCTGTCTTCATAAGGTGCTCAAACTCGTGTTTAGTGAATGGAGGTGTTGCTGAATTGTTTGGGTTGATGTGATGTTGGGTTCTGGTTATACGTTGTTCCTCTGTGTCTTCCTCTGGGAGATCCGGTTTAAAGATACTCTTAAGCAGATTATTAAGATTGGTTTCCGTGGTGAAAGGTGTGTCGCGGAGTGTTGAGTGAATTATGGAAGGTTTAATCAATTTGTTAGTTGCTATCTTGAAAGGTGCTCCGTATGTAGAGTTAGTGTTAGTGCAAAAAATTTTCCAAGCTTGAGTTTTAGCCTGGTTGGTCATTTTCTTCATAATGGCTTTCTCTCTTCGAAATTTTACTTTTCTATCTTCCCTTATGTTTTCATCAGTTTCAGCTTGGAATCGTCTTCTTAGTGCTCTCACCAATTTCCTTTGTGTATTTAGGGCAGGAGTCCACCATGGAATTTTAGATTGCCTCAGCTTATTTTTCCTTTTAAAAGTTTCGGCCATTGCTCCCTTTATGACTGTGATAATGTGCTCCGTCTTTCTTTCCAGGTCCTTCTGGGTTATTATACCGGAGAAGTCAAGATTAGCTGCTTTTTGCTTCACTAAATTCTTAAATTTGGCGTGGTTGCCATATATTGTTTTGAACCTATTGCGAATGGGGATGGGTATGGAGGTCTCCAGATCGAAAACGATCGAAAGGTGATCGCTCTCCACCCCTAGATCTTTGACCGACCAGTTCGAAAAGTAGCTGCCTATATCGCCCGCAGTAAGTGTAATGTCCGGCCAGCCCTTGGCTTCACCCCTCCTGAAGGTTGGCGCTGCGCCTGGGGTGTTGCACAAGGTGAGTCCGTTACCAGCGATGAAGTCGAGGAGTTGTCTACCCCTCTCATCCTCGTCCTGGTAACCCCATATCCGGCTGTGGGCGTTAAAATCCCCTCCTATAATTATATTGCCACTATTGTTACGCAGGATGCTTGTTAAATCATTCAGATTGTTCTCTATTGACTGGATAGGAGAGGCATAAGTTGCTGAGATTAAAACTTCCTCGTTTAGCCAAATTTTGGCGCTAATGGTTATCATGTCATTATTGTTTGCTATGAGAGTTGGTATGATGTTTGGGTTTCTAATGACTATGGCTGCTTTGCCAGTTTCTGACAGAATTTTCTGCCAGTGAACAGGAAAGCCTGGTAATATTTTGTTGGATGTATAAGGCTCTTGCAGAAGGGCCACGTCCATGTCTTCATCTTCTAAAATCTTAGAGAGGAGGACTGTCGATGCCCTGCAGTGATGTAAATTTTGTTGGATGAATTTCATATTGTCTCAGAAGAGTAGAGTCCATTTATGAGGAGTTTCGACTAGTGGGCTGGGATGGGTTCGATTTTCTGTTGCTGGGCTGATCTGTCAGCTTGCTCCTTGTGCTGTTTTGTTTTTGGAGGCTAGGGCACCCTTTATCATATGCTGTGTGGTTGGTAGGTAACTCAGTTTCGTATATCTGGTTGTTTATTTTGCAATTGACACAGGTCTTGGTGTTGCTGATGCACTGCCGTGTGGGGTGTTTCTCAGCACAATTCCCGCATAAGGCTACTTCCTTGCAGGTGTGTGCCGTGTGGCCGAAGCCCTGGCAGTTAAAACACCTTACGATGCTGTTGTAATTTCGAATCGAGCAGTGTTCGAATGCGAATACAATGTTTTTGACTGCCAGGAGCTGGTTCGATGTTCTTGCGTCGAAGTAGCACACTGCGTGCGTGGTCTCCTTTTTGTCTGTGAAAATCCTTGTTTTCACTTCCTTCGGGATAGGGACGTCTATTTTTTCACACAAGGCTTGGATCAAACGGTCAGGATTCGTGTCCCTCGGGATACCGTGGACGATGATCGGTTTCCTTCTTGGGATGGGTATCCTGGTTGTTATGTCTCTGCAACAGAGCATTTGATTTCAGTGTGTAAGGACTCAAAATGGTTTGTTATGGCTCCGAAGTATCATTTGGAAGAATCTGTGAAGTGGTAAATTATCGGCCGTTTAGAAGCAGGGCAGACAATCATGGAAGCAACGAGATGTATGAATATTTCAAGACAGTCTACGTTATGGAAACAATTTCAGAACTCTGGAACTGTTATAAGGAGGCCTGGACAAGGTCGTAAACGAATAACAACTGCTTCTCAAGATCAATATTTGGCAATAACTGCCCTTCGTAACAGGAAGTCTACTGCTCGGCAGTTAAGTTCAGAGGTTGCAGACGCCACTGGAACTATTGTATCACGGCAAACTGTATACAGAAGGCTTAATGAAAAAGGCCTTTATGCCAGAAAGCCAAGGGTATGTGTTTCACTGTCTTCTCAACAAAAGAGGGATCGCTTTAATTGGTGCAAAGAATATCAGGAGTGAACACCAATGGACCCATGTTCTCTTTACTGATGAGTCGAGGTTTAGTTTAACATCTGATTCTAAACGTGTTTACATCTGGAGGGAGTCAGGAACGCGAAATCTTCCATTGAACATTATGGAACGTGACCGTTTCGGTAGTGCAGGGGTGATGGTATGGGGAGGAATAATGATCGATGGACGTATGCTCCTACACGTTTTTAACAGCAGATCTGTGACCGGCCAGAGATATAGGGATGAGGTCTTAGAACCTTATATAAGACTTTTCAGAGGTGCATATGGGTCTGACTTTTTATTTATGGACGATAATTCTCGTCCACATCGAGCAAACCTCGTTGACGAATTCCTTGAAAGTGAAGCCATTGAGCGAATACCGTGGCCAGCAAAATCTCCTGATCTGAACCCGATAGAGAACTTATGGGACTACCTTGGAAAAGCAGTTGCACGGAGACATCCTCCTCCTAGATATATAAATGCCCTGAAGACCGCCGCATTGCTGGAGGAGTGGAACTTAATTCCCCAAACTGTAGTTAACAACATTATTGCCAGCATTAAAACACGTTGTGATATGTGTGTACACGTCAGAGGAGATCACATTCCATATTCAATTCATAAGCCTTCATTTTTTTCCGAGTTATTCTTTTTTTTCTGAACTCTCCTTGTCACATATTATTGCCATTTTTATTGTTTCATCCTGCAATTTTATATGATATGCAATGCTCTTAAATTTTGTCCTTGTATTTATGTGTTATGGTGTTATGTATCATTTCACACAAATTCATAAAATTATAGTTCAGTTTCTGAGAAATCCGTGATTTTATGCATGTAAAGAAAATTTTGGACATGAGTGTATCTTGAATGTCAACTCAATACATTTATTCATCGGGAATGAATGAAAAAAAGACTGAAAATTTTATCAAAAACTTCTCTGAGAGGGATTTATAGTGTAAACAAACCAGACGTTCGTCCAAGATTTTACTTCTGCCGTCCTGGTTGTTTCCTTTTAATAGAATCCTTCCAAAGATTCTACTAAAAGGAAACAACCAATAGAATCTTTCCAAATAATTCCATTCCGAGGAAAGAACCAATAGAATATTTCCAAATAATTCCATTCTGAGGAAACAACCAATAGAATCTTTCCAAATAATTCCATTCTGAGGAAACAAGCAATAGAATAATTCCAAATTATTCTATTCTAAGAAAAAGACCAATAGAATACTTTTTAAGGTTGAAAGAATCTATGGATTCTTTCAACCAATTTGGTATTTAGTCATTATGTAAGGGCCATGGCAGCCCAGCTGGAAGAGCAATGGATTAGCAGCCCGAGGGTTACGAGTTCGAAACTCGATCCAACCAAAGACTGTCGTGTAGGTGATGACTGGTGCCTGTTAAATCTATCGTGGCCCCAAATGTCCTCACGTTGGCTTTCTGTGGAAGTTTGGACATTGAGGTTTCAGCTCAGATGTTGACCTCGTCATACGACAATGATTCAAAATTACGAAGTGTTGTCCTCGGTTAAGTGAGGTATTTAATTAACGTAACATTGGAGCAACACAAAGGACTATTGGTGACAGTTCGGGATCAATCCCGAAGGGAACGACCGAGGACAACACCACGTAACTTTGAACCACTGTCAGATGACGAGGTCACACCTGAGCTGACACCCACTGTCCGAACTTCCACACTATGCCAACGTGAGGATATTGGACGCCACGACAGATTTAACGTGCACCAGCCCACATGTACACGATGTTTTTTTGGATTCGAACTCCCGCTAACCTTAAAAACCGGCTACCGCGATGTTGTGGGATAAAATCAGTACTACTCTACTCAGAAATCTCTTGACTTACAGAGGTTTAAAGATTGTGTAAAAGTATGTAACAAGATGATAGCCATTTGTTTTTCTTGTTTAGTAAAGAATAAATTTTCTTTAACTAGATTTTAAACATTACAATCTCTATCGAAGTATCAAATCTTTCCTAGAATCTGGATAGTAAACAAAATGATTAATGGAAAGCCATAGCAATCACAAGACAACTCTTACGAGTAAAACACATTTTTAAATAACAAAACGAACTTAACGAGCCTATTTACGCTCTTGATAAAAAAATGCTCATAAAAGAAAATCATTACGAAACATGACTAGACTTCGAATTTGGTAACAAGCCAGATTTACGATTATAATGAAATCGATAGTTTCTATGTGGTGTTTTTATACTAGAAAATTTCAATTTTCTGCAACTAGTTTTTTTCAACTGGGACAAGTGTTTATTTTTAATAGGACGTGTACGAGAAAGAAATTATGCAAAACCCAGAGCTTTTCAACTTGACGAAGATGAGTTTTATGAATAGAAATTATATTTTTAAGCCAAATTCTAACGCTGTTCAACAATCGTCTATTGAATAGTTCTTGATTTATGGATTGTTGTCACTATTAAATTGGACAACGGGTTATGCAAGAATAACTATGTTTCATATACGGACATTGAAGAGTTAATTGTTCATCCAACGCTATTCTTTCTGGATGATACACACAGTTCACGTTTTCGATTATGGCTTATTCTGATATAAATCTTGTACTTTTAAGTAGGCAGTAAACTTACTTGAAATTTTAAACAAAATAATTGAAATGTAGAGTAAAATTTCTAATATTTCTGGATAGAATTAATAAAGAAGGATAAGATGGTTGGTTTTTTATGGCGCAAGGGCCAGATCTGACAAAGTTGTGCCAAACAATGTTTCTTCGTCAAGTAAATGGACATATAAGATGTTTTTTATTGACACACGAAAAAAACACAGGATAATTATGGGAATCGTACCTGCTCCACCGACTGCTCGCAGGCTACTGGTGCAGTGGGTAAACCCTTAGCCATAACGGCCCAAAAGAACAAGAATGATTGCTAATTGGTAATTCAATTAACGTAGCGCTGGAGCAACACAATTAGCTATAGACGATGGTTCGGGATCAATCCCGATTGGAAATATCCAAGAACATAACACGCCATTTTAAACCAAATGACGAGGTCAACACCTGTGAGCTGGCACCCCACTCACTAAACTTCCATACCACACCAACCTGACGACATTGGAGTTCACGATATATTTAACGTGCACTAACCTTTGCGTACACGACGGTCTTTGGTTGGATCGAGTTTCGAACTCGGAAACGCTCCGGTTGCCAATTCACTACTCTTCCAGCCGTGGCCACGGACTATAAGAATGAGCAATCGCTGAAGATCTAATACGTTTTCAGAAAGGAAATTTAACTTGCAAATCTACAACAATCAAAACACATGGACTCATCTTAAAAGTATCTCTTATAATCTAATATATTAATTCTTCATTCACGCTTAAGGCGAAGAGCGCTATTTGTATTCTACTCACAACTCAAAACAAGGTAGAGGTTTGATGATAATACTTACATAAGATCTGCGAAAGCAGTTAGAATTTAGAGTACACGGTGAGTTTAATTAAGACATTTCTATTGCTAAACTGACTCCGGTACGTTAAGAACATACTTATGTTTTAACGAATTAATGAACTGGAAAGTAGGTAATCAAGCCTTAGAATTTTATGTGGGTCATCTGCAATGATTTAAATCCGAGTGTACCTAATGATTCCAGCTAAGCGTGAATAGGAAGAGGTGGATGATGTTTGCATTAAAGCTACTTGAAATAGCTACGCGGTATTTAAAGCTGAGTTTTTTTGTGATGCTACTCTACCTATCCAATTTATTTAAAAAACACTTTAAAGTAGAATTTAAATGCAAACTTTATTGGTTACAAATTTTGTTAAATGAAACAATTATGTTTTTATGGGCTAAGCGTTTGCTGTTAAGTTTAAAGTTTATTTATAAATATATGTGAATTGTTTAATCCTCTGATAGTTATCTTAACGAGGTATATCGTCATTAGCAAAATTGACCAGATCTTGATGAACGAGATATATCGTCCATCACGATCTCGTTGTCTCTTGTTATTATAAGAAAACTGACCAGAACTTGATCTTGTCCTAATAGAAAAATCGGTAATATACTGATGACGAGGTATCTCGTCATTAGCAAAATTGGTCGGATCTTGATGGACAAGATATGTCGTTGAAACTACTTGGTGGGTTAATAAAGATTATCTTGAAGCCCCTTTTACTGATTAATAAAGCCTTCTTTCTAAAGATTGATGATAGAAATGTATTATTTCTAAGAAAAACTATTAGTTACAGCCCTTTCTTCAATAATATTTGATTACATTATTGATTTCAAAATGAAATCGTTGGGAAATATTGTTTCTAAGCATACTGAAATGTAATGTAAAGCTTAGTTCTTAAGGTTTATTTTAAAAGACAGAATTTAATTCTAAAAATGTTCATTCTAGTACATTGTAAAATCATCATTATGATTACTTAAAACAAAATTAAGGCTTGTTTTTATGCAAATTAATGGAATGCTTACTGCTCAGATTCCGAAATTCCAAGTCTCAGATAATTAAGATAGTTATTATAACAAGGGAGTTTTTGAAACAGCATAAAATGAGACTATAAATAATAATTTGAACCATTCACCATTAATTAAACTGGTGAACCATTTTGAGCTAATCTGAGTGACAACTGTTTACTTGATGCAGAATTCTATGACGATAAGTTGGTTAGTTTGGGGTTTTATGGAGTAAGGGTCATATTTGGCCAAGCTGCTCCAAACGCAAGACAGACAATGTCAAGTAATTGTGAAATGAAAGAGTAGAGAGAAGAAAGATGGCTTGGACATCCTGGGGTCACCACCCTCATGCTATATGACGACAGGTTAGCTCCTTACAAATTAGTCTATTTCGTTCTACAGAAAATAGCATCTATTTATTTCAGGGACAAATGAAGACTTATCCACTTAGACTACATTTACTCATGCCCAAAGTGGAAGGGAGCTATAACTTGGTTGGATTTATGGAGCAAGGGTCATATTTGGCCAAGTTACGCCAAATATAAGCAAATTTCAATGGTTAATTAGTTGAACTTGGGTTTTATGGCGCATGTGCGAGACTAAGTGCAAGACCTGGTCAAGGTGCTCCAACAAACGTCAAGTGAATGGACACACACAAGGAAAGTTTACTGACACAGAAGAGAGAAATACACTAGGGGAGAATAAAACCTGAGATGCCTTCAACTCACAGGTTGCTAACGGTGTGGGCAAACCCACTTATCCACGGCGACCCCGATTAAGTAATGGACACACACAAGTTTTACTTACACAGAAGAGAAAAATTAACTCAGGGTAAGTTACATGAATGGAACCAAAGTAAGCTTTAGGAATAGATAGGAGTTTCAATTTACTCTCTTTGGTAGTAGTAAAAATACACTTCGTGGAAAACTAAGTATTCAGAATAACTATGCTTGATATATAATTAGTTAGAAACGAATAGCCACCCTATATGATCGAATCAAGCGCATATAGACCGTCTACATTCAGTCAATATTCTATACCGTCTCTATTCATTAATTTCATACAAGCAACAGCAGAGTCTGAACCATACATGTCAAAGAAATTAGCTTCTTTCACAATATTTATCAATTTTGATACAACAAATTGGATGCGTGAACCTTTTCAGTTGAACGGCGACCCCGATTAAGTAATGGACATCCAGAAGTTTTACTTACACAGAAGAGAAAAATTAACTCAGGGTAAGTTACATGAATGGAACCAAAGTAAGCTTTAGGAATAGATAGGAGTTTCAATTTACTCTCTTTGGTAGTAGTAAAAATACACTTCGTGGAAAACTAAGTATTCAGAATAACTATGCTTGATATATAATTAGTTAGAAACGAATAGCCACCCTATATGATCGAATCAAGCGCATATAGACCGTCTACATTCAGTCAATATTCTATACCGTCTCTATTCATTAATTTCATACAAGCAACAGCAGAGTCTGAACCATACATGTCAAAGAAATTAGCTTCTTTCACAATATTTATCAATTTTGATACAACAAATTGGATGCGTGAACCTTTTCAGTTGAACGGCGACCCCGATTAAGTAATGGACATCCAGAAGTTTTACTTACACAGAAGAGAAAAATTAACTCAGGGTAAGTTACATGAATGGAACCAAAGTAAGCTTTAGGAATAGATAGGAGTTTCAATTTACTCTCTTTGGTAGTAGTAAAAATACACTTCGTGGAAAACTACGTATTCAGAATAACTATGCTTGATATATAATTAGTTAGAAACGAATAGCCACCCTATATGATCGAATCAAGCGCATATAGACCGTCTATATTCAGTCAATATTCTATACCGTCTCTATTCATTAATTTCATACAAGCAACAGCAGAGTCTGAACCATACATGTCAAAGAAATTAGCTTCTTTCACAATATTTATCAATTTTGATACAACAAATTGGATGCGTGAACCTTATCAGTTGAACGGCGACCCCGATTAAGTAATGGACATCCAGAAGTTTTACTTACACAGAAGAGAAAAATTAACTCAGGGTAAGTTACATGAATGGAACCAAAGTAAGCTTTAGGAATAGATAGGAGTTTCAATTTACGCTCTTTGGTAGTAGTAAAAATACACTTCGTGGAAAACTAAGTATTCAGAATAACTATGCTTGATATATAATTAGTTAGAAACGAATAGCCACCCTATATGATCGAATCAAGCGCATATAGACCGTCTACATTCAGTCAATATTCTATACCGTCTCTATTCATTAATTTCATACAAGCAACAGCAGAGTCTGAACCATACATGTCAAAGAAATTAGCTTCTTTCACAATATTTATCAATTTTGATACAACAAATTGGATGCGTGAACCTTTTCAGTTGAACGGCGACCCCGATTAAGTAATGGACATCCAGAAGTTTTACTTACACAGAAGATAAAAATTAACTCAGGGTAAGTTACATGAATGGAACCAAAGTAAGCTTTAGGAATAGATAGGAGTTTCAATTTACGCTCTTTGGTAGTAGTAAAAATACACTTCGTGGAAAACTAAGTATTCAGAATAACTATGCTTGATATATAATTAGTTAGAAACGAATAGCCACCCTATATGATCGAATCAAGCGCATATAGACCGTCTACATTCAGTCAATATTCTATACCGTCTCTATTCATGAATTTCATACAAGCAACAGCAGAGTCTGAACCATACATGTCAAAGAAATTAGCTTCTTTCACAATATTTATCAATTTTGATACAACAAATTGGATGCGTGAACCTTTTCAGTTGAACGGCGACCCCGATTAAGTAATGGACATCCAGAAGTTTTACTTACACAGAAGAGAAAAATTAACTCAGGGTAAGTTACATGAATGGAACCAAAGTAAGCTTTAGGAATAGATAGGAGTTTCAATTTACTCTCTTTGGTAGTAGTAAAAATACACTTCGTGGAAAACTAAGTATTCAGAATAACTATGCTTGATATATAATTAGTTAGAAACAAATAGCCACCCTATATGATCGAATCAAGCGCATATAGACCGTCTACATTCAGTCAATATTCTATACCGTCTCTATTCATTAATTTCATACAAGCAACAGCAGAGTCTGAACCATACATGTCAAAGAAATTAGCTTCTTTCACAATATTTATCAATTTTGATACAACAAATTGGATGCGTGAACCTTTTCAGTTGAACGGCGACCCCGATTATGTAATGGACATCCAGAAGTTTTACTTACACAGAAGAGAAAAATTAACTCAGGGTAAGTTACATGAATGGAACCAAAGTAAGCTTTAGGAATAGATAGGAGTTTCAATTTACTCTCTTTGGTAGTAGTAAAAATACACTTCGTGGAAAACTAAGTATTCAGAATAACTATGCTTGATATATAATTAGTTAGAAACGAATAGCCACCCTATATGATCGAATCAAGCGCATATAGACCGTCTACATTCAGTCAATATTCTATACCGTCTCTATTCATTAATTTCATACAAGCAACAGCAGAGTCTGAACCATACATGTCAAAGAAATTAGCTTCTTTCACAATATTTATCAATTTTGATACAACAAATTGGATGCGTGAACCTTTTCAGTTGAACGGCGACCCCGATTAAGTAATGGACATCCAGAAGTTTTACTTACACAGAAGAGAAAAATTAACTCAGGGTAAGTTACATGAATGGAACCAAAGTAAGCTTTAGGAATAGATAGGAGTTTCAATTTACGCTCTTTGGTAGTAGTAAAAATACACTTCGTGGAAAACTAAGTATTCAGAATAACTATGCTTGATATATAATTAGTTAGAAACGAATAGCCACCCTATATGATCGAATCAAGCGCATATAGACCGTCTACATTCAGTCAATATTCTATACCGTCTCTATTCATGAATTTCATACAAGCAACAGCAGAGTCTGAACCATACATGTCAAAGAAATTAGCTTCTTTCACAATATTTATCAATTTTGATACAACAAATTGGATGCGTGAACCTTTTCAGTTGAACGGCGACCCCGATTAAGTAATGGACATCCAGAAGTTTTACTTACACAGAAGAGAAAAATTAACTCAGGGTAAGTTACATGAATGGAACCAAAGTAAGCTTAAGGAATAGATAGGAGTTTCAATTTACTCTCTTTGGTAGTAGTAAAAATACACTTCGTGGAAAACTAAGTATTCAGAATAACTATGCTTGATATATAATTAGTTAGAAACAAATAGCCACCCTATATGATCGAATCAAGCGCATATAGACCGTCTACATTCAGTCAATATTCTATACCGTCTCTATTCATTAATTTCATACAAGCAACAGCAGAGTCTGAACCATACATGTCAAAGAAATTAGCTTCTTTCACAATATTTATCAATTTTGATACAACAAATTGGATGCGTGAACCTTTTCAGTTGAACGGCGACCCCGATTAAGTAATGGACATCCAGAAGTTTTACTTACACAGAAGAGAAAAATTAACTCAGGGTAAGTTACATGAATGGAACCAAAGTAAGCTTTAGGAATAGATAGGAGTTTCAATTTACTCTCTTTGGTAGTAGTAAAAATACACTTCGTGGAAAACTAAGTATTCAGAATAACTATGCTTGATATATAATTAGTTAGAAACGAATAGCCACCCTATATGATCGAATCAAGCGCATATAGACCGTCTACATTCAGTCAATATTCTATACCGTCTCTATTCATTAATTTCATACAAGCAACAGCAGAGTCTGAACCATACATGTCAAAGAAATTAGCTTCTTTCACAATATTTATCAATTTTGATACAACAAATTGGATGCGTGAACCTTTTCAGTTGAACGGCGACCCCGATTAAGTAATGGACATCCAGAAGTTTTACTTACACAGAAGAGAAAAATTAACTCAGGGTAAGTTACATGAATGGAACCAAAGTAAGCTTTAGGAATAGATAGGAGTTTCAATTTACTCTCTTTGGTAGTAGTAAAAATACACTTCGTGGAAAACTAAGTATTCAGAATAACTATGCTTGATATATAATTAGTTAGAAACGAATAGCCACCCTATATGATCGAATCAAGCGCATATAGACCGTCTACATTCAGTCAATATTCTATACCGTCTCTATTCATTAATTTCATACAAGCAACAGCAGAGTCTGAACCATACATGTCAAAGAAATTAGCTTCTTTCACAATATTTATCAATTTTGATACAACAAATTGGATGCGTGAACCTTTTCAGTTGAACGGCGACCCCGATTAAGTAATGGACATCCAGAAGTTTTACTTACACAGAAGAGAAAAATTAACTCAGGGTAAGTTACATGAATGGAACCAAAGTAAGCTTTAGGAATAGATAGGAGTTTCAATTTACGCTCTTTGGTAGTAGTAAAAATACACTTCGTGGAAAACTAAGTATTCAGAATAACTATGCTTGATATATAATTAGTTAGAAACAAATAGCCACCCTATATGATCGAATCAAGCGCATATAGACCGTCTACATTCAGTCAATATTCTATACCGTCTCTATTCATTAATTTCATACAAGCAACAGCAGAGTCTGAACCATACATGTCAAAGAAATTAGCTTCTTTCACAATATTTATCAATTTTGATACAACAAATTGGATGCGTGAACCTTTTCAGTTGAACGGCGACCCCGATTAAGTAATGGACATCCAGAAGTTTTACTTACACAGAAGAGAAAAATTAACTCAGGGTAAGTTACATGAATGGAACCAAAGTAAGCTTTAGGAATAGATAGGAGTTTCAATTTACTCTCTTTGGTAGTAGTAAAAATACACTTCGTGGAAAACTAAGTATTCAGAATAACTATGCTTGATATATAATTAGTTAGAAACGAATAGCCACCCTATATGATCGAATCAAGCGCATATAGACCGTCTACATTCAGTCAATATTCTATACCGTCTCTATTCATTAATTTCATACAAGCAACAGCAGAGTCTGAACCATACATGTCAAAGAAATTAGCTTCTTTCACAATATTTATCAATTTTGATACAACAAATTGGATGCGTGAACCTTTTCAGTTGAACGGCGACCCCGATTAAGTAATGGACATCCAGAAGTTTTACTTACACAGAAGAGAAAAATTAACTCAGGGTAAGTTACATGAATGGAACCAAAGTAAGCTTTAGGAATAGATAGGAGTTTCAATTTACTCTCTTTGGTAGTAGTAAAAATACACTTCGTGGAAAACTAAGTATTCAGAATAACTATGCTTGATATATAATTAGTTAGAAACGAATAGCCACCCTATATGATCGAATCAAGCGCATATAGACCGTCTACATTCAGTCAATATTCTATACCGTCTCTATTCATTAATTTCATACAAGCAACAGCAGAGTCTGAACCATACATGTCAAAGAAATTAGCTTCTTTCACAATATTTATCAATTTTGATACAACAAATTGGATGCGTGAACCTTTTCAGTTGAACGGCGACCCCGATTAAGTAATGGACATCCAGAAGTTTTACTTACACAGAAGAGAAAAATTAACTCAGGGTAAGTTACATGAATGGAACCAAAGTAAGCTTTAGGAATAGATAGGAGTTTCAATTTACTCTCTTTGGTAGTAGTAAAAATACACTTCGTGGAAAACTAAGTATTCAGAATAACTATGCTTGATATATAATTAGTTAGAAACGAATAGCCACCCTATATGATCGAATCAAGCGCATATAGACCGTCTACATTCAGTCAATATTCTATACCGTCTCTATTCATTAATTTCATACAAGCAACAGCAGAGTCTGAACCATACATGTCAAAGAAATTAGCTTCTTTCACAATATTTATCAATTTTGATACAACAAATTGGATGCGTGAACCTTTTCAGTTGAACTTTATCCCCGTTCTCTGAATTCCATTAATGCCTAAGAGAAAAAAAGGGAACCAAACAACAGAAACCCCCGAAGACATCAATTCATAATTCTCTCTGAATGTCTAACACTGAAGCCATTTTACACTAATCCACTTACCGTGTTTTCAACTACTTACAATAAACAGGCTTAGTTCACGTTTTGTAATTCCGTTTTACTCAAACGATTAGATTACCGACATTGTTGATTTCATTCCGTGATCTAGTCTCATCGCTTCCTGCTAATCCCTTTAGTGTCTGGAAATTCTAAATGCGATTGTTCTTTCTGTGAAACAGACCCCGAAATGTTTAATTTTCGTTGTCAATTGACGCACTCGTTTTAGTATTTTGGTTAGGGCATTAACGCGTTGTTTTTGTAAGCATCCCAGAAACAAAGCAATCCCACAATAATCGATACTGTCAAAAATCATAGCAAGTAGGTAATTTAATTAACGTCGCACTGGAGCAACACAATTGGATCAATCCCGAAGGGAAAGATGCGAGAACAAAGCCTTGTAATTCTGATCCTCTATCAGGTGACGAAGTCAACATCTGAGCTGACACCCCATTCTCCGAACTTGCACACCACGCCAAAAATCATAAATTTGCTTAAAAATCACATTGATATCAATTATTTAATTTAGAAAAATGATTACATTTTGTGACTTCTAAATAAAAGTGAAGCAAATCTTAATGAACCTTGTTTTGTGATCACCTTGAATTCATAATTCTTACTTTCTGTTAAATAGCCAACCAATCGGTCTATTGGTCAGGGAGCTAGCTTTTGGATCGAAAGATTCCTGGATCAAATAAAGGGTAAGGGATGGATGTTTTTCCGTATAGAATGAATAAATGGCCTCTGTAAGCGGATTAGCCCTACAACTTGCAGGTTGCTAGAGGAGTGAACAAATCCACCGAACTCCGACATCCACCATTTTAGATACGGAGTTGCATAATATTACTAAAATTTTAGGGAAAAGCTCGCCACTCTATAATGAAATTCTTCAGTAGTTTGTTTACATAAAGCAATGGGCAATCTGGAAGATAAAAATCAGCGCAGAAAAAAATTATTGAAAATAAATTTGGCTTCAAAAAATGCTGGAACACCTTTGAACAAAGGATATTGAAGTAGACTTTCAGAATCTGTGGTAATATGGCTAAGATGTGCTTTTTGCCAGGAATTTTATTTGAAACAAGAATACACATAAATGAAATATATTTTTGGATTCGTTTATTTCATTCAGAGGTAGGTATAAAATGCTTTTATGGAATATGGATGCCATATTAATTATAAACGGATCAAAACAAGAAATGTGAGTAATGACACTTTATCATCAATAGATGTAATCAATCAAGAAAGTTTAGCGCAGATGCAATTCTCGGGTCTGATAGTTTACACCTTTTTCACTACCGTACGTGGCATGTAAATAGGCCTTTAATGTATACTGAAGAATAGTAGCAAGCGTATCAATAAAAGTCAACAGCTAAGGGATTCACTCGCAAATTTTGCCGCTTAGTCTAAATACTCTTAATTAACGGTGTGGAGCTGCCATAAAGTTGCTAAAACTCACTACGAGCTAGTCGCTCTAATAAAATTCTTCAACAATCTGATTACAGAATACAATGAGAAATCTGGTAGATAGTAATCAGCACAGAAAAAAAGTGTGAGCGAACGCGAAAACAGGTTTAGATTTCAAAGAACACCGAATCACCTTTGAACAAGTAAATGGGATGCAATTGAAGTGGATGTTCAAAAGCTAATTGTGGTAACATGACTAAGCGTACATTCTTTGCTATGCACTGTATCGGAAAAAAGATTTAATTATAGGAAGCTGTGTATATTTAAGTACATCGAATTCTGCTTTAGAATTGCGGCTGATTTTAGTTCACTTAGAAAAATTAAATATGCGTAGATGTTTATATTCGTTATAAATGGATTTAGAAAGTATAAAATGTGAATAACGATACTCCCATATAAATGTAAACAATGAGCTAAAGTGGGTCTGCTTGTAAGTACGAAATGTATGTAGCTGTTTCACAAATGCTTCTTTACAAGAATTAATGACGAATTTCAATATCATTCAAGTTTTTTATAAAATTGGTAAGTCGTGTCAAGGACACAAACCGTAGTTTTGAAATGTACACGCGGGTCGGATGTTGTATTATGGAATGAACGAAGCAGGAATAGGGAATTTGAACGATTGTTTATTGCGTGGATATTCAACAATAAATCTACAGTTTGAACGATTGAAGTGCAGTTTGATATTAATTGTTGTTCTCTAATATTATTGTAGTGCAGTTTGGTAGCATTCGATGATACCACTTACGCAGACTTCAAACCACACAATTTGAGTTACACTGTCCCAAACTTCGCACAGCACCGTAGAATTTCGACATATTGCGGACCCCCTTCCCGTGATCAGTGCGCCTGCGCACTCTGTTCGAAGGTCATGTCATCCTTTGTCTACACGACGCTGTATTTATCCTCTGGCTGTTTCTTCTAGTTCTGAAATCATGAAATTTTATATTTATTTATATTTGTTTCAATTCTACTCAATTATCACCACGTTCTCGTGCACGATTGTTATCTAATAATAATTGAAGAGTAGTTTGATAACTTTCGGTGACACCACATGTGCAGACAAACGCAATCCAAAGTTACACTGGTCCAAAGTTCGCCCAGCGCCGTAGAATTTCGACATATTGTTTCTTCTAGCCCTGAAATCATAAGACAAAACAATTGTAAAGCTTTTTTTTGTAACACTCCACTTTTCATGCATTCCCTCAGGACTGTTCCGATTTTAAAGAATAGTTTACATCAAAATTATTTTATTTATCCCATTCACTGAAAGATCGACCACCTTATAAATTATGAAGAGTCCTGATAGTCTCATACCAAATTCAGGCCACGGTATTCCCATAAGCTCTGGGCATGGATGATTAAGTAAGTCTCAATCATCTTACCACCTGAATAAATCGGATGATTTTTTGTCCAACAGATTCTTCTTGAGCTTAGTGTACAGACAAGATTAACTTCTAGATTAATCAAGGACCAAATGAAAGAATCTTCTCTTAAAGGTAGGACTTGCACAAATAGATTCACGTGGAAATATAGGTTACGAATTGCTATTCCCTAACATTGCAATAGAAGCTAATTCATAATAGTGCAATTTTCGCACGATATATTTTAACCAGCTTAACCCTTCAAGTAGCTTCGACGAGATATCTCGTCCATCAAGATCTGACCCACTTTGCCAATGACGAGATATCGCGTCTATTAAGACGTGCCCACTTTGCAAATTACGAGACATTGCTAATTTTTTATAATGACGAGTTCAAGATCTGATAATTTTTTTATAATGACGAGATCAAGATCTAGTCAATTTTTGTTTGTAATGACGAGATACCTTGTTCCTCAAAAACTGGTAAGTCTTGCTAATGACAAGATAGCTTATCGATACAACCACTAGGAGGGTTAAAGTATAAACCTGTGCAGTGAAATTCTTCATGCTGTTCTTTTCACGAATGGGTGAATCTAGTTTTTCGATATTTTCTAGTTTCATGTTTGAGATTTAAAATACGTAAAATACATATGAATGGTGTTTGAAACAATCTTATATTTGAAGCAGAAAATCTGTCAAGCAACAAAAAATATCAGATGCCACGCAATGACGTCGAGAAATCTTAACTGCTTATTCTGTCTGGAATTTCCAGATCAACGAAACGATTTTCCATCTCGCTATATCCTCCCCTTAGAACAATAGAAGTAAAATTTAGTATAGAACATTTCGCATCGGATGGAGATCAAATTTTCGCAAGGAGATCAAATTTTAATCAAAATGAATCAACACAAAGCTTCGAAAGCTGCTGGTTGTTGGAATTTAATAGCACAGGGTCATATTTGGTCAAGTTGCGCCAAACATATGACCACACCTAGTAACGGACATACGCACAGAAGAAAATCTTTACTGACCGAAGAGAGAGAAATATGCCTAGTTAAAGTTACAATAATCGAACCTGTGTCGCCTATAACTCTCAGGTTACTAGCGCAGTGGTCATCCCCTTAATTAAGGGCCACGGTATTCCGGTTGGAAGAGTTACGGATTTGCAAGCGGAGAGTTGCGAGTTCGAATCCAATCAAAGACCGTTATGTACAAAGGGGACAGTTGCACGTTAAATCTGTCGCGGCCTCAAATATCCTCACGCTGGTGTGGTGTGGAAGTTTAGAGAGTGGGGTGCCAGCTCAGGTGTTGCCTCGTCTTTGGACAGCGGTTCAAAATTACGTGGTGTTTCCCTCGGATCTTTCCTTGGGGAATAGCCCGTTGTGTTGCTCCAATGTGATGTTAATTTAAATACTTGCTTACCACTGAATTACGGCTGGCTCTCCTCTTCTAAGAGACATCAGGTGCAACCATTGCCCTACTCCAGGTCAAAACTGCATCTTAACCCTTCAAGTGGTTTCGACAAAATATCTCGTAAATCAAGATCTGACCAAATTTGCAAATGACGAGATATCTCGCCATCAAGAAATTGCCGATTTTTTTATAAGATCAAGATCTGGTCAGTTTTCTTCTAATGACGAGATATACGAGGTTAGTCTAAAAAGTATCCGACCTTGAATTTTCCTACGTACAGTAATGAGGCTAGAACGGCGCCACTGTGCACAGTGGAAGAAGACAACTTAATGCGCATGCTTGAATTTTTTCTCCGTGTTCGAGTGTGTCAGTCGCTGCCTGCTGGCCGCTGAGTAAGGTGATGTTATAAGTGTTCGTCGGATTTTTGATTTCTCTCAAGATGACTGAACGAGTTGAGCCAAAGATACTGCATCAAATTTTGTCAAAAGCTTGGTGATTCTCAAAGCGAAACAATTCGTAAGATTCAGCAAGTGTTTGGAGACGATGCTATGGGGGTAACACAAGTGAAGGAGTGGTTTAACCGATTCAAAAATGGCCGCACATCGGTGGAGAGTGATCAGAGTCCTGGGAGGCCACAAAACCGCTCGGAATGCAGCTGTTGTTGAGAGGGTGGAAAATCTGTTAAAGGGAGATCGTCGTTTGACCGTACGAGAGATTGCCGAAGAGGTTGGGATCAGTAGATTCCGCACATGCAATTTTGCGTGATGATTTGAACATGCGCAGAGTGACTGCAAAATTTGTGCCCAAGCTGCTGTCGGCACAACAAAAAGAACTCCGTCTTGAGATTGCACAGGACCTTCTGGACACTACCAACACTGATCCTCAGTTTCTGAACACCGTGATTACTAGGAATGAGTCATGGGTATACGGGTACGACCCAGAAACAAAAGCACAGTCGCCGCAATGGAAGCATCCCGAGTATCCAAGACCGAAAAAAGCGCGACAGGTGCGAAGCAAAATCAAGGTGATGATAACTGTGATATCTGTGGAATTGTGCATCACGAATACGCACCGGAAGGACAAACAGTGACAAAAGAGTACTATCAACAAGTTCTACGCCGACTCAGAGATGCAGTTCGGCGAAAAAGACCACACCTCTGGACGACGAAAAACTGGCAGTTGCATCATGACAATGCTCCGGCTCATTCGTCACACCTGATCCAGACTTTCTTGGCGAAACACAGGAATTCCAGTCGTCTCCCAACCTCCCTACTCTCCAGATATGGCTCCTTGTGACTTCTGGTTATTTCCGAAATTGAAGATGCCGTTGAAAGGATCCCGTTTTGAGAGTAGAGAAGAGATAATGCAGAACGCGACAACGGAGACGAACACCATTCCAAAAGAAGCCTTCCAGGAGTGTTTTCGGCAGTGGAAGGATCGGTGGGCTAAGTGTGTGAAGGCGCAAGGGACCTACTTTGAAGGGGATTAGGGTCCCAATTTCGTCACGTAATATATTTTTCCTGGCGAAATGTCGGATACTTTTTAGACAGCCCTCGTATCGTCCATCAAGTTGGTTGTTGGTTGTATTGGGGTTTTATGGTGCAAGGTCCATACTTGGCCAACTGCGCGACAGACCACCTCAAGTAATTCTGAAAAGAAAGGAAAAGGCATCTTGGGATCACGACCCCCTTGTTTACCAGATCGTCCATCAAGATCTGGTCAATTTTGCTCTTGAAGAGACATCAATAGAGCTACAAGTAGGATTAACCCCCTTGGTGGTTTATCTTCGAGTCAAAAACTGCCCTGTAGTGTCCAGTCTCTGATGCATAAATCTGTCCCACTGTCACCACTTCTGGACAAAGGATAATTTGTTCTTCCTACTTGGATCTTCAATCACCTTGGAATACGAGGGCAGTTTTGTCACGACGAGATATCTCGTCCTTAGTAAAATTGACCAGATCTTGAACGAGATACTTTGTTGAAACACTTGGAAGGTTAAAAAACAAGAGGTCAAAAAGACCCCCGTGTCAGTTTGAGGTGACAATAAAATATATTTAAAATATGAAGCTTAAAAAGGTAATACTTAAAAAACCGTTTCAATTAGCAGTTTGAGTGTTAAAGGCACCATGGTATATGCATATTGGCTACATTACGTCCAAACTATTCAGTAAGCCTTAGCTGAAGATCTTAATATAAGCGCATAATTAGCATCGTCAAATAATTTAAGCAAATAATTGTACCCGTCCTTGTACCCGTCTTGGGGATATTGGATTCGAATCACACATAGATATTCATTATTCAGCGTACAATTCATAACACTCTGGCAAAAGACTTCCATTCATCGGAATTCAGAATCGGCCAGATTCTATTACGAGAGGGTTTTAACTCATCTCGAAAGCAGCGAATTTGACCACAACGACCTGAGATTGCATGATTAGGACAATTTATGGGACGACTTTATCTCGAGACATTTTATAGCTCTGCATTATATCCTGGAGGTGATAGATGGCATATTACGTGTGCTAATGACATTGGAAAATGTCATCTGAAGCTACTTAAAAAACTTGGAATAGCCCTGTTTTTTTAATTTGATGGTTTTATTGATTTACAATGACTCTATGAGATACGTTAGAGAAATATGGAAGGAGCATTAAATAGAAAAAAGTTATTTTAAATCTTTTATTGGATTTTATTAGAAATACAATGGTTTTACGAGAAGGAAACGGTCTATATTATGTGTGAATGCATCCTTGAAAGTAATGTATAATTGCTTTCGGACAAAATACATAAAAGTATACTGACTTATTTACCCGTTTAAGTAAGTCAGTATACTATTATGTATTTTGCTTTTGTTCGCAATTTACAATTATTTTTGTTAGAACAGGTTTATACATCCTACTCTAGTTTGGCTTTATTTACATCTGAGTAACTTCAGAAAAAAGCAATTTGAATTTGAAGTATAATTGAGGCTATATATGAAGAATTACTTTCATGATAAACGTAGTCAAGAGCTTTAATATTAATATCGAAACCCGTTTTAATAAGTCGTTATATATTTTTATGTATTTTGCTTTTGTTCGCGATTTGAAGTTACTTTCTATAGAACATGCTTGCGCTTCTTACTTGAATTCGGCTTTATTTACAACTGAGTAGTTTCAAAAAAGAGGAATTTAAATTTGAAGCTATAATTGATAGTTTATATTCTAAGCTTAGATAAGATCCATATTATTTGTCATTTAATCTTACCAGATGGATGTAAGACATCCATCTTTGACCTCCTTGATGACCTGAGGATCCTTTTGACAACAATATGGAAACTCCGAAATTAACTGAATTTTTTGAATTTACGATCCATATAACCTGTAGCCCACTTTTACAAACAGTTAGATTTCAGTTCAAACAGTTGTTTTTAAGCTTTCAGTCTTTTAGGTTTAGTTTTAAATATTTTAATTTTTCTATTATTTCACTTTCTTATTTTAATTTCATTAATATAAAATTTTATTGCTTTAGTTTTTTAATTTGATTTAATTTATCTTCACAGATTGAATGAAAAAATTATGGTAACCCCACATGAATGATCGGGTAGGTAGTTGAATTTACGCGCAGTACAGCTACACAACGTGTTATTAGCGAAGGGACGAGATCAATGCGGAAGGGAAGGATAAGAAGATAACACCTCATGATTTAGAACCACGCTCAGTTGACGAGGTCCAGACTTGATCTGGTATCCCACTCTCCAAACATTCACACCGCGCCAACATGAGGACATTTGAAGGCACAACATATTTAACGCGCAAAAGTCCCCACGTAGACGATAGTCTTTGGTTAGATTGAATTTTCAACTACCAACCTAATCTGAGACTACCAACTGGGTTACCATGGCCGACACTTCGATTGATCGAAAAATTATGTATGGTATTGGTATTTTCATTAACGTCGCACTGGAACAACACAACGGGCTATTGGCGACGATCCGGGTTCAAATCCGAAGAAAAAATTCCGAGGACAACACCTCGTAATTTTGAACCATGGTAAGATGACGAGGTCACACCTGAGCTGGCACTCCACTCTCCAAACGTCCATACCACGCCAACGTGAGAATATTCGTGGCAACGCAAATTTAACGTGCACCAGCTCACCTTGTACACGACGGTCTTTGGTTAGCAACCCTCCGGTTGTTAATCGGTTACTCTTCCAACCGGGCTACAGGTGTAATAGGTAAAAATATAGAACAGCAAGAATTCATTTAGAAAGTACTTCGCAAATAACTGGTTGTCCTTATGCTTTGATAAACTTGACTTCGCTGATCGGAAAGTTTTGCTTATTAAAGCGTAATCTGTCCAATATATGCAGTAATATAATATTGACTTTTCTCTGAGTTTTCCATCGATTGGTTATATTGTTGTCTAGATATATGGTCAGTATCTTGAAATCGTGTGATTGATAAATTTCTATCTACATTTTTTAAATATTCTTAAATTTATATCTTTCTTTTAAGAAAACATTTGTCAACTATTTTTTTCTAGGATTCATTGCGAGCGAGTATGGTTCTCGCAGTAAACCGCTGAAGATTGCTTAGGAATCTTAAGGGGTTGGAGTGAGCAGGGGTTGTTGCAATCCGTATTTGAGGTAATCAGAGCAAGAGTGGCCTAAACCACAAAAACCCGAAAAGGTCAAAATAATTATTTTGGCACCTACAGTACACTTCTCTTGGCACGTAATGTGTTTGCAATATAGATTGTAACCCTCCTCAAATCATATTGTGGATAAATAAAAAAATATAAAAAATGGTGCGAAGAAAATCGCATCTATCTCCATCATGCTAATACCAAGGGGGAATAATGCGTGAGAACAAATAAGAGGGTTAAAAGTTTTATGTAATTCAGCGGTAATACATAATTAACATGGTAGGTAATTAGGGTTTTATGGTGCAAGGTATATAATTAGCATGAAAAGATACTTAAATAACAAGCGTTGTAAAATTATCCGCATTATAATGTAAAAAAATTATATGTAATTTTAGTGCGTATGTTTATCTTATACCAAATAAAAATTGTGGATGCATTCTCTTTCTTGAGAATCGATCATTTTTGTGAACAGTGAAAAATTGTCCTAGCTTTTGTCACGAATTTGCGCCGTTAAAGGTGTCTTTCCAACATTTCATCCGGGAGTTCACGAAATGTTTGCTCATCTGATTTCAAGTGCAAAAATCAAATATATTCTGTTTATGTGCTGGGAATAAAATAAAGGTTATAACGTCGGTCCCATAGTGAGGATTTAAAAATAGATCGAATGAAGCGTTTATTCTTCAAAATTGAAACTTTTGAATTGCACGCACAGAAACTAAATAACCTTTTTTTCAGATGCGTTAATAATTTGTTTTAAATAAATAATAAATCAAGTAATAATTACAGAATAGTGTAATAATAAATGA
Source organism: Meta bourneti (assembly GCA_933210815.1). Classification (NCBI taxonomy): domain Eukaryota; kingdom Metazoa; phylum Arthropoda; class Arachnida; order Araneae; family Tetragnathidae; genus Meta; species Meta bourneti. The sequence goes on from OW119928.1 coordinate 27,621,163, forward strand.
TGTAGGAGAGAATCTTGAAGTTTAGAAGATAAATCCCCTTAATCATCCTTAAATACTTGACATCACATATCACCTAGGTATAACGTATTGAATATGGTAGAGGTTAAGAAAAGATAAACAATGGAAAAGGTTGCAAAATACAATTAATGTTGATAACCTTTAAATCAATATATCATAACCTTTCAATCAATATATATGAGCAAAAACTCATTAACTGACATTTTTTCAGAAACTAAATGCCTATTTTCACGATGATCAAAATACATTTTGTCATATATTGTAATCTATTTAACATTATATAATACTATTAAAATTATGGTAATTTTTATTTTCGATCTAAAATCTAATAGTTAATCTTTAACCCTCCTGGTGGTTGTTTTGACGATGTATCTCGTCATTAGCAAAGAGTTCCAGATTTTCTTGGACGAGATATTTCGTCATTAGAAGAAAACACGATCACGATCATTCGAAGAAAACTGATCACACAGATCTTGATCTTGTCATCATAAAAAAATCTGCAATATATTGGTGATGAGATATCTCGTAATTAGCAAAATTGGTGATCTTTATGGACGAGATATCTCTTCAAAACCACTTGGAGGGTTAAACAACTGAACAGTAAAAAATTAGTTTGGACAGTTATGAGCTAAGTCGACGATATGAGATTTTTTTGCTACTGGAATTGTATGAGGAACTACTGGAACTTTACTACTGGAATTGTATGGAAGTCTAAGGAGGAATTTAATGATATTTACAGATGAAAAGGAGCAAAGAGGAGTTGACTGGTAAGGACTAAGTATATGTAGGTCATTAGTGGACGTGTGATCTATCAGTATAGACATAGGATTTTTGATATCAGTGCAGTGTCAGTAAGCTAACGTCAAGCCTATTTTTCTTGATGTACTTTTACAACCGCTAAACAATGGATATTTTGGGTACTGTATTTAACAGTTGGTTAGGTTAGGTTTAATAGTGCAATGGCCAGATTTGACCAAACATTAGCCAGACAACACATCAAGTAATTGCATGTGCACACACTAGGAAAACTATACTGACACAGAAGAGAGATATACACTCATGTAGGAATCGAACCTGCGCCCCCTACGACTCAAAGGTTCCTATCAAAGTGGGCAAACCCATTGAGCCGCAGTAATCTCATCTCAGATGGAAGAAGTTAAAAGACCAACAGTGGGGGTGGTTTGGGTATCTCTTATGGCGCAGGAGCTATATTTGGCCAAGCTGAGCCAAATACAAGACAGACAATTTCAAATAAAAAATGTCAAGAAAGGGGAATAGATATTGGGAAATAGAATAGTAGAAATAAAACCGAAAAGATCGCTTGAATATCCCGAGAGCGTGACACCCGTGTTTACTAAAGATAGTAAGCCCCATGGGAAAAAAAAGACCACTAGAGTAACTCGGGTGCCCCTGTGTATGGAGATTGTGTTGTTCTTATCATTCAGCACATTTTAATCTATTTCCAGTATTTAATCATCATCGCCGACACTCTTTTATAACAACTCTATTTCAACATTGCAATATTTAATTGGGGAAAATCATCATTAAAATTTTTACGTAGTCTCAAGTTTTTAATTCTGTGTAATGTTTTTATCATTCATATCCATATCTCTTCCACGAACATAACATCAGCTTTAAAAATGTCTAATAATTTATCATTTTTAATGTTATTAATCAATATTGATATTTACCGATTTTATACCATTGTCTAAAGCATTGGAATTTCAATTACTGTTTTGACTACTTGTATCAAAATTGTAATGTGACATTGAAACCTTACACATTTCTAGTCTTTTCATATTTATTCAGTTTCTATTGTTTCCAGTTGGTTTTGCGTTTGGCGCAGCAAGTCCTATTTATGGACCTTACGCCAGAAAATCCAACCATAATCTTTCTGCAAACGGTTCCCCCTCGAAAAAGCACTCGAAAAGGATCTCAATGGTGGACTATAATAGCTTTCAGCTAATGAAGTTTGCACACACTTCCAGCCTGAAATTAGCTGACTTTCTGCCCTTAAATACGTGTCGGCCGTTTAGCTAATGGATCTGGACACCGAATTTGAGCGCTTGTATCATTTACAGGTGCGTGAAAGCTAATATCCAGCATGTTAGGGCGAATATTACGTGGGAGGTTCTTAGGTGCTAGTAACATTAATCTAAGCGTCATCTGGACAGTAAAATAATTAGCGTACATTAAAGACTCGAAGTATAAATTATTTATTTCTATTGAAAATTAACTGTTTCGGAAATATTTCGTTGATTCTCTTCTCAAATGTATTGAAATAAGTTGATACGGTTAACTTAAATTCGAATTTAACTTAATAAAGGAATTTATACTTTGAGTTTAATTGCACGATAATTATTTTACTGAGTCACAGATGGATACAAACAAATGCGTCTAAGACTCTAAGCGTGAATTCCTTCTGAAATGAACTATTTAGGAAATATCTTGGTTGGTTGTCTTCTCAAAAATGTATTGAAATAATAAGCTGATATTATTAACTTAAATTCGGGTTTACTTAGTAAAAGAAACTTACACTTTGAATCTTTAATTGCACGATAATTTTTTACTAAGTCACAGATGGACGTAAACAAATTCTCTTAGAATCAAAATGTAAATTCCTTCGTATTGAAAATTCACTGTATTGGAAATATCTTATTTGGTTGTCTTCTCAAATGCATTGAAATAAGTTGATACTGTTAACTTAAATTCGAATTTAAATTAATGGATAAATTTACACTCTGAGACTTTAATGCACGCTAATTATTTTATTACGTCACAGATTGATGCAAACGTTCTAAGTTAATAGTATGAACATATTTCAATATATTTAAGGCAACCAGCCAAGATATTTCCAAAACAGTCCATTTTCAATACGAAGAAATTCACTCTTCAGAGTTTTTAATTGCACGCTAATAGTTTCAATAAGTCTCAGATGAACGTAAACAAATGCTTCTTAGATTTGAAGTGCGATTTTTTTCGTATTGAAACTCGACTGCTTTAGAAATATCTTTCTTGGTTGTCTTCTCAAAAAGTGTTAATAGCTGAGCTTTATTTTGAAAAAAGTCTTTAGGTGACTTTTAATTCAATGTTTAGACGACGTTCTGCATAAATCAACCCTTCAATTGTCCCGAAATTTCCAAGTAGAGTATTAATGCTTTTATCCTACATCATATTTGATGACTAAATAACCGCATCTATTGGTTGGAAACATCCTAGGAAAGATTTTATTCCTCGAGGAGGTAAAAATTGGTTAGATGGTTGTTTGGGTTTTATGGCATGAGAGCCATATTTGGCCAGACTGCGCCAAGCAACGCCAAGTAAATGGACATATACACAAGGAAACTCTTACTGACACAGAAGAGAGAAATACACCCAGAGAGGAATCGAACATGCTCCGATTACAACTTGCAGGTTGCTAATAAGCACTGGGTAAAACCACTTAGCCACGGCAACCCCCAAAACTGGTAAGAAGTCATACAGGGATGTTGGTTGGGTATTTATGGGTTTTATGGTCATATTTGGTCACAAGATAGACAATGTCAAGTAATTGTCTAAAGAAAGGATGGAAGAGAAAGAAGAAAACGATCCCTTAGACATCCTGGGGTCGCGACCCCCCCCCCCCCTGTTTACCAGGAGTCATGCAGTGAAGTCTGATGGTTGCAGAATGAATAAATGCGTGTAAAATTTATGTAAATTACTTCATAAATTACTAGTGATGTATTTTCACTGATGGAGCCTCTTAAAATAGTGTGCCATTGTGTTAAAGATGCATTTGCAATAACTATTTAGGTATACATAGGATATACTCCCTCAACACGAAGAACATATTTTGTGAATCTATTTAAAATATGCGGATGTTTTAAAATAAATAAAATGGGTAATAATGGTGTTCTTTTCGTCAGACACGGACCTATATTATTTTTAGACTTAATAATATTATAAAATCATATTGGAATGAATTAAAGCCAATTAAGGATCCGAAACAAATAAATTATAAACGTAAAGGAAGAGATGTAACGTTGCATCTCCAAATAAATCGAGAATCTAAATAAACTTTTTTATGAGTATTTTCATGTTTATTCTTAATTCTACTTCACCCTAAGGGTTTTACTCAATACACAAACTAGTTAAGAGTGCCACCAATCCAAACTATACTTCAGTGCACTTGACTGAAAATTAACCCAACTTTCTTCATCTGTCAGATTTAATCACCGAAAAATTAACATCTAACATGACACCGCAGTAATAAAATTTATTTAGTACCTAGATAGTTTCACTATTCACTTTGACTGTAGTTAATAGTATAACTCTCAAAGTAATCACGGAAATGAACAAAGCAAGGGGATTGTTTACAATCTCAAATCGAATTTCTGAATGAATGAGATAAGGGAAGAATCGACCATAGTATGACTGAAGTAAATGAAGTAGCTCGCAGAAAACTATTCTTTTGACCTGAAGAGTTGTGAGATTATTTGCATATTTTCTTTGTCACACTTCTAAATATAAAGATATTTATCATTCAGTTGATGTACAATGATTGTGTTGCTGGCAATCGCAGAGCATTTGACTATGCAATTAGCTTGTGGTAAAATGTATGAAAGACAGTGCAACTTTGTCTACCTTAGTATATCATGGTGGAGTTGGATTCATAGACGTGAAATATAAGTAGACTGAGAATTCCTATTGAGAGGAGCTTCGAAAAGTATGACGAACATGTCCAATATAGTCACGTGACTGCTATGTGAAAAATGGACTTCGTTGGCTGATTTGGTATCTTATTACTTTGGCGACATAATATCTTATGACAGGGTAGGTGTGTGAATGCACATTTTCATAGAGAGGCTACAAAAGTAGTGACAAAAGTGTCGCCTCTACATTTTCATAGTAGAGGCGACAAGTCTACTACTATGTCACGCGGACTAATCAGATAATGAATCAATGGATGGGCGTCTTCTCCCATTCCGAGGACCAATCGTATGATGAACGTTAAGTTCTATCCAGAAGAAGAAAGTAATCTAAGGGTTAGTGCTAGTCTTGGTCATATGATCCTGGAAACATAAAAATGCTAGCATCGCTCACTCTACTTTTATAGTGCTTCTGTGTGATTGGATTACACTTCTATATGTATTACTGCATTGTAAGTTAATTTTTGTAGTGTGGCTAAGTTCACTATAATACTCTCCATACAGAATTTAGAGTGGCTGAATTCTATGGTCCTGACTCTCACTAGTTGAGTGATTGCCAGTTGCCGAAGAGTGAAATCTGTGTTACGATATATTACGATACACGTGGTCATGTAATGGATGAGATTGTCCTGCGTTCCCTTTAGCTGCCGAATGTGCAGAATCGTGAGAAGAGAAGGAGGAATAGCAACGAAGGGTAAAGCCGTGATAGGAAAAGGAGCATTTACTGTTATCACAGGGCTTCAGACAGCTGTTGGAAATGATATGCATCACATTGGTAATTCAAATGTTCGGTGAACCATTCATCGAAGTGTACCCTGATTGAAGCGAGCGCCATCTGGATTTTGTCAGAAGCGCCATCTGGCTGGTATTTGCAAAAGCGTGCTCACATCACGTCTACGAATCACCAATTTGGTAAGATGTGTGAAACACAGTTCAACTTCCTCTTCCAAAAAGTACATCTGAGATGCACTGCTATATGTACTACCGTATTGTAAATTAATACTTGTAGGGGTGATTAGGTTCACCACAAACTCATGGGCTCTCCAGCGCTTTTGCACAAGTCTGTTAGGCTTTAAATAATATTTTCACAGCAAACAAACAGTCATGACCCATTAAGTCTTAAACTGGCAACTGCCGTAGATCTTGGGAGAAGTCTGGACAAAATTGCTGAAAAAGTACGAAATTCCTGGAATTGAAAAAGTCTAGGGCTGCAACAGCCAAAACACTTGTGAAATAGTAGCATACATTCTTTTTAAAACGTAGTACAAGAAGTTTCCTCTTAAACCCTATTTTAGTTGCTTAGATACAAATTCACTCCTAAATTCAAATAGTACTTAATTTAGTAAGCACACACTTAACTCTTTAGATACTGACTTAATGGTCTTATGATATTACAATCCGTACCTCGGACCAACGGTAATTAAATTCCCACTCTGCACTGGTTGAAGCTATCCTCTGTGATAAAAATTTAATCCAGATTAGCATACACTTCAATCTTCGGTCATCTTTTTGAAATTCAAATACTTAACAATTTAGTCTATATAAACACTTCAGATCCTCCAGGTTGAAGAACAGGTGTATAAGAGTGTACGAAAACACTCAGAGGACGAACGCTTTAATGCTGGCACCTCCTTAACAATATGAAAAAATGTGCGGATTTAGAATTTTTTACACGTACGACAGAAGTCTCCTTTGATTTAACCAAGTCCGAAAGGACTAGGAGCCAAATAATGAATTTGTCTACTTTCCTTTAGTTTAGGTTTTATGGCACTAGACCCATATTTGACAAAGCTGCGAAAAACACAAGACAACTCCAAGTAAAAAATATCCCCATGGGAAAAGGACAGAGCACTAGAGTACGTCCAGTTCGTGAAGCCAGCACACCTAAAGGCGGGCCTACTCATTTTTAATGAAGAGTTCTTTGCTCAATTGGGTTCAAGCTGTCAAAGAGCAGATGGATTGGCAGATAGGATGCAATCCATCTGCTCTTTCACTGCTTGAATCCTATTGAACAAAGTCCTTATTGATATGTTTAACCCTTTAAGTATTTTGACGAGATAACTCGTCCAAGATCTAGTCAATTTTGCTAAGGGTCGTCAAGATGGATATCTCGTCAAGACGGAACTGCCCTATTTTTCCAAGGGTAATGAAGATCCAAGTAGAGATAGAGAGTAAGGAAAAACAAATTGCACCTTGCCCAGAACTGGTGAGTTTGAAACAGGTTTTTGCACCAGAGGCTGGATACTACAGGGCAGTTTTTGACGCAGATAAACCACCAGGAGAGTTAAAAAATAGTTTTCCATCTTTCGACCTCCAGTACCTCTGGACTTAAATTGCTTGATGCAGGTCGGCCAGATCTGGCTTTTGCAGTATAAAAAAATCAACCAACACTTTGGACTTGATTATGTCGAAGAAGGCTTTTCTACCGTTCTGTAAATATGTAAATAATTACCATACATAATCATGTTTTGTTCGTGTCTTTCTACAATTTTAATACTATACTGTATTGTAAATTAGTATTTTGTAATTCTGAAATTGTATTTTATTCTACTTAGTTACTAGATTACTTAGTTACTAAACAGGATAAAACTTTTGTCAAACAGAAATGTGATTTAATCCTCCAAGTGGTTTCGACGAGATATCTCGTACATCAAGATCTGACCAATTTTGCTAATGACGAAATATCTCGTCATCAAGATATTACCAATTTTTAGAAGATGACGAGATCAAGGATTCGGCCAGTTTTTTTCCGAAAAACGAAATGGGCTCGTCTATCTGGATCTTATCAGTTTTACCAATGACGAGATAACTCGTCGAGACAAAATTTCCCCATTACTCCAAGGGGAAATGAAAATCCAAGTAGGAAAAACAAATTATCCCTTGCCTAAAATTAGTGATAAATTTGGAACATGTTATTGCATCACAGGGAATATAATTTACATTACTTAAAAGTGCTAATTGGATACAATATTTCTCAAACCTACTTCAAAATAAATGGATTAGCTTTGCAGTTTTCCTAATTCAATTATTGCAAGGGACAAATGTGTTAAAACTATTTCTAAAGCACAACTTTCACAGAAACATTTTAATCGAATTTAAAAAACACCTAATATTCATTAATTTAATTATTTATTAAATACACTTGGATTTTTTTTGAAGTCTTCATACTTCTGCTGTAGCTTAAAATTATTTATATTCTACCACTTCATTATTGAGTTGCATCCAAACGAAAGCCGAGGAAGAAATTTCATTACCAAACACTTGTCAAGCTTCTTTACCGTTTCACCAAATCGTGTCATTAGACACTAATCGCACAACTCAAAATTACTCGGAATATATTTAATTATTAATTACACTCACTTAAAGGTATCAGAAATTGGAAGATAGTCATCAATATTAAATTACTTCTACATTACCGAGACTTAAAACCTTCATTTGCTCAAAAGTAATCCTGTTTAATCCATGATTGTAAACGACAGTTACGTTCGTGTCACAGAAAAAAGGATATAGGTATAACATCGTTATATCAATAGTAATGATCCGGTGTTCGAATAGCAAATTTAATTAAGTATGAGATGGCCTTTCATTACCTCTTATCGATTAACCGGATGTTGTGCCATGGTACACGATCACTAATTAATTTTGAGATACAGTACATGTTTTTTTATTTCGCATTTCTGTTATCTGAATACAATTCCTGGAAATTACCAACGCTTTCAATTAATCACGGTAATACAGATTTTAAGTATTTTTGTAAGAATGTGACAATTTTAGAGAGCGTAAATTATTTTAGCTTCTTTTGGGGTATTTGCATAAGAGTATGACAATATTTAGGGTATGAATTAATTGTGTTTCTTTTTATGGGGTATTTACATAAGAGAATGACAACTTTTAAGGGATGAATTAATTTTTTTCTCTCTTTTCGGGGTATTTACATAAGAGTATGACATTTCTAAGGGGTAAATTAATTCAGTTTCGTTTAACTCGTTTAACGAGACAGTTATTTCAAATAAGATTTAATTCAATCGGATAACATAATTATCAATAACTCAGTACTTCAGATCGACTACCAGTAGGTCTCGGCCTAATTTGCCACTTGTGGCAAACCATGAATGTAGAGCTACAAATTAAACCAATTAGCTACTGCTCGCTAAAACATTTAAAAGGTATTTTCACTAATATTAATGAATTATTTCATTTGTATAACAGCAAAGATGAATTGATGTACTGAATGACTAGATACTCTTCGAGATAACCAGGAGGGTTAAAATGCTACATTTCATTCTGGAGTATACTGACATTTAGGGACAATTAATTTTCGACTATTCTCAAACTTCTCTTAAGAGTGGAAATCTTAACCCGCATAGAATGAATTGCGGGCTTAAGGTACTTCTTTTAAACTGTTCTTGCTTGATTTTCCTGTTATTCTGCTGTTATTGCTTGAGGTTTAAACTTCCATTCAGTTGAAACAATTGGAGGTTTTTTTATTTATTGTTGACAGACGTAGCATCAACGAGCATTACGACGTAACATTTTACGAGAATTGAAGCTATGCTTAAGAAACTTATATAAGGAAGGTTTTCTTAAAACAATGGTTTTTTTAGAAGAAACTATCAAATCGATTTACCATTTTAAAAAAATATGGTAATAGGTTACCTTTGTACCGAAGACATTCAATTTTGAAACAAGTTCTTTTATTATTGTATGTGTCGCTAAAAGGAGTTTTCAAGAAACAACACGTATCCACTTTTAAACAAACTTAGTGAAAAAAATCTTATCAAATTAATTTGTCATATTTCCCTTAATGATGGCGAAATTCGGAAATGTCGCAAACCTGGTTCAAAAGTGTACTTTTAGCAGGGGTGCGGTATATGTTAAATGCATTACATGGATGGATATGTATGTATAGGAATTTTGTCCAAAGTAGGTTGCAGAAATAAAAATGTCGAAAAGGTGTTAAAAAATTTTTTCTCACTTAAATGATTTGGCATTTTTCTATGAAAGAGGAAAGTGATTAATTTCTGATCACTTTCAATCTATAGTTAACCAATTCAACCATAGTGAGTTCGAGCAATTTTGATAGTTAATAAATAAAATTAGTTAAATAAAACAATCAATATTTCTTTGGAAATCGCACTAATATATTAATTGCTAATTTCATTTTCGCTGTACCACTTTGTGGCCACCTTAATTAAACTCCATTTTATAAGCATGACAAATTTTTGTGTGATTCTACACTATTTCTTTTATTAACCAAATTATTAGCTCGTTGCGTTGCTCCAGTGCGAAGTTAATTAAAAATACCATGCCATACCATAGTAACCAAATTAATATTTAACCATTGCAGATGAATCTCAAGCAAATCAGAGCAGAGCAACTAATAAAATACAGCCATTGCTTCAGATCGTGATATGCAAATTGATTGCTGCACCAACTAACGTCAATTTAACCATGCCGCGTAATGAATCCTGTGTTTACTTTTAAACATAACTTCAAATTCATCGAGCGTCAGTTACCAAATGCTCCTCATATAAGCAGTACTCTCACTCAATATTTTTTAAACCGAAGACCCCATCTAATTAATGCTTTATGGCAAATCGATCGAAGCACGACATTCCAAACTAACTTCCTATAGCAAATATCAGAAGCATAATGTTTGAAAACATCAGATTTCAAAGATTCTATAAACAGCAGAATAACAATTCAGTTAAAAATAGCTTAAAAGCACAATAAAATACTAATGACAAAGAGCTTTTCTGACAGTGCGATTGATTGGCATCCATATTTTAAGCCATTCTATTCAAGTTAAGGTACGGGTTGAGTTGTAATTGGCAAATAATTCGAATTACGCTTGCATTTCCCGATTGCCGTTGCCTGGCGTGACACATTTGCATGCTGGAACGACAGATCCATTACAGATCCATTTGGATTTGAAGTAGCTGGTGGCTAACCCTCGCTCTTGCATGGAGTAATTAGTCCTGTTATACGTTCGGTATAGCAATGCCCTGCTACATTTAAGCAGTACTTAAGCAGGGATATTAGTTTCATTGCGCAGTAACTTTGCGCTTAGAATCAAAACGCAAGGACCTTCATATTGCAAGCTTGTCGACAACTTGATGCACAACAAAATCCATCCAAAACTGTTTTTGCACATTAAATTAGTTTTTCTAAGGCAACAGAACTATTTATGATGGTTGGAATCTGTTGATGACAGTTTTCTTTGACAAGTTAGAATTTGGTCAAATAAATGTTTTTGGGGGAAATGCCAACACGCAAAATACACTGTAAGAACCTAAGCTTTCAAGGACATTTCAAAAATAAACTAACGTATCCAAATATAATTTCAATATCAATATTCTTGTTAGATAAGTCATTCGTGTCATGCGATAAATTGAACAATGATAAATATTTCATCTGACGGTTAGTTTATTTATACAGTTTCGGTTCCATCTTCAACTCGATCCAACTTAAGACTGTCGTGTACGTGGGGGCTGGTTCGCGTTAAATCTGTCGTGGTCTCAAATGTCTTCACGTTGGTGTGGTGGGGAAGTTTGGAGAGTTGGGTGCCAACTCAGGTGTGATCTCGTTATCTAACCGTGGTTCAAAATTAAAGTGGTATTGTCCTCGGATCTTTCCTTTCGGGTTTGATCCCGGACCTTCACCAATAGCACGTTGTGTTGCTCCAGCGCGACGTTAATTAAAATAGCTACGTACCTACAAGACTGCAATCTCGTCAAGTTCAGATCAAAGTTAATAGGAATTCGGTCATAGTAAAGTAGTTTAATACTTTGATTTCTGGTTAAATTTGATTTGTAAACTACTGCAGGATGGTGGGCTACGCATAACTGCTCGGATCTTTCCCTTCGGGATTGATCCCGGACCGTGGCCAATAACCCGTTGTGTTGCTCCAGTGCGATATTAGTTGATTACCTACGCATGCATAACTTCACTGACATAATATACATGTAATGTTTACAAGCTAGATGGTTGTTTGCGTTTTTTCGTGGCCCATGGGCCATATTTGGCCAAGATGAACCAAATTGAAGAATAGACGAAGTCAAGTAATGGGCACACACACACTAGAACTACAAGGGAGAAAACAGTGCATGAGCATTTAACTCTCTTGTTGGCTGTCGGGACGTGATATCTCGCCATTAGAAGAAAACTGACAAGATTTTGATCTCGTCATCATAAAAAAAATTGGCAATATCCTCATGACGAGATATCTCGTCTTTAATAAAATTGGTCAGACCTTGATGGACGAGATATCTCGTTTATAAATAATTTATGAGAATTTGTCCATTTTATTGAGATTTGGGGATTTATATAACAATCTAAAATGCAAGACGAATTAGAATTTGTAAACCAAATAAAAATTTTAATTAAATCATGAAAAGTTGGTATTAAGGGGTTGTTGGTTGAAAAGTTGGTTCTTAAAGGGTAAAATGAGATATTTGGTTTGACTTTTTATACAATTTTCACTTTAATAAATATGAGATTTTATTTTAAATAAAAACAAACTAACGGAGAAGAAAAAGTACTTCCAGTTACACAGCGAATTTGACTGATTGCCGTTGTGGTGATCTTTCGGGTTAGTTTTTAATATGAGAGGCTGGTAGGTAGTTGAATTTCTGTCGCACGGAAGTAACACAACGGGCTATTGACAGCGGTCCCAGATCCATCCGAACGGGAAATATCCGAAGATAACACTTCATAATTTTGAAACAGTCAGATGATGAGAACGCACCTGAGGTGGCACCTCACTCTCCAAACTCCCACACCTCGCCATGAGGGCATTGGAGGCCACGATACATTTAAAGTGCACCAATCTTCATGTACACGACGGTCTTTGTTTGGATCTAGTATTGAACTCACAATCCTCCAGTTGCTAATCCGCGACTCTACTAACTGAGCTACCACGGCCTTCAAAATATGAGAGATTTTCAGAGGAAACACACAATCAAACCAGACAGTCTATGAAGAGGTTACACCTACGGCCCAAACTTTCTCGCATGATACATATCGGGGTTGTCTCCAAATGTAGTTTATAGCCGTTTCGGCAATGTTTGGCATTTAATCTAATTGGTGTTGACGCATTTAACTATTACATATCAATTCGAAATTTATGTGAAGTATTTTATTGGCGAAGTGCTGAAATCGTATTCGAAAAACAAACCTGACGTCACGTTCAGAATAGCCATAAGAAAAACGTATCGCCACAGAAACACTACAGCCAGCTATATTTAGCTTGTCACAAAATGCCTCTGCTATGTAAAATGCTGAAATTGCTTTCAAGTACCATGAAAAGTTGCACCAAGAATGCAATACCACTAGCACCCTCTGAATTTTGTTTCAGAGAAAACCCCTCATAGGTTTAAATTTATGGAATCACAATCTCAAATGTATCATACAACCCAAACTCCTTGACCTCCACGAATAAAACCACAGAACTCCACGAAACACCTTGTATATAATTTATCAAAGTCATTCTAAAGTCACTTCCACATCTCATTTCCGAAGCCCTAAAAATATCTGTGCAGATTGAAAAGCTGAATATGATCATACGCGGTATAAAAAATTGCAAAGAATTAGATTACTTTGTGCATTTTATATCTTTCGGAAAAAGGACGGAAATATATGTCCGAGATTTTCAAAGAAGGCTATAAATCTTTGCAGCGTATCTTATAATTGTCCGGCCTTTGGGGGAATCGAAAGCATAAAAACACTTAGAGCAGCCTTTTTGATAGTATTTCTTTCCGTTTGAGGCTTCTAGAACATTCTTTCAGATCACGGATATATTTTACGCTTCTTGAAAAATGACTATCAATTAGTAATTCATTTAGAAAGGGAATATTTATTTTTAAAAGTTTTATTAGTAAGGATTAGATATATTATTAAATATATTTAAAGTTGGGAAATTTTAATGTTTTAAAAGATTTCTCTTTTCTCAGCTCGGTAAAGTGGATGGTATCATTTTTGGGGGTTAACCTTCTGAGGGGTTCACACACATAAATCCACCTTACAACCTGCACCCTGGGTCACTTCTGCAACCTTCTTTAAAATAGAATCTTTCTAAGAGATTCTATTCCAAAGGAAGGCCCGATAGAACCTTTCCAATGGATTCTATTCAAAAAGAAATGAATAATATAATCTTTCCAAATGTTTTTTTTCTAAAGAAATGAGCAACAGAATCTTCCTACAGGATTCTATTTTAAAGAAAGGACCGATCGAATGTTTCCAAAGGATTTTATTCTATAGGAACGAGTAATATAATCTTTCCAACGGATTTCATTCTAAGGAAATTAGCAATAAAATCTTCCCAAAGGATTCTATTCTAAAGACAGAAGGTAATATAAAATCTTTCGAAAGGATTCCCTTCCCCATAATGGGCCAATAGGATCCTTTCAAAGGATTCTATTCTAAGTAAAAGACCAAAGGATCCAAGAAAGGGTTCTATTCTTGAAAAAGGAGCAATAGAATCCAATTAAAGGTTTAAAAGAATGTACAGATTCCCTTAAAAAATGGTGAAAGCGAACTTACAACTACTTGCAAATTTCGCGAGGTTTAGAGGATTAAATTTATGGAATCACAATCTCAAATGTATCATACAGTCCAAACACCTTGACCTCCACGAATAAAACCACACCACTCTAAGAAACATTGTATATAATTTATCAAAGCCATTTATAAAGTCACTTCCACATCTCATTTCCGAGGCCCTAAAAATATCCGTGCAGATTGAAAAGTTGAAGATGAGCACACGCGTATAAAAGAATTGCAAAGAATTAGATTACTTTGTGCATTTTATACCTTTCGGAAAGCGAGGACTGAAATATATGTCCGAGGTTTTCAAAGAAGGCAATAAATCTTCGCAGCCTACCTTATAACTGTCCGGCCTTTGGGGGAATCGAAAGCATAAAAACACTTAGAGAGCGGCCTTTTCGATGATATTTCATTCCGTTTGAGGCTTCGAGAACATTCTTTCAGATCGCGGATATATTTTCCGCTTCTTGAAAGAAGGCTATCAATTAGAAATTCAAATATCGATGGAAGGCTGGAGTGTAGAAAGGGAATACAGCAAGTTTTATTACTAAGGCTTTAATATATTATTAAATGTGAAGTTCAAGTAATGTTACTGTTTCAAAGCATTTCTCCTTTGTAGAGTGGATGGTATCATTTTTTAAAATTGAACAAATGTATTCAAATTAGGTTGTTTCGATTGATTTCTCTACAGTTAGCTCTTTTTTGCGTGATAAGAATTAGATTCCTAGGAATTGTATAATCAATTACACCAGGTTGTCCAACCTTTTGGCTTACCTGGGCCACATAAAGGGAAGAGGAATTGTGTTTAGAATAGGTCCGCATACAGCAAAAATATAGCTAACCCACCTGGCGGTATATCATCGAGTCAAAACCTGCCCTGTAGTGGTGACCAGGCTCGTGTGCAAAAGCTTGTTCCAAACTGTCACCCCTCGTAAAGGGACAATTTGTTTTTCCTTCTTGTATCTTCATTCCCTTGGAGTAATAGGTCAGTTTTGTCTCGACGAGCTATCTTGTCCTTAACAAAATTTACCAGACCCTTAACGAGATATCTCGTCGAAATGCTTGTAGCGTCACGAGATTTCCTTATAGTCACGATATTTCCTAATGGTCACGAGATTTGCTAATGTTGTAGCATAGTATTTATTCTATAACACTCAAAATAAGTAAGTCTGACATCTGTTGGTCAAAGATTTTATTTTGCCAAGAAAGTTAAATCCGATTAGAAGTCATGCAGGGAAGACAGGTTGCAGATCGAATAGATGCATGTGAAATCTTCAAAGGGTTAATGTTTATAAGCAGCAAAAGATTCTTCGATTTTTATATTTTACCGTGACGTATTATGTCATGGTGAAACATTTTTGCATTATTTTTTATTGAATTCCTTAAATTCCTACTTTTTGCACATTTTTCAAATGTTTTATGATAGGGTGATTTGATAGCGACTTAAGCGAGCATAGTTCGTGTAACGAACCTATTAAGATTGTCTAGCAGTCTTCGAGAGTTTGAGTTTGGAGTGAGCAGAAGCGAGCTAGAGTTGAAGCCCCTAATATAAAGATGGAACCTCACATACTGTCTCAAGTCAGGAAAGGAGGTGTCAAATAGAAACGGTTTGTTTTTGAAAAATAAGATTACCCTTTTGAGTTGTCACTCTTCTCGAGAATGCGATGTATTGAGTTTCTCAGATAGAACAATAAGATTGAATACAATAGATTGAGTTTCTCGATTGAACAAGATTGAATTGCGATATATTGAGTATATCGATTGAACAAGATTGAATACGAAATATTGAGTACCTCGATTGAGCAGGATTGAATAAAGTAGATTGAGTGTCTCGATTGAATACGATAGATTAAGTCTTTCGTTTGAACAAGATTGAATGGTAGATTGAGTGTCTCGATTGAGCAAGATTGAATACGATAGATTGAGTGTCTCGATTGAACAAGATTGAATACAATATTGTCTCGATTAAACAAGATTAAATACGATAGATTCAGTGTTTCAATTGAATAAGATTGAATACGATAGAGTGTCTCGATTGAACAAGATAGATTGTATTTATAAATTGATAATACATATATATATATATATGTATAAAAATTGATTATATCGATATTAAAAATCGATTATAAATTGATATATATATATATATATATATATATATATGTTTTATAAATTTATAATAGAGTATATATTGTGTTTTATAAATTGATAACAACAATTATGTATGATAAAGATCGGTGTGTTTTATCAGATTGAACAATACAATCGAATGCGAAAAATTGAGTTCCTCCGATTCGACAATAATTTAATCATGTTTTTCCGATTGAATAATTAATTCTTGAGTTTCTCAGATCAAATTAATTCAAGCAGATTTTTCATTGAGCTAAAGTTCTCTAACTTAATATCCAACAGCTTCACTAAAAAAACCCACCATCACTCGCAATCGTACATAAATACCACCCCAATACGGTACCATAAAATTCGACGCAGCAGCGAACGGAATCGGTAAAGTTAAAAATAATCACGTTGCCGTCGTAAAAAGAAACCATTTACCAGAGATTGAAGCCCACAGATCGAAAGATTCAGTAATAAAACTCAAATCACATCACGTCAGAATTGTTTCATCTTCTATTCGGGGAGGGAAATTATATTTTATTTAGTACTAGTACTTGCTTTCTATTAGAGGCAAATTCTTCGAGATAAATGATAAAATGGCCGATGGTATCAGGCGAACCAGACGAGCCTATAGAAATCTTCCAGACGTGATCCGGAGACGAAATAACTTGGGGAGTCCATACAACTCTCGATACAATGAGTCCACGGTTACAGATAGCGTTTCGGTTTTTCTTATATCTGATTTCAATTTTTGCGTCTTTCGTGTTTTGGTGGATAAATTATGGAACTCTTTTTTCCATGCGATTTTCGTGACAGTGGATACGATTTTGGCAATAGCAGTGACAAAATGCCTTTTGTTAGCTCGTTTTTGCAACGGAAGAAAGTAGGTCATGTGTATTGGGGTTGTTTTATGTGCTATATAAAACGTCGTTTCTCAACTTCAACCCAAGCGGAAATATGCATGTGAACAGCTCAGCTTTTAAAAAGGAATTGATGTTTTGTTATTAGTATTGATAGTGGTGATTCTCGGTATCTTTTAAACATAATTTTTATTCCAAGCATTGTTGATTATGTCATTTCATCTTTGACATCGACCTTGTAACGGAATAGACGGAGCATGACAAACAGTTTCATGTTATTTTGCCCGATCGCTCGGTTCGAAGATCTCTGGGTGGTCACGTGATATTAGTTGGTAGGTTGTTGAATTAACGTCGCAATGAAGAACACAACGGGCTATTGGCTACAGTCCGGGGGTTCAATCCCGAAGCACGTGATATTGCACAAAATTTATCGCTGGAATAATTGACGATCCAGATGAAAAATACTAATTTGAGCTTCGATAGCCAATTGATCCAAATCGATTCCCAAGCCCATTTGACCAACACTTCTTAAACCATAGGCTAGCGACTCCGCCAACATGCTTCTTCTATTTCATTAGAAGGTCTATGGTCTTGAGTCATTACTCCGTTTATTCAAGCCCATTCTTACAGAATGGGCTTGAATAAACGGAATGCTTGTGTGTTACATTTTGATCTTATGGAATTGGCATTTTAGAATGATTTATTATTTTTATTTGCACGAGTTAAATCAAGTTCAAATTGGAAAATTATAACATATCATTTTTTTATCCTTATGGATTAATTTGTTATTGTATTTGTTGTTGGATCATTGTTCCTCTCACCTTTTTAACCCTCCTTGCGGTTGTCTCTACTAGATATCTTGTCATAAGCAAAACTGACCAGATCTTGATGTACGATATCACTCTTCAAAACCATTTGGAGGGTTAAATTACAGCAGAATACTATTGTGAATTTTTTTGTAAAAACTTTTTTATTTTCTCTCATAAGCCTCATGAGGTATATCTTATCTCTTAGACGTTATCATCTTATTGTAACCACCTCGGAACTCATACACTTTAGCTTTAGATAAGTGTTTTCGGTTTCTAATTCTTAAGTTGTACTATTTTTAACATACTACTAGAAATGCATTGCTAATCGGAAATGTTTACGAATTTTACTGCATATGATTTTCATATATAATTAAGTTAACTTTTAATTAATGGAAACCAGACGCTTTTCTTGAAGGTTTCCTAAATATATAGTAAAAATATTTTTTAAATTAAATGAACAATTTTGAACACTATTTCCAAATTCACATACTTTAATTTCGTTTATACTTTAAGCCTTCCCGAACTTATACAAACCCTAGGTATTTGCAAAACCCTTACTGAACTTGATGCATACAATTAAAAATCCGAACGGGAAATGACACCTTACACTACAGAAATGCTATCGGCTGATATAAACAGACCCCTCTACTACCTAACCGCGGTATTGCCGGACATTTTCTTTGACAAAAATGTTTATTTTAGGCCCCTTTACCACCCATTACAATTTGACCAGGTATTTTCGAAACACCCTGTATATTTCGTTAACGTACATGACACAGAAATCGACGTTATTCGTTTACTGTCAAATGACAAGAACGGATATTAACCATATAAAATCGACGTTTACGGGATTCGGTCGCCAAATTTGCAGCTTAGTTTAAACATGTTTGGTTTGAACTATGGATCTGAAGAACATTGCTAAAAACACGGAAGAGCTCAAAATGAAATTCAGTTTTCTGTCATCAGACTGCTGAGGACGGAAAGTAATGAGAAATCTGAAAATAGAAATCAGATCAGAAGAGAAAATGCGAGTGAAAATAGGTTTGGCATCAAAAAATGCCGAATGACCTTTGGTATTTGGTATTTGGTATTTTCAATTAACGTCACACTGGAGCAACACAATGGGCTATTGGTGACGGTCCGGGATCAATCCCAGAGGGAAAGATCCGAGGACAACACCACGTAATTTTGAACCACGGTCAGATGACGAGGCAACACCTGAGCTGGCACCCCACTCTCCAAACTTCCACACCACGCCAACGTGAGGACATTTGAGGCCACGACAGATTTAACGTGCACCAGCCCCCTTTGTACACGACGGTGTTTGGCTGGATTCGAACTCGCAACCCTTCGGTTGCTAGTCCGTTACTCTTCCAACCGGGCCACCGCGGCCCCGGAATGACCTTTGAATAAGGAAGACAATGAGATTGAAGTAGACATGTTGCTGTTGCTAATCTCCACGTCTAGCTCCAGCTAGACCAAATCCACAAGTCCATTAACCCGCACAAAGTCATACACCAAAAGAGATTAAAAAAACAAGTCGTCTTGAATAAGGAAGACAATGAGATTGAAGTAGACATATTGTTGTTGCTAATCTCCACGTCTAGCTCCAGCTAGACCAAATCCACAAGTCCATTCACCTGCACAAAGTCATACACCAAAAGAGATTAAAAAAACAAGTCGTCTTGAATAAGGAAGACAATGAGATTGAAGTAGACATGTTGTTGTTGCTAATCTCCACGTCTAGCTCCAGCTAGACCAAATCCACAAGTCCATTCACCCGCACAAAGTCATACACCAAAAGAGATTAAAAAAACAAGTCGTCTTGAATAAGGAAGACAATGAGATTGAAGTAGACATGTTGTTGTTGCTAATCTCCACGTCTAGCTCCAGCTAGACCAAATCCACAAGTCCATTAACCCGCACAAAGTCATACACCAAAAGAGATTAAAAAAACAAGTCGTCTTGAATAAGGAAGACAATGAGATTGAAGTAGACATGTTGTTGCTGCTAATCTCCACGTCTAGCTCCAGCTAGACCAAATCCACAAGTCCATTCACCCGCACAAAGTCATACACCAAAAGAGATTAAAAAAACAAGTCGTCTTGAATAAGGAAGACAATGAGATTGAAGTAGACATGTTGTTGTTGCTAATCTCCACGTCTAGCTCCAGCTAGACCAAATCCACAAGTCCATTAACCCGCACAAAGTCATACACCAAAAGAGATTAAAAAAACAAGTCGTCTTGAATAAGGAAGACAATGAGATTGAAGTAGACATGTTGTTGTTGCTAATCTCCACGTCTAGCTCCAGCTAGACCAAATCCACAAGTCCATTCACCCGCACAAAGTCATACACCAAAAGAGATTAAAAAAACAAGTCGTCTTGAATAAGGAAGACAATGAGATTGAAGTAGACATGTTGTTGTTGCTAATCTCCACGTCTAGCTCCAGCTAGACCAAATCCACAAGTCCATTCACCCGCACAAAGTCATACACCAAAAGAGATAAAAAAACAGGTCGTCTTGGAACCACCCCAGGCTCTCAAGAATGTGTGCTAAGGCCTGGTCAGACTGGCATTTAAGGCAAACAGGATCAATCTTGCGACCACAGTAAAATGTGAGACCTCATATGGCCACTGAAAAAGCGGAGAGCGTTGTCTGAATGTCTGTCGCAATTGAGAGCAAGAGATCTTCGGAGGCGAACCCCACTATACCAATAGTGTACCGTAGGAACGATCCATGCCTTCTTATCAAGATTTTTTCTAATATGAAGTAGACATTTAGAATCCAACAGTGAGATTCTGAAGGAGACATTCAAAATCTAACTGTGGTAACGAGACTTGTAAGAGTACTTTTTGTCATGCATTTTTCTGGAAACAAGAATTAATACCAGTAAAAGTAAACGAAATGCTTTGATTTAATTTTGGATAATTTTATTTCATTTGAAATACATGTATGTGAAATGGATGCTATATTCATTATAAATTGGAATGAGATGAAATGCGACACTTTGACATCAATAGATATTCGCAATTAAGGAAGTTTAGCGCGGGTCTGCAAGTGTTAACTATTTTTCTAGAATTGATGTTTTTAATTTAACAAATATTTATCGAATTTCTTTTATGTTACAGCACATTGCGAGGGTGTTTAGAAAGTCTATGAAGACTTAGTAATCTTGGGGCTGGAGAGTGGAAGGGAGCATGGGATGGTGTCTCCTAATTTTAATTTTATTTTTTTTATTCTAAGCTTATGTGAATTGGGTGAATTCATCACACCATAACTCCGATCGTTGAATAACATGGTTTTTAGCAACGGGCATTTGGAAAAATCGCTTGTCGACCCAGAGATATCTGATGTATGGATGAAGTTCCTGAAAAATTATATTGGTAATACTTATAATTTTCTTCAATAACCATTTCGATTCCTCGCTTGTGAACTGTCATAATTTGAAAATTAAAATTCTGTTTGGAATACTATCAGTGTATGAATAAAATGCAATAACGCTGTTAAAATTTTGCGTTGTTTTATAGGACGATTAATCACTTTTAATTTTTTGTACTATAAAAACCTTGAAACCTCCATGTGAATAAATATTTTTAATTGCATGGAGAAGTTTAACAAGAAAAAAAACATTGATGAAAAGCATTTGAATTAATAAATCCCGTACAAATTTGTTTCATTTCGAGAATTTTTCAACTTTAAAGATTTTGATGTATCGCCAAAAACATTCGATGTTTAAAAGCACAGAATTTGGTAAACAAAATATGGCTTTACGTGCCGCCATCTATGAGGAATAAATGAAACTGCACAATTATTCGTTTTACCATTCTTTTCAACAAGATAAAAAATCTTACGGATCGGTACACACGCCAAATATAAAACAACCCAAGCTTTGAGAGATTGGCAAATATCACTGAAACGAAGGATTTTTTCCTTCGTTTCAGTGTTGTTTCACATTGTAATTTTCTTCCTTGAAAATTCCCTGAATTTCAAGAACCGAAAAATCTTATTTTTTCAACCTCAAACTAAAATATCTAAAATTTTTTTTTAAATCGTTAACATAAAATGTGAATATCTTCAACTATGCGTTGAGTCCTATATCAAAGGTATTCAAATTAATTTTCTGCATCGATAAATGAATTTTTTTCTATTCTCTTAATACTGTAGAAATTAACAAATAAATTGATTTGTGCACATTTAAACAGGGGTTTTAAGTATTTACAGGGGTTTTAAGTATTTATAGGGGTTTTAAGTAACTTCTACCGTTTATGTTTCTTTTGACTGTTTTTTAGAATTTAAAATGAAATCAACGTCGTTATAATATTGTTCTTTTATAATATCTGCATACGTTTGCCAATTTGAAAATATTTGTATACATTATATATATATATATCATTATATAAAGCGTGTAGCTTTTGTACCTGTACAAGTTCACATGTACAGAGAAATATAAAAATTCAAATTCACTTACATAATTTAAAACTGTGGAGGTAGTTAATCTTAAACAGCTCAGTCAAAAAACCTAACTATACTAACTAAAACCTAACTAATTCAGATGTATTTTTAAAACTACAAATAATTATTAAATGCAAATTTACATTTGTAATGTTTGAGTAGAGAACTATCGCTGAAATCATAGTTTTTTTTTATCAAAGATTGAACTTATATTAGTACTTATTGAATCTTTTGAAAACTTGGAATCAATCAAGATTATATGACATTTCAACTATGCTAAGCGAGATACGATATTTCCGAATGTAAGTTTCAGATATTTATAAGAGATGGCAGCACCAAGCTATTTTGTTATCACATATTGGAAAAAAAAGATTTTCTGTAATGTCGATATTATCAGATTTATGTTCCAATAATAATAAAAAAAAGTTTTTGGACACTGTGCAAAATGTATGCGACACATTTATTTCAGAATTGATTTCCGATATGACAAGCGAATCACAACTTGATTTTTCTGTTTGGCATGTTGTCCGTTTTGGACAACATGCCAAATTTTATAACCATTTGTAAATTCACTAAATTAGACAATGTACAAATATAAATAAAAAATGCATTACTATTTTATAGTGCTCCTTATTATCACACTAATGGGTTTTAAAACCTTTTTCATAATTGAGGGTTTAGTGAGATTCGATTTTGCTGTGTAAAAAAATAAATATTTTTTAAACACGTTTTGTAAGATAGTTTATTCAATGTTTAGTATAATTCAGAAAACAGTTAAAATCCAAAACAATTACAAAATCTTTTTAGCACGATTCGAGATGGAAATTTTTTTTCTAAAAGTATCGTTTGATTTAGTCTCTTGTAGAAGAGAATTCGATAGCGATACGACTTGCATTATTACGTCTTTAAAAGACAAGAAATTTAACCTCTAGAAGTTTTTCTAATGCATTTGTTGTTTGCATTCTTGACTTCATTTTTTAATTTTTAGGTGCACTAAAGTTTTGCTCTAGTGTACTCTTTTGTAGATTAATTTATAATTCTAAATCTGTCGAAATAATATTTAAAAGTCACATAAAATTACATGAACGGTAAAATTTATTACACTCAAAACTTATTTTCATTAGCTTAAGTAGGAAATAGAGAATTTTCAGAATATACCCTTATTAGAACCTTTTATAATATCATAAGTGAATTTGTAATCGGAAAAACAGCAAGAAAATATGTGCTGAAGTTTCCAGCAAAAATCAGTAAGTCAGAACTAAACAAACAATTAGAAGCCTACACGGCAGACTGAAGTCAGCGAATTCACGAAACGCGGCGTTTTAGACAGACCCGTATCAGCTCTGATGATTCTGACGCAACCTCTGATGATTCTCCATTCAAGCCTTTTCATTAGTCAGCACACCACACAGGCGCCTAAATAATTAATCAACCGTCCACTTCCGAAGCAGGGGAAAGAAACTGCAAGATAGCATCAGCTGGCTTCATTAGGTGCGAGCCATTGTTTCACAGGACATCAGTGTTCCCCGTCCCCAATTTAAGAAAAGGAAATAAAGGCTTTCAGAATTAAACAGTATTCAGCGTATTCTGTGACCAAAGAGCTGATTAACACGATTTAAATCCTCTGGAGAATCTCAGGGGTGTTCGGAAACGTAATTACAAGTCAATCCTCGGATAAAGGTGCAACCTGCTTTCAGTTGATGTTTTGGAAATTATGTGTTGCAAATTTGAATGAATCCTTTTGTCACGATCTCAAGTGTTCCTGAAGCTGTAGTCCAGCTCTTTGAGCTACCAGAGTTTTGATTTGTCGCTCCAGTCATTGTTTGCAGCAAAAGGGCTAATTAAAACGGATTACGAAAGTTGGTTGATTGGATTGGGTTTTTTGGTGCAAGGGCCATATCTGTCCAAGCTGCACCAAAAAATGTCAAGGATTATGGAAAAGAATTTAAAATGAATATTTAACCATCTAAACAATTCCGGTACTTAACATTCTGTTATCTCACTATTTAGAGATAGGTTGGTTTGGGTTTTATGGTCCAAGTGAGGGCATATTTTTCCATGCTGCGTCAGATACAGGACAGACAATATCAAGCAATAGACATACCCACAAGGAAAGTTTTATTGATACAGGAGAGAATGATATCCAGGGTGGAATCTAATCTGCGCCATCTACACCTCACAGTTTGCTAGCGCAGTGGCATATCCACTGAGTCAAAAGGGGCTCCTACCGTTTAAGAGTGTGTAGGTTGGGTTTTATGGCGCAAGGCCATATTTGTGTACGCCAAACACGAGACAACTTCATGTAATAGACAAGCTCACATGTGAAATGTTTTGTTGACACTGAAGAGAGATGCACCCATGGAGAAATAGAACCTGTGTCCCGCTTACGACTCGCAGGTTGCTAGCACATACCCACCGAACCACGACGACCCTAGTAATGTGTGGGACCCTATAACCTAAGTTCTAGCATTAATAGCATCAATCATACTATAAGTGGGGGGAATTTGAAAAACCTGAATGGGAACCGACTTCAATTCTATAGAAACTTAGTATTTGCATGTACTAGTAATCATTACATATCGCTAGTAATTGCTTATACTACAAAAGGAGGGACAACGCATCTAAAAGAAAACCTAAAACAACGTACTATGTTAAGAATATTTTAGATGACAAAAGAGGTGATCTTAAGGTGGTACTTGATTACTTTTTATTAAAATGGATGCTTTTAGTTTTGAACCACTAATCAGCACTTTTATTTTGATTCATTCGTATCAGTAAATACGTACTCAAATGATATATTCCGTTGACAATCTAAATTCTAGTATTTTTCTTACACCACATGTCACACTAAATTTAACTTAAGCGAATGTGGATATAAGGAGATAGAAACATTTATCTTCTCATCAGCAATTCAATCCTAGGAATTAATTACTATGAGAGGGATTTTCACTGCAAAATGAAACGAGGTAGGTATGACGAGGTCACAGCTCAGCTGTGACCTCGTCATCTGACCGTGGTTCAAAATGACGAGGTGCTGTCCTCAAATCTATCCCTTCGGTTTTGATCCCGGACCGTCGCCAATAGTCCATTGTGTTGCTCCAGTGCGACGTTATTTACCTACCACTAACGTAAGTGGCACAGAAATCGACGTTATTTATTGTCGAATTGCAAAAACGTTATATAAACAAGAGTTACGGGATTCATTCGCCAATTTCTCCTCTTAGTTCAAATATACTTTACTTAAGCTATGGAGCTGCATAACATTGCTAAAACTATACGGAAGATCCCGCTACTTTAATGAAATACTCCAGCAGTCTGATTACATAAATCACTGAGAAACCTGGAAGATAGAGATCGGCGCAGAGAAGAAAATAAGATCAAAAATAGGTTTAGCTTCAAAAAGTGCCGAATCGCTTTTCAACAATGGAATAGGACGAAGTTGAAGTAGACGTTCAGAATCTAATTGTGGAAACAGAATTGATATATGCTATATTTGCCATGTATTTTATTGAAAATAAGAATTCGATATGTGAGGATATTTGAGGTCAAGAAAAATTCAACGTGAACCAGCCTCCACCAATTACGGATGGGAGAAATAGAATTTGGATTCTTTCGCTCATTAAGCAGGAGGACCCACATTATTTCCATTACAGAGTTCGAGGTATGTGACCTTTGATTTTACTCTTTTGTCCGCTGGTAAGATGGCATTTGATTCTCGTGGTTTTAAACGACTCCACTTCTTTAATTAACCCTCCTGGTGGTGAATTAAAGAAAAATTATTATCATTAGCAAAACTGACCAGAACTTGATCTCGTCATCATAAAAGAATCGGCAATACCTTGATGAGATAAGATATATCTTAATTAGCGAAATTGATAAGATTTTTGTGGACGAAATATCTCGTCGCAACAACTTGGAGGGGTAAGAGGGAATCCTGCATTTGAATATAAATAATGCGTTCCCAAAATTTGAATGTTTAGTATGGTTTCTGGCTGATTATCATTTGATGGCGGAAGCGATAGTAGTGATAACGAGTTGGCAAAACAAATAACCACCTGTGGTGGTCGTAATACGTGATTTTGCGTATGGCAACCCTTTCCTATGGAAGTACCTTTCAATAAATGGACTTTCTCAATGTCATCTTCCCCTTTTACCCAAGCGCACTTTCTGCAAGGCGCACATAAATATGTTTTCCAATCGATACATAAGAAATACCTATGCAATTGGGGATATCAAGTATAGTTATAGTTGCAATTGCCGTAGCTTAGTGGGCAATCTGTGGCGGCGTAGGTTCAAATCCTGTAACTTAACCAGGGTGTATTTCTTAAAACTTTCCTTGGGTGGAAATCCAATCCTTGCCGTTCTCGTGTCTGGCACGGCTTGGTCAAATATAGCCCCAGCGCCAAAAAACCCAACCAACCATAGTTGCAATTGCCGTAGCTTACTGGGCAATCTGTGGCGGCGTAGGTTCAAATCCTGTAACTTACCCAGGGTGTATTTCTCTGTTCTATGTGAGTAAAACTTTCCTTGGGTGGAAATCCAATCCTTGCCGTTCTCGTGTTTGGCACGGCTTGGTCAAATATAGCCCCAGCGCCAAAAAACCCAACCAACCATAGTTGCAATTGCCGTAGCTTACTGGGCAATCTGTGGCGGCGTAGGTTCAAATCCTGTAACTTACCCAGGGTGTATTTCTCTGTTCTATGTGAGTAAAACTTTCCTTGGGTGGAAATCCAATCCTTGCCGTTCTCGTGTTTGGCTCGGCTTGGTCAAATATAGCCCCAGCGCCAAAAAACCCAACCAACCATAGTTGCAATTGCCGTAGCTTACTGGGCAATCTGTGGCGGCGTAGGTTCAAATCCTGTAACTTACCCAGGGTGTATTTCTCTGTTCTATGTGAGTAAAACTTTCCTTGGGTGGAAATCCAATCCTTGCCGTTCTCGTGTTTGGCACGGCTTGGTCAAATATAGCCCCAGCGCCAAAAAACCCAACCAACCATAGTTGCAATTGCCGTAGCTTACTGGGCAATCTGTGGCGGCGTAGGTTCAAATCCTGTAACTTACCCAGGGTGTATTTCTCTGTTCTATGTGAGTAAAACTTTCCTTGGGTGGAAATCCAATCCTTGCCGTTCTCGTGTTTGGCTCGGCTTGGTCAAATATAGCCCCAGCGCCAAAAAACCCAACCAACCATAGTTGCAATTGCCATAGCTTAGTGGGCAATCTGTGGCAGCGTAGGTTCAAATCCTGTAACTTACCCAGGGTGTATTTCTCTGTTCTATGTGAGTAAAACTTTCCTTGGGTGGAAATCCAATCCTTGTCGTTCTAGTGTTTGGCACGGCTTTGTCAAATATAGCCCCAGTGCCAAAAAACCAACCACCCATAGTTGCTATTGTCGTTTACGCATTAGAATTACATTCCTAAAAATTGAAGTCTTCATGGGAGCCAATCAGTACTATATTAGAAGGGCGCTTCTTTAAATCAAAGTATATATCTCAAGCATTCAATGCTTAACTTGTATAAATATGCAAGTTTTAATTTCTTTTCCCTTAAATTGTATGGGACTTGGTTGGAAGGTTAGCGGATTAGCAAACCGAGGGTTGCGAGTTCGAAACTCGATCGAACCAAAGACCGTCTTGTACGTGGGATCTAATGCACGTTAAATTTGTCATATCCCCATTTGACCTCACTTTGGCGTGGTGTGGAAGTTTGGAGAGTGCGAAGCCAGCTGAGGTGTTGACCACATCATCTGACCGTGGTTATAAAAACTAAGAGGCATTGTCCTCGTATCTTTCTTTTAAGGATTGATCCCGGACTTTCGCCAATAGCCCGTTATGTTGCTCCCAGTGCGACGTAAATTCAAGTACCTACCCTTAACTTGTATATCTTTGTCATAAAAACAATGAAAATGTTCACACTTCTGAAGATACCAGTCATAACAGTGCGAAAACGTTTTGCATTTCCAGTCTTCGTATGCCTATTTTAAACAATGCGGATGTGGAGAAGACTGCCCAATCAGCGAAGGAAAAAGCAGTGATTGACAGGGGGATTACTTTTTCATCGCAGTCCGCATTGCTCTAGTGTAAAACAAGCTTCAGCCCAGTCATACACTGGAAATACGCTTGAGCACTCCGTTTCTGAAATGAAAAGAGGTCGGTACACATGTGCCATTTCAGCCAATTTAGTGCCGACGAACTGATATTGGACCCTCATGTGCAGGGTAATATGTTATATCGTTGACCCCTCTATATTGGAACTCTGCTTGAAGTACAGAGTGGCCATAAAACAACTTCCACTCCTTGGAGGCATCTGTAGCTAAATCGAATAAACGGAATGGAACCAAATTTGGTATTGAGACTTTTGAAGACATGGGGAGATGTATTCCGCGAAAAAGTACCAAAATTCTGCGATAGGGAGAAATTTGGTGCTCGAAAACAGTGGATTGCATTAAACGCAGATAAAATGGATTATGCTGTGTCTATTGTGAAAGTTACAGCAACGTCACGAATTCCAACTAAAAAGGAAATGGGGTAGATGAATTAACGTCACACTGGAGCAACACACCGGTTATTGGCGATGGTTCGGGATCAATCCTTAAAGGAAAGATACGAGAACAACACCTCGTAATTTTGAACCACGGTCAGATGACGAGGTCAACTCCTGACCTGGTACCCCACTCAAATAGGAATGGGAATCATAAACATCCAACCCGACTCATTACGCTCATCTGTAGAGGACACCTGATGCAATTTGTTGCACACAAGAAAGGTCAGCACATTGAAATTGGTAGGTAGGTTCTTTAATTAACGTCGCATTGGAGCAACACAACGGGCTATTGGCTACGGTCCGGGATCAAACCCGAAAGGAAAGATTCGAGGACAACACCACGTAATTTTCAACCACGGACAGATGACATTGAAACTGGTCTATGTGGTCAAGTGGAACCTGGATCTGGTGAATCAAAAATTGTTTCCTGTGAGTTGAATCTCTATATTAATTTATGTGTGCATTGCCAGTTTTTTTAATTGCAACGCGCCACACATCCAGCTTACGCAGTCGAAACTGCATAATTCATTTTATCTGCGTTTAATGCAAATGTGCAACTGTTTTTTAATCCAACAGCGCCAAATTTCCCACTATCGGCGACTTCTAGTACTATTTTTCGCAGTATCTTAAAATTTCTGAATTGCGATCAAGGCGCATAACAGATCGCAAAATAACAGACTACTCCGTAAATAGTTGCTGTTATACTAAATAAATACATTGTTTTAAAAGGCAGCCTTTTAGAGAAATTGGATTCGTGAATCTTTTAAAATCAAATGCTACATGAAATTAAATTAAGATAAAAAATGTATACAAACGAAGTATCATAACTCAGGAACAACAAATTTAAGTGTCTAGAAACAATTTAATGTCAGGGATTGGATAATATAAATGCTGTTCCTAATATAATGTTAGTGGATGGGATTAATCTATGCATAAAAAAGTTTCAAGAAACTAACTACATATATTTTTATTTAAGGAAAAGATTAATGAAAATGATGCATGCTAAGAGCGAAGTAAAGAAACCAGTAAGAAGACGAATACGGTGAAAAAGAGCTAGTACAAATGTTACATTGTTAAATACACTATTAACCATTTCGTTTGTCTGGATTGGAGCCAAGAGGTCCATGTATTTGGGAGAGGCTATAAGAAATATACGTAGTTTCAAACTTTCTAGCAAAAGGTTTCACATATTTTTTCAAGACTGGTTAGTAAGGTTTGGAACTTTTATACATGATTTCAGCACAAACTTTCGGAGCTAATAGAATTTCTATACACTGTTTATTCCAATTTCATTTATTGACGTAAGAAAAAAAAAGCGGAAGTCAGAAAAACACGATAAGAAGGAAAACATTTCTTTAAGAGCTGTATATATATTTGCTTTTAAAACGAATGCTGTATGACGTATTTCAAAAATGCAGCTCTGTTGTAAGCTGTCTGAAATACGTAATTTTAGGGAAACATGTTTAGGGTTGAAAGATAGATTTTTAGAAATTGGTCATACGAAGGAAATTTTTTTTTCATTTTATTTAACTTTTTCATAATTTTTTAATCACTAGTATTCAAGCAGTTAAGTTGTCTTACAGGATGCCATGTCTATGCAACATTACTTTTGTTCATTACTTGTATTTATTATGAATAAACCTATTTCATTTTGATTGTGCGATTGATCTAAGGACATTGAGGATCTTAGGGGCCTGACGAATGTCCTTTTGACCACCTCTCATGTAGCCTACACCCTCTGGGTATGTTTTGCAGTTAGGGTCTTAAAAAATGAAAAAATCTCGAGGGAGATTTTCTAGAAAATAATTTATTAGGGGGTTCATTAAAACAATCACTGACTAAAATCATCGACCTCCTAATGAAACAGACAGAGCATGTGGGCGGAGTCGCTGTTGTAATATTTCTGATGTATAAGTCACCTGAATTCACGGATTGACTTGGATTGAGTGGCTATGGAAATGCAGACTAGTGTTCTTAATCACGCTCGATAATCACTTTAACCAATCAATAATTTATCCAACATTAGGATTCATGCTTTTCCCCATAACTACGTGATAGATTTTTAAATCGTTCACCCGGAAGAAATAGGATATCAATTCTAGGACGTCTCCGCCTATTTCATTTGAAGGTTGATGTTAAAACCAGTGGAAAAAGAACTATTCTGATGAAAACTAGCACTTTTGAAACAAAACACTAAAAGTTAGACTGAATTGAATATTTACTTTTACACTCTTGCAAAAGAAATTTTGTCTAGAAATTTATTTTCATAGACGAATTAAATCCTCTATCAATTGTGTTATTAGTTGGTTATTTTCAAAACACATCCATTTTTATCTCTAAGTTGATGCATTTGAATAAAATTTCAATATTTAGATCCTAAGCCGCAATTAAAGTTCAAGATGCTGTATAACCAGCAAACTGATGCATCCTCGATGTAGTTCTAATCCAGTTATATCTAGTACAAACTAGCTAATTGATTTTTTGTATCCAATACCCTATCGCTGACGGAGCCGCGGAGGGTTGCGAATTCGAAACTCGATCCAAAAACCATCGTGTACGTGGGGGCTAGTACGCCTAAAATTTGCCGAGGCCTCAAATGTCCTCCACTCCATGCCAAATCAAATGTTGGCATGAAATGGAAGTTTGGAGAGTGAGGAACCAGCTCAAGTTTTGACATCGCCTTCTGATCTCGGTTCAAATTTACGAGGGGTCCTCAGATCTTTCCTTTCGGGATTAATTGCGTACCGTCGCCACTAACCTGTTGTGTATCTCCAGTGCGACTTCAATTCAACTACCACCGTTAATAACCAAAACCGACAACACACGTGCTCGTGCAAGCGATAAAAACATCCGCCTCGCAAAATGATAAATAATCCAAGACTCTCTCCTCGTGTGATGCACAGCGAAGACCGGATCCCGGAGTAATAAACATTTTCACTAGAGATAAGACTTCACTAAAATATTGAATCCGCGTACCATAAAACGCCCCATGCAGAAATACTCCAGGCGGTGGTAAACTCTAGTACCTGGTGGGTCATCTACAGAATCGGACCCCCGAGTGTACTATAACGGAATAATCTGATGGGTTCCTTTCTTCTGTGAAGAGTAGGAGTATCTACATTATACCCACAGCATTCTCCTGTGTACCGTCTAGTGTTTGAGAGAGCCAGAATGTTTATTTGGTCTACATGACAATTGAAAAAGCATCGATCTTGGTTTCGGCAGTAGTGCTCTTTATGGAGAGCAACTAGAATGTTGAGATAACTAGATTCGTGTTTGTAGGGGTTGGCGATTTAAAATGCTTTGCGTATCGTTATTTGAAAAGAAGCTTTCCGGTTTGGCTCAGATAATTGAAATCTAGATGAAAACATTTCCTTTTTGCAGCATCGTTGCCACAGAATTCGAAATGATTCTAGCATTCAATGATGGGCACATAGGTATTTAATTAATATCGAACTGAAGCAACACAATGGGCTGTTGGTGACGCTCCGGGATCAATCACGAAGGGAAAGATCCGAGGACAGTACCTCGTAATTTTGAACTATGGTCAGATGACGAATTCGAAACCTCGTAATTTTGAGCCACGATCAGATGACGAGGTCAAAATCTGATTTGGCACACCACGCTCCAAACTTCCATACAACTCCAACGTGAGGACATTTAACGGCCACCACAAATTTAATGTGCATTAGACCCTCATACATGAGGGTTTTTGTTGCACTGAGTTTCGAACTCGTACATCCAATGTTTATAGAGGTATGTTTGTGTATGGTCCCCGATTTTAGTTGTCTTGTGTACAGTTAATCGAGAGCAGCTTTCCAGTTTGCAAACTGAAGTCCAGGTGAAAACATTATAGTAGTTTTTGTATCATCATAACCATTGAAATTAAAATGGCTCAAGCATGGAAGGATAGTGATTTAAATTACCTACAGATGGTGTGTATGGTCGACGATTTAATTGTGTAACGTTGGTTGAGACAAAGCTTTCAAGTTTCGTTTTAACATATCGAAATCTGGATGAAAACAAAACAGTTCGTTTTACACCATCATAATTTCAGAATTTAAAATTACCTGAAAATCCAAATTTGATTGATTGAATTTCATTTAGTCAAGCTCCGCCAAACAACAAAATATCCAGGTGGCGGTAAACTCTAGTACCTGGTGGGTCTATAGAATAGGACCGCTGAGTGTATTACGATAATGTCTTAATATATACAAGGAAATATTTACTGGCACAGAGAGAATTATACCCGGGCAGGAGTCAAAACTGCGCTGCTCACAAATCGCCGGTTACTAGCACAGTCAGCAAATCCATCGAGTCATCGCAGCCTCCAAGGATAGTGTCTACAGCTAACCAGAAGTATATTCGTGTGGGAAGATTTAAAATGCTTTGTGTATCATTAATTGGGACGTAAATTTCCACAGGCTTTGCAAATTGAAATCTCTAGACGAAAACTATATTTCTCTTTTGTTGCATCATAATTACAGAATTTAAATTTATACAATGATGGGATGATAAATAAACTAGAGGCACATTTGTGTGGGGTCGACAACTTAAATTTCCCTCGTTAATTGGGAAACAAATTTCCAGTTTAGAAGAGCTAATTAAAATCTGGGTGAAAACAGTAAAATATGTTTCTTCTTTTGCATCATAACTATCGAATTTAAAATAGTGTTGCTTAGAATGAATGTGTAATTTTGTCCTATTTACCATTTTAACCTTTGCT
Organism: Meta bourneti; assembly: GCA_933210815.1. Taxonomy (NCBI): domain Eukaryota; kingdom Metazoa; phylum Arthropoda; class Arachnida; order Araneae; family Tetragnathidae; genus Meta; species Meta bourneti. Next base: position 27,654,917 of record OW119928.1, read on the forward strand.
TTTAACAGTACTTTTAATAAAGCTATGGATAAATACTAGTTGTTTCAAAAATAGGTAAGAATATTTTAGTATATTAGAAATCTTTCATATCCGTAAGAAGCTGAAATTTAACTTTGATGAATTGGGATTTGATACTCATCAGAAACATAAAAAGAGGTTTGAATTCTCTTTAAATTAAATCAGCTTATTTTTAATAAGTACATTATTTTGTAGTAAAATTTGGATTATTCCTTTTTTAATACTAACGTGTCTTTCATACGGGAATGATCAAATATGATTTTAACTTCAGCAATTGATTATTAATAGTCACGTAGAAAACTTTTGAATTCTTTTTATCAGCATTAGTTCAGATAATATCTAATAAAGTAGCTGTACAGAATTTATTAAGCACAATAAAAGTGCTTAATAAATTCTGTATACCTACGTTCTGTAGTGCAATGAAGGTTATTTCTCTTCTCCATAGGAAAGTTAAATCTGTTTGCAGAAATTATTATCATTATGAGTGGATTTAAGATTGGATTGCCGTTAAAATGCATATCGCTAGATCAATGCAAATGGTTTGTTGGTTGGTTGGGGTTTTATGGCGCAAGGGCCACACTTAGCCAAGCTGCGCCAAACACAAGATAGACAACTTCAAGCAAAAACTGTCGTGATAGGGAAGGTGTAAAGGGTTTTGGGAATAGAATAATAGGTTGGTTGGTTGGTTTGGGGTTTTATGGCGCAAGGGACACACTTGGCCAAGCAGCACCAATCACAACAGACAAATTCAAGCAAAAAATATGAAATTGAAAAAAAGAAGGATAGGGAATAGAATGAGATGAAAGTAGAAAAAGATCGTTTGTGTATATTCTGGGAGCGTTACACCGGTGTTTCTAAATTAAACCCTATGGGAAAAGAGATGATCACTAGAGTACTTCGGGCTCGTGAAGCCCGTGTTCACATGAAAGAGATCTCCCCCTGAAGGCTCAAAGGCAAACGGACACATCAAAATATTATTCGTTAAACGATAGATCTAATTCAATCGTAACAATTCATTAAGAAAAAATTAATTTAATGTGAAACAATCACTGATTGAAAATATTTCCAAAATATCAAATATTTTACATTAATTAACAAGCATCTTCTAAGGTTTTAAGACAGATGTACAGACTTGTTAAGGGCCACATAGATTCCCTGCGACTTACCCAAAAAACCATGAAAGTTATCCATCATACATTATTTATTTTATTTATATTTATTGATATTGTATTGTTGCAAAAAGAAGAAAGATAGTAAAAAGTACATAAATAATTTAATTCGATGTTTGACATTACATTGATTTAACAATTGTTTTAAAAGGTTCGATTTTTGTAGTAGCCAAGCGCAAAATTAATTCTAAATGTTCATTAGACAAGCGGTTCCAATTTTTCTCTTTGCTGATATTCATGACTGGAAAAGTGTTTTCAGTTACATGCTGACCTAAAGAGGCTTGAGCATTTTAATGCATTATCTAGCAACGGAGTTTTAACCTAAATTACCTATCGTGCGACTTGCCAAAGTTAAAATAAAACATGGTGAAACGAACCACCAGGAAATCAAGCAAAGACCGCATGAGGCCCACGGGCCGCGGTCTGTATATCCTATTTTAAGAGCAAGAAATGAATAAAAATTAGATTAAATGCGATAACATTTAAAAAATCGTTATATGGAAGGCAATAAAACCAAGCAACCCGGGTAAATTTAGTGTTAAAAAAACTTAACACCGTGGATTCAGAGACCAACTGCACAGCTAATTTATCAAACCGCCTAAATCTACCTCTCGCGAAATCCCATAATCTCATAATAACTTTTAATGAAAAAGCCCGACAGAGAAAATAAAGAGAAGCGCTTAAACCACACCTCACATAACTTTCTACTTCCGGTATTAAGCTCGTTTAAACAATTAGGCAGCTTTATCAGAGAACATTTCACACGCTAGTCGGAGCTTATCTCAGAGAGGAAAAAATCTTCCATTTCGCTGCGATAAAATCTCACCCGAGCAAATAAACTAACGAAAAAACGAAAGCGATTTGAGCTGAGCGCTTCGCTCGCGTCTCGCGGTTTGAGCGAGTGCGAAATTAAAGTTTTGAAAGGGGATTTTGCGTACGTGTTAAGGCATGGTGCAGTCTGTTTAAGGTAGCGCCAACAAAAGCATTGTGGCTTTTCCTCCTCCGTGGAATTACCTCAGATTAAAGAATAGATTATTGTTGTGATGGTTTTATGTTGTTCGTATCTTGGTAAAATTCTGAAGGATTTCTGAGGGGCTTAGCGGAAGGAGAAAACAGTCTCTGATTTTAAATTAGATAAAAGAATGTTAATTTTATCGCCTTAGGCAAGCCACACATTGGTCTAACAACAATCCTGCGATACTAAATTGATTGAAATTTAGGATATTACTAAATTGACTGAAAATTAGTACGGACACCCTGTATTTCTCTCTTGTGTCAGAAAAACTTTAATTTTGTGTGTCTATTACTAGATATTGTATGTCTATTACTAGATATTGTATGTGTCTATTACTAGATAGTGTATGTGTCTATTACTAGATAGTGTATGTGTCTATTACTAGGTATTGTATGTATCTATTACTAGATAGAGTATGTGTCTTACTAGATAGTGTCTGTTACTAGATATTGTATGTGTCTATTACTAGGTATTGTATGTATCTATTACTAGATAGTATATGTGTCTATTACTAGATAGTGTATGTGTCTATTACTAGGTATTGTATGTATCTATTACTAGATAGTATATGTGTCTATTACTAGATAGTGTCTGTTACTAGATATTGTATGTCGTGTCTGGCGCAGCATGGCCAAATATGACCCTTGAGCCATAAAACCCCCCAAACAACCAACCGAGTATCGACAAGTCTTATGTACAGAAACGAAGTGCGAATGTGCATGTGGTGTGTTTTATCGCATGCTCCTTCCGTGTGTGGCCGGGCTTAACCCTCCTGGTGGTTCTTTTGACGAGATATCTCGTCATTGGATGAAAACTGACCAGATCTTTTTATCGTCATCATCAAAAATCATCAATGTCTTGATGCCGAAAAATCTCGTCGAAACCATTTGGAGGGTGAAAATCAGTTCAAACCACCGACAGATTCATTCATGTATGTAAAAAGATAATATAGTAACCTCTCGATATATCGCTTCTTTAACCCTCCTCGTGGTTGTCTCGACGAGGTATCATGTAGTTAGCAAAACTGACCAGATCGTGATGGACGAGATATCTCGTCATTAGAAAAAAATTGACTAGATCTTGATCTCGTCATAAAGAAAAATCGTCAATATCTTGATGACGAGATATCTCTCGCCATTAGTAAAATTGATCCCACCTGGAGGGACGAGATGTCTCGCCAAAACCACTTGTAGGATTAGGGTGACAAAAAAGTGCGATATAACGAGGAAAAATCTTATGCATTAGAAAAAAAGCAAATTATGTATTATATCAAACTTTTGACATAAATTATGTAATACTACAACCAAGTGTTATTTGCCTTGACGTGGAAGAGACTTTGGAGCATATATTGTTCGACTGCACCGTAGAGAACATTTTTAGAACTTTTCTAAAGAAAATTTGTGAGTCATTTATTCTTACTGTTTTTCTAATGTTCATTTTATGTATGTTGTTTCACTGGTTTATAGAAGACATCGTGAAATCGGCGTTATTATGTAATGTAGCACTACAATATTTGAAACGCAGCATATTTTTTTATACCATGGTAATTTACGATTCTTTTCACCCTCCTGGTCTGCGCGTCGGAAGAAGCAAAAATCTGTTTCAAACTGCACAAAACTATGCAGAAACGGAGTACGCATGTCGTACGTTTTGTGGCGCGTTGCACCAGTGTGTGGCAGGGCTTATGCTGTAACAGAATAGCGATAAAGAGTAATTAAATTTTGTTTCAAAGAACCTGTACCAATATAACGATCTTAAATTAAAATAATGAAAGTATAAACAAATCTGATATGGATTTTAAGATGTACATAAGTAGGTCCAATCTAATTAGCCCTCGTGCAACCAACAGGGTGGCAAACAAAACATTTCTATGTAAAAGCACGTTACATTGAGCACGCCCTAAATGCCTCACATAGGGGATGTTTCTTATTCCATGGTACCAGGGCCCAAACGCAAGAGGGTTAGTTGGGATGGTTTTTATGGTACAAAGGCCATATTTGACCAAACTGCGCCAAATATACAAAGTCAAGTGATGGACATACATCTACAAGGAAAGTTTTAATGACACAGAAGAGTGAAATACATCCACGGTAAGTTACAAAAATTGAACCAGCGTCACTTACAACTTTTAGGTTGCTAACACTAGGCAAACCCATTGAATCAAGGCAACCGTTGCCTGGAGTGCAGATGTGGGAAGGCAGCTGCAATCACTCATAATCCCCGTATTCACTAAGTGCGTTGAAGTAAAACTTATACAGTAAAATAAATTGAACATTAATTGAATTATTGTTGTACCCAAAAATTCTCCCCAAAAATAAAATTCCAATGTTAAATGTAACACTTAATTTGGGTTGGTTGTTTGCTTTGGCGTTTTAATTCACACGGATCGTATTTTTCAAGTTGAGTCAAACACAAGACAGCGTCAAATAAAAAATGTGAAAGGGGAAGAGGAGGTATTGGGGGACAGGGACAGAGTTATGGGGTGTAAGCAGAGAAAGGGTATCCCGCGAGTACGACCCCCGTGTTTACTAAAAACAGTAAATCCTCTGTGCACTTTATTTTGGATAGGTAGGTATTTAATTAACCTCTCACTGAAGCAACACAATGGACTATTTACTTTATTTTGGTAGAAGACTTACAAGTTTTATATAGCTAACTCAAAGGTTAGGTACTGTAAATTTGGTTAAAAATAAGGCTCAGGGGAAGAAGATTTATCACCTATCTGTCATTTTGTTTGTCAAGACCATCAAATGACCGGTAGGCGATTATTGAGTGACTAACAGATTATATCGATAATTGAGTTGATCACCATGTATTTAATCAGTTTCACCTTTCGTTTGAAAATTGCACGGTAGATTTATAAAACTATATAATATGGGAAATATTAAAAGATAATATCTGATATCATATACGTATATTTTTAAATATATATTTTATGGAATGATATTGCTGGATATATTTTAATTCTGGCTGAAAGCTGCTACCCATAACTATTTCAGAAAAAAATTAATTGAAATTGCCGTATAATTTAAGAGGAAAGAAGTAATTACCCACTTTGAGAAAAAGATGAAATATTCCTTCTTAGTTAAGTTTTCCTTGGCAAAGATAATCATTAGTTTCAAACTTATCTTCTAATTGAACACTATTTTTTGTCAGACAGTTGATCTGTTTCTTTTAATGAGCAAAATTGACATGCATAACGGATTTAAAAGTTAAAACTTTAAACCCAACAGAATGATTAAAACAGCAAGATCAAAATTTTCCCTAATGAGTCACGAAATTCCCATTTTGTACCAGATAGTATTTCAAATAGTTTTGTTCTCGATTATGTTATGATTTAAGACAGCGCATTTAATTAAAAATAAATTATACGAAATTTCTCTTTGAGGACTTTACTAGGACCTGCAAAAATATTTTTTAGAATTAAATGAAAATGTATTTTACACTAACTAGAAACTTGGAAAAGTTCTGTTTTAGTAATTCTAGATAAATAATGAAAATGAAAGTGTGGTAATTAGTCAGAAATAATGCCAGAATGATACTGTTTTAAAATTTCACACATGATCAGCTACATCGATTTTTAGTCATCTCTCATCAATGTTATGCTCCAAGATAAGTTGACAAGAAATTTTTTTAAGAAACAACGTTTTCCGAGCGAAAAGTGCACTTTTGCAAAAAAAAAAAATATTTACTAAGCAATTTGCAAGAAATAAAGATACCATGAGTAGAAAGTGTGCTCAAAATAAAAGGGGAAATAATCCCTGAGATTTTTATTGTCACCTACATTGAAAAATAACCGTTATATGCGTGATGTAGAGCAAGGATGCAGACTTGCTAAGACAAAGGGTTGCAAATTCACTGTGTCTTATGGGAGGGTTGCCCAAAAATACGAAAGTTATCCGTCATTTATTATTTATTTACTTACATTTATTATGTATAGTTACAAAGAAATGTAACAAAAAGTAAATAAATAATTTAATTTGATGCGAAAATTGCATTAATTTAACAATTGTTTTAATTTTTGTACCAGCCAAGCACAAAACTGTTTCCAAATTCTCATAAGTCAAGTGGTTCCGATTTTCTAACATTCATAACTGAAAAATTTTGTGGTAGGTAGGTATTTTAATTAACGTCGCACTGGAGCGACACAACGGGCTATTGGACACGGTCCGGGATCAATCCCCGAGAGAAAGATCCGAGGAGAACAAGTAATTTTGGACTGCGGTCAGATGACGAGGTAACACCTGAGTTGGCACCCCACTCTTCAAACTTCCACACCACGCCGACGTGAGGACATTTGAGACCACGACAGATTTAACGCGCACCAGTCCCCTTTGTACACGACGGTATTTGGTTAGATTCGAACTCGCAACCCTCCGTTACTCTTCCAACAAGGCTGCCGCGGCCTGAAAAAGTTTGTGAACAGATAGATATATGTGACGCGCTTTTCACCACAGCTACTTTGTCCGTATGTGTAATTTCTTTTAAATTACCTATTATGTGACTTGTTAAAATTAAAATAATGGTGAGGCCGGCCGCCAGTGGTTTGTGTGTGTGTGCGTGTGTGTGCGTGTGCGTGTGTGCGTATGTGTGTGGAGTTTACTACACCAGATTCAAGTATTCAGCATATATGAATATTCTAGGAATGGTCGAAATGGCTACGATATACAAAATATTCCTTCATTTGATATTCCGATGTACAGAGTTTAGGATGAGTGACACCTAAGGCGGATAAAAGACCCTAAAACCTTGATTTAAAACATGCAAAATACATTCATAAAGGGACAGGTATTTATCCGTAAAGTTAAAAAAGACCTTTTCTTGGTATAGTGCCCTTCCTTCAATGAGTTAACAAAGTTTGTGTCATTGATTAATGATTTACAAATGTTTCAGCAAGAATAATAGAAGAAAAATCATTTTTCAATACCGCGGAGCTTCAAAATCTGCTTTAATTGAAGCGATATCAATTCACATAGAAAGTTATTTAGCAGATACTGGGAAGTTCGTGCAGAGTATTATGAATGCTTTATCAATAACACTAAACCGATAAGCAACCACAGATAATTTTCCAAAAAATATTGGAAAAGAGCAGAAAATCTGAAAATGAATGTAATCTTTGCGGAGTATGCGTTTTTACTGATACGAATTCCATCATGTGTCTGATTATTTTTTTAAGAATATCGATGCGTTAAAGGTATTCTAGACCAAAAATGACATGGTGTTAAGCTGAAAAGAGCCTAACAATCATTAAACAAATGAAACTTAATCCATTATTAAAATTGCCTCTGGATTTTATTAAACTCGCACTAATTTTCCAAGAACCATTGGTGAAGAACAAATTTGTTGAAATTTTATGAATCAGATATTTTTGCATCTCAAAATGCTGCTATATTAACCACTGCATATCAAAACACTCGTAAACGACGTTGTGAAATTTTGACAAATTCTCAACGAGTCTGCTGGAGGCCCTTCTTCCTGGTGGTTGTCCGGACGAGATATCTCGTCATTAGAAGAACCGACCAGATATCTTGATAGACGATATATTTAGTCATTAGAAAAACTAACCAGATCTTGATCTCGTCAACATAAAAGCAATATCTTAAGGACAACATATCTCGTCATTAACAAAATTTGTCAATTCTTGATGAACGAGATATCTCGTCGAAACCACTTGGAGGTTTAATGGAACCACATTTGATACAAAAATCGATTTGAAGGGCCTCAGTCAACATGATAGGTCAGCCACTTTTCAAAAAATTTCAGGCTAGCAATTTTCCAGTTTCAAAACATTCCAAAATCATAGTAGTTTATCCAACATTTAAGAAATCAAGTAATCTTAAACTTTCAAGTACTCATTCAAATAATTACAAATTCTTTGATCGTCTTGAATATTTAATTTTTAATTTTTTTCGTAGCTGAACGTATTTCTGACTTATCGCTGATGCCTCGAATCCTTCAATATATTAAATTCTAATTACAACTCGTTGAAATGAACTTATCAAAGAATCAAACCATAAATCATCTCTAATAGTCAAAACTAGAGCATTTAATCCGAAGTAATTCATAGAGAGAGAAAATTTAAATGAATCGAAGTGATGATAAATCGATAGAAAGGATAACAGGTTATAATGACACTAGACACTAATAAATGACCTCTCAAATGAATTAGTTACTATAAATAAATTCAGTTCGCTGATGAGACAATGCCTGTATTTTGAAAGCATTAAATTACATTTTAAAATAGAAACCGAAACGATAATCTATTAATTTAAGATAAGATTATTTAGAACTTTGTTTACTTAATCGAGAAGGCTTAATGAATTGTAAGAACTTAAAAAAAATTTTTAGTTGTCCTTAAAATATCCTTGGACATGTTGTTTCAGATAACTTTCTTTTCTAATGCCCGGACAATTGAACAATATTTAATATGGCACTAAGAGAGTGGATTTTTTCATCGACTTTTTAATGAAATAAATAGACGGAGCATGTGCCCGCAGCTTCATGTTATTTCTACCAGTTGCTCGGTTTGAAGATCTGTCAAGTGGATGTGGGTAAAAGCATGAATCCTAAATTATTGATTGGTTAAAGAGATTATTCACAGTGATCAAAACCACTAGTCTGCGATTCGACAGCCAATCGGCTAAGTCGTATTCGTATGTCCACGTGATTTACTCTTCAGAGATCTTACGACAAGACTCCGCCCACATGCTCCGTCTATTTCATTAGAAGGTTGATGGATTTTTTTTTGATCCACTACTCTGAGTTACCCTGGTACAACATGGGAAGGGGAATCACTTTACACCTCACTTTCACATACCACACATTCTAGGCGCAGTTTATAGAATGTAGGATGAGCCATGTGAGCGCGTGCAGACGATCCGATAATTAAATTTTTATTGCCCATGCAAGAGATCTGAGAATTATTATATTATATCATGCAAACGATTAGATTGTGAATGTATTTTTAATTATGCACGTTCGCAAGCTGTAACCATGATATGAAATGAGATAAAACGATTAATTTAGAATTTAGAAAAATGGGAGATGGAGTGAAAGAGAGGTGATCGTTGTTCTTTGTAATTTTGTATCGTCTTTAGTTTTCTTAATAAATGTTTAGTTTTTTAATAAGCGTTCGTCTCCATGTATGCCAACGAAAAGTTTACCTACAACTATTTAACGCAATCGAACTGATATTCCGATCATCCAAAAGGTGAAAGAGTGAGTCTTCATCGCCAAGGTAGATTAGATTCGGATCATAATGAAACGTACCGGCAGGCCAAAAATAGCTTCTTTTATAAAAATTCGCTTAGTCGTAGCACGAAAAACTTGGCTAGGGTGTCAAAAAGTTCTGACAAAAAATTTCAACGATGTAAAAACTATCTAGCCGGGCCCCTCTGGCCATGAAAAAATCGAAAATTATTGAAAAATTGTTTAAAGATATAATTTTAAAAAATAATTAATATACTAATAATTAATATTTTATTGGTAATAATTAGTAATAAGGCGAAAAAGTTTATGAATGGGGCCCCTATGCTGTACAGAAAATTTCAGAGATATAATTAAATACCTAGCCAGGCCCCTCTGACCATGAATTAAATATAAAAAATGCAATATTTTTCGGATTTTTTTTAAAAAACGAAATTTTCTTATAATCCTTAGAAATAGGAGGTTCAAAATTTCTTGGTATTGTCCTCGATCTTTCCCTTCGGGGTTGATGTGAAGAATGTGACCTATATGCTGTGCAAAAATATCAGCGATTTATATAAATATATTGCCGGGCCCCCTCTGACTGAAACAATCTTAAATGGCTAAGAAATAGTTTTGGCAAGCACGTTTTAGAGTTGCTAGAAAACTTGCGTTATGTGTCTGCTTGTAAACACTTAATTCAATCCAAAAATTCATTCATACTTAGTAATTTACATTGGTAGAAAGGGATAAGGGAAGGGTTAAGGAGGCAATTCCCAGATCATATCAAAGATGTAACTTACAATGCAATTGCGGGGAATACTTCGAGCATTCATAAAACCTACTTCTAGCACTGGTTACTGATTCTTGAAAGTATATCAGATAATTAGGAAAAATATTGATGGCCAGTTAGGTTTTTATGGTGCAAGAGTCATTTTTGGCCAAGCTGCGCCAAGCGACGTCAGGTAAATGGGCATACACCCAAAAGGAAAGTTTTTACGAACAGTGAGAGGAATATGCCCAGGAATGAATTGAACAAGACAGGAATCGAATATGCTCTACCTACAACTCGTAGGTTGCTTGCTCAGTAGGCAAAGTCATTGAGCCGCTGGAGAATTATTGATGCAAGAAAAACAAAGTGTAATTCAATTGCCTACCATAAATTCCCATGTATTTGACTGCATTGACCTTATCGATTGGGAAAAAAGATTGATCTCCGAACGACCTCTCAAAAGGATATGAACCAACTGAAGAATTTTGTGAAATGCTGAAGCAAAAAGAAATGCCTAGGTTAATTTTTCAAAACTTTCTCTGCCATACGCAAGCTATTGAAAGGTGTATTAAAATGATCACAGAGAAGCAGGAGGTATTTAATTAACGTCACACTGGAGCACCACAGCGGGCTATTCGCGACGGTCCTGGATCAAGCCCAAATTGAAAGATCCAAGAACAACACCACGTAACTTTGAACCACGGTCAGATGACGAGGTCACACCTGAACCCACTCTTCAAATCTCCACACCAACGTGACGGCATTTGAGGCCACGACAGATTTAACGAGCTCGTGTCCCCTTTATACACGACGGTCTTTGGTTCGGTTCGAACTCGCAATCCTCCGGTTGCTAGTCCGTTACTCTTCCAACCTGGCTACCGCGGCCACAATAGAGAAGCAGGAGTTAAAGGTTATGAAAAGACGGCAATAGAGATGGCTACATGCGAGCAGTTAGAAGGTTGGATGTCTGGTTTTGGGTTTTGTGGCGCAAGGGCCATGTTTGGCCAATCTGCGCCAAACACAAGACAATGTTAAGAAAAAAAATAGAGCGAAAGGAAAAAAGGATTGAGGAGTAGAGTAGAGCGATGAGAGCAGAAAAAAATCGCTTGGATCGCCCGGGGGTACGACTCCTGTGTTTACTAAAGACCTCATGGGAAAAGATCGCTAGAGAACGGGTCTTTGAAATCCTTCACAACTAGAGATGCACCGCTGAGGGCGCAAAGTAGGAAGGAAAGATTTGTCATTTTTTGACAGCAAGGATCAATAATATTGAATAACCAAACGGTATTTGGGGTAAAACATTTCTTAAATGGTATTTTAAGTATTATAAGTTACTTACACTGTGATATATCAACAGCGTAACCTGAGTTCGTGTGCCATTGTATTTAAATTACACAATATTTTATGACGGTTTTTTTGTCACAATACGTGCGTGTATCAAAAATATTTTTTAAACATTTGTGATTGTTTCAAGGCCAGAAGGGCCGGCGAAATATTTAAAAAATTGCTGAAATTTTTGTACAGCATAAGGGTTACATTCTTTAACTGTTTCATACCTATTATTAACGATGACAAAAAATTGATTAATAAATTCTAAAAAACACTATTTTGGTGATTTTAGATTTTATTTCGAGATCAGAGGGGCCCGGTTAGATATTTTTTACAGCATAAGGGTCCCATTTAAAATACTGTTTCGCGCTATTGCTATTAGAAATAAAATATAATTTTTAAACGTCTTTTTAGTAATTTCTGATTTTTTCAAGGCCGTGGTTAGCTCTTTTTTTTGCATCATTGCAATTTTTCGTCAGGACTTTTCGGCACACTAGCCAAATTTTTAGCACTAGAACTAAGCGAATTTTTAAAAGTGTGTCCTGCCTCACCCTAATATAGAGACCACACATTCATTCCAGACAAACATACATGCCTTATTCCTGATTCGAACCAGAAATCTTTGGATTCAGAAGCCTAACCACTAGATTAGAAGCTCTAACCACCCTAACCACTAGACCGATTACTCGGGTTTAGTTTGGTTTCGTTGGTTGGTAATCAATTTCTTATAACTAAATGAATAGATTTGAATTCCTGGACTATTTAAATCCGACTTAACAAAAATACTGAATAAAAGCAATGTATGGCTGCCTGGCTGATTGATTTGGGTGTTATGGAACAAAGTCCAAAAAAGGACAAGTATAAGATTCTATAAAACAAATATAAAACTTCAAACTTGCAATCGTCTACCCCCGCCTCCCATGCAAAAACTCTAAGCCTTATTTTGGCGAGCTGGGAGGCGGTGGGTCTAAAACTTGCAATCGAATCAACTTTAAATGTACTAAAATGATGCAGTCCTATACCAATAGAAAGCGCAATGATACGAGAAGTAATACCGAAATAGAAATCGATGACCTGTTTGCCGCTAAAATCTATAACAATCCCTGTATAAACTTTGTATTTAAATCCAACACTCATTTTAGATAGTGCTACTGTATATTTATCCGCTGTTTTTCATGGTAAAAACGCAAATATACACTATTTCACCAGTAGTTGATCTGCAGTCCACGTTTTGTTTCATCCTTTCAAGATAAAATTTATATGCTTCCGTATCAGCATGAAAGCAAGGCGCCTTTTTCGAGGAAACATCACGAGAAAGCTGACGGACAGACAAAATAAGCGTTTTTCTCGATTGAACATTTATTACTGTTCCTTTTACGAATTTCTTTGCCGATCGATTTGAAGTTTAAGTCCACAGAAATACATTTTCAATAAAACGTCAATTCATTGTATTTATAACGGAGAAATAGCTTTGAGTATCTTTAACAACAATGAATCACGAAACAGGAAAGGTATTTGTAAGGATAAAATATTTATCAATATTTTTTAATTTGAGTTATGCACAAACAGATACTATTCTATTATATTTATGGCTTATGTTCCAACACAGACAGCTAAAGTACGAAAGAATCTTGATTTATAACAAGCCATATTTTGAGAAAACGTAATAAAATATTAAAAAATATATAAGTGAGATGAATATGGCTTGCGTTTTGGTTTCCTATTTCACAGATGGATGTTTTTCAATGTGTATTGGCACATTTGTTAAATGGATTTCGATATTTTATAAATTTTTGCGCAGTGCTACGAATTGTTGAGTGCCACTTACTTAGTTACTTATTTCAGAGGAATCGTGTCAATATAATTTAAGATTGTATGTTTTATTTATATTTAGACATCCATTTTGATTTTTTCATTTTATAAATTGATTTGTTTTCGTTTTACTAAGTTCTAGCCAAGAACATTTTATTAAAACAAAACTTGCGAAAGGAAGGAAAGACATGTAGAGATTGAACACAAAGATTTAGTTTCCTTTTCTGTCAAAAATAGAATGAATTTATTTTCATGTTGCAATATAAAATCGATAGAAATATGTAACTGAAAACAATTGCACCATTTAAAATAGTCGTTCATAGACAATCGTAGAAAGCCTTTTTCGGATTAATATTTTCAATTCTTCAAGTGGTTTTGAAGAGATATCATGTCCATCAGGATCTGAAAAAATTTGCTAATGACGAAATTTGTCGTCACTAAGATATTGCCAGTTTTGCTATAGTGTGAGGGATCAAGATCTCAGTTTTCTTCTAATGACGAGATATCACGTCTTTCAAGATCTGGGTAGTTTTGCTAAAGACGAGATAGCTTGTCGAGATAACCACTAAGAGGGTTATACATCAAGCTCAGGGCCCGGATTTGGTTGACATGTCATTTTTTGGTTAGCACTTAGTAGACAATGCCTGCATAGACAAAGACGTTTCTTTTATCGATCTACTGATTTTAGAAATGGTTTTTAGGTCATTTTTCATTATTTGTTATTGCTTATTAGTCATTTTCATTATTTTTTATTGCTCATTAGGTCATTTGAGATTTTTAGAGCATTTGTTTTGGTCATCAGATATTTGTTTGATATTTTCGGATATCTTAAATCTAAAAGTTCTAATTTTGTCCTGGATGCAAAAATTTTGTGGAAAAACTTTGAAGTCGCCACCAATTTCGTTTCAATTGTTAAACACAAAACAAATAGCTCATCTACCAGATTCTAGCGTCTAAAAAAATTCGCTATCTATTCACCTTATAAACAAAACTTAACTTTTCTATGATTTTTGGTTGGATGGTTTTGGGTTTTAATGGCGTAAGAGTCATATTTGGCCAAGCTGCGTCCAGCACAAGACAGACAATGATAAGTAATACACATGAAAGGGGAACTAGGGGATAGGGGATGGAAAAGTGAGAAGAAACAATGAAATTTTGGATGAATAATATGCATCAGAAAGAATGAAGGCTGCAGGGAGTTCTCGTTTTGAGAAAAAATGAAAGCACGTTTTACTTTTGATTCTCTGAGTAGTTAAACAAAATATTTAATTATGCAAAATGATAACAATTTTGGGTTATTTTTTCACAATTTTAAGCATAATTTAGGTTGTCTTTATGCATTTTTTATTTTTTAGGTCAACATAATGACTGTATTTGATTTCTAAAATTCAAATTAAGTACTGAATAAATTGTAGAAATAAAGTTATGAAAACTTAACCCTCCTGATGGTTGTCTCGAAGAGATATCTCGTCACCAGAGCAAAACTGACCAGATCTTGATGGACGATATATATCATCATTCGAAGAAAACTGACCAGATCTTTATAGACGATATATATCCTCATTAGAAGTAAACGAACCAAATCTTGATCTCGTTATTTTCGAAAAAATAGGCAATATGATGATGAGATATCTCATCATTAGCAAAATTAGTCACATCTTCATGGATGAGATATCTCGTTAAAACCACTTAAAGGGTTAAAAATAAACCAGTTCATGCAACCAGATGCAACCACCTTAATATACCATATCTGAAAAACATTTCATTAGAACCAGAAACTTGCATGCATTCAGCCTAGCGTATTTTCCAAAACCATTATCGGTGTTATCAGGTAACATGAAATACATCACAGCATTTTTGATGACGATCAAGATATTGTCACGAAACATTGAACTTCATTTTCAAATGGATACGTCATCCATGAATGATAATACAATAGGAACGAATTGCATTTCGACATTCAAACAAAATGTGAAAGTAAAACATCGATTGAAATAATTATGAGACTAAGGAATTTGTCGATGCATGCACTTGCAGCATGAAAATGTTTACTGTAAGGAACATTCAAATATCCTGAAATTCAAAAACATTCAAAGTTTTTCTTACACTTTTGTTCCCTTAGTAAACACAACTTCATTTTAGTAATATGGAAACTTTCATTCTTCCAGCATATGAAATGCATCCAGTATATGAACATTCGAAAAGATACTCACCTGAAAAAAGAAAACATTAAATAAGATGTCAACAAATAAATTTACGAGATAATGATTTGTTGTGAGATAAAAATTAATTTCCTGTTTTCTCTTGCACACAGTTGGTTACAAAATCAACCCTTTGAAGGGTTCACGTGCATTTTGCAAAATATATTTTTTTGACATGCACCAAAAATATGACATGTATAGATAGGACAAGTTAAAACAACATTACAAGTGAAATAATGATTACACAAAAGTTACTTTAGAAACAAAGTTCTTAAAAGTAGTAATGATAGCAGATGGTACTGTTGTGGCCAAGATTCCCAAGATAACAGCAAGTTGATGAAATTTCTATTAGAATCAAGTAATGGGCAATGTAAGAGGACTTGATTGATGTCTTGACCTACGGATTCGCCACAATCACAGAAGGGTGAATCGGTAAGGTAGAAACAATGAAAGTAGTAATTGCTTCTTGCATTACCAGATAACAATTGAGTGAGTTTGTAACAATGCTTAATATATCCTTCTGAAACATGTAGTCTTCCCTGAATGACTTCTAGCCAATTTACCTTCTTGACCAATAGAATCCTTCCTAGAATTCTTTCAACCAATATATGTGGTTATTTTGTTATGTGTGTTGAGGGTGAAAACGCAGTGTTACACAGCTCGGAAATTTTGTCGCTCATAGGTAGATAAAAACTTTTCTCATGCTAAAAAATAGACATGAATGTAATACTTGAATTCTAAGGGACATAATCCAGACCTATCCATGTCCTTAAAGTTAGTTATCCATGATCTAGCTAATTTGCTTGATATTGATAAGGCTTCAAAATTTTATCACATCAAAATTTAAAATAGTAGCACTATTTCAAGTATTCAGTCATTTTCGATTTCACTTATAATTTTAATAGAAGGTTTAAAAGTGATCAATCAATAATCAAGTGGTTGGTTGGATTTGTATGGCTTAAGGGTCATATTTTACCAAGCTGCGCCAAACATATAACATACATCAAGTAATAGACACACACGCATGGAATTTCACTAACACAGAAGGGCGAAATACACACAAAGAAGAATTGAACCTGTGAAATCTACAACTCAAATGTTGCACAGTGGGCAAACCCACTGAACCCCTCTGAGAGCATCACTATAAAATAGATTTCGCCAAGTAAAAATCAAAACAAATAAGTGTCCAATTTCTTATTAACTGTGCCAACATGGTAAACTTGAATTCATTTCATCGTTCATCCGCTTTAGAAAATGGGACATCGTCTTCGAGACCCAGCAGGCGTAGACTTTATTATGACATGATGGCTGGTGCTAGCGTCATATTTGGCCAAGATGCACCAAATGAAGCCTGCGCTGACTACAACTCGGAGGTTTCTAGCACAGAGAGCAAACCCAATGAGCCGTGGCGACCTCGATTTTCTGGAGGGAGTAGTTGTTGGAGGAGACAGACAGTAAGAGTAAATAAAACAGCTTTTCAGGCAAGGATTTGTTTTGGTAATTGTCTTAAAATTTTCTTCATCGACTTAAAAATGTATTTTCTTTAGAAGATTCCTGTCTCTGATAAAATGTAAAACATAAAAGCGCAAATCATTTGTATGACAATCCTTATTTTCAGTTGAAATAATTTTCACACACGAACTGTATTGAACAACGTATATAGATATGCAGTCACACTTGGACATTGTTACAGAAAAGATGGGCACGTATTTGTAAAATAAGGCAGGATACATTACGTATTCTGTTCTTTTTAGTATGCATTTTATGTCTGTGATTTTTATTTCAAAAGTATGCGTAGATGAAAACACACAAGCAAACGTACTATAAATCGCTAGAAAATTTTTCAGCTGGCCTAAATCTAAACAATTTTTCGCAATTTTACAAAACTCCAGTTTCACCAACACAATTTTAACAAACCCTTATTTCCTCTATTAAGTGACTTCGGTGTGTATAACAAGAACTAATATGGTAAAACTTTTAATACTTTTAAAACTTTAACTAGAAGAATATTTCTATATTCTATTAGCAATATGCTTTTAACTGTTTATGTATAACCTAAATAGTAAACCACATACATTTTCTTTTTAGAATCATAGAATGTAGTGTGTGAATGAAATATGGTATCAAAATTTTTGCGTACATCAGAATAAGGCAGGTAGGAATTTAATTAACGTCGCACTGGAGCAACACAACAGGCTATTGGCGACGGTCCGGAATCACCCCCCCCCCCGAAGGGAAAGATCCGATGACAACACCACGTAATTTTGAATCACGTCACATGACGAGGTCACACCTGAGCTGGCACCTCACTCTCCAAACCACGCCAACGTGAGGACATTTGAGACCACGATAGATTTAATGTGCACCAACCCCTTTGTAGATGACGGTCTTTGGTTGGATTCAAACTCGCAACCCTCTGGTTGCTAGTCCCTTACTCTTACAATCGGGCTACTGCTGCCCAACGTCATAAGACTTGAATCCCTATATATATTTCACTAATGTACGTGGAACAGAAATCGGCGTTCTGTGCATATTGTCGAATGGAACCAAACGGTATAAAACGAACGTATTGTATAAACGATATAAACACCGCTATGAGACCGCTATGATCAATCACTATGAGATTAATTCGCCAATTTTGCAGCTTAGTTTAAATATGATTAATTTGAGCTATGAGCTGCATAATATTGCTAGAACTGCATGGAAATGCTATCGCTGCTTTTCTGAAATTCATTAGCAGTGTGATTACAGAAGGCAATGTGAAATCTCTGAAAGATAGATTAGCACAGAATAGAAAATCTGAGCTAAACTTGAAAACAGGTTCATTGGTTAAAAAGCATCGAAGTCTTTGAACAAGGTAATGAGATGTAATTGAAGTTGACGTTCAGAAGCTAAATGTGGTAATACGTATGTCTGAAGTATGAAGCATTTTACTAGACTTTATTGGAAATAAGAATTAGCACGAGCAAAATTAAAATTTTGCACTTTTAAATGTAAACAGTGCCGTTAAACAAAGTGCGTGTTATATATTCAATCAATTCTATTTCATTTGGATGTATGTAACATCAGGCATGCGCAATCAGGAAGCGTCAGCCAATGGAATTCCGAAACGTAACCAGAAAATATATTGCATTTCGAGACCCTAGCAACAACGAAATTACTGTCAGCAAGACAGCCATTGAATGAAATCAACCAATGATGATCCAGCCAGCGCTCGAGGCGAAAACACCTATGCAGGAGAAAGACGATAGTCAGAGAAATATGAGAATGGAAAATATATAGTTCAGGAACTTGCAATTACCTAATCGTTTCAATTTTCATTGTATGTAGTTTCATCCGTAAATTTTTAAATCTCTATTAAAATTGTTTAAAATTATGAGAACTTTCGCCTCCGATCCATCAAAACTAAAGGATGGGGCTACTCGTCCATAATACATGTATCAAATGTATATACCGATGTTTATATTCATTATAAATGGATTTAAATAAGGTATGAAATGCGAGTAACGAAACTACCATCTATAAATATTAGAAAGAACCATGCGCATATACTATACTCGGGCTGCCAGTTTATAATATGCTCTAGAGGTTTTAATTTAAAATTGATATGGTTAAAGGATATATACTTGAAATATTATCTTCCAGGAGTAAATGTTTCAATTGCGGTTGTTTTTCATTTTTAGAAGAGTACAAAAACAGGTCAGTACTTTAACTGATTAAAAATGTCTTATAAACTATATAATATACATTAGTTTGCTTATAATCATAGCTCGTTTTGGTTTATTTGTTCATTAATGATAACTTTATCGGACGGAAGGAAGAATACATCAATTTTCCCGTTCAAATTCCAAATAAAGCACAGCGCGGATGTATGGATTATGAAGGAAGGAACTTTTTATGGATTAATTAATGATTATAAAACTGAATATCAAGAAAAGTTTTAATAAATGATTCAATATTTGCGAAACCTAGTCCAATCGTGAGTAGCCACGACGTGGAAGGATGAGACGAAGGAATATTTGATTAACTCAACAAAAAAATATTCTCGGCTCGGGAACATTAGATTGGAAAATTGAATCTTATATCTTATATCTTTGTAGGAAACTGAATACCCCCGTTCGAGTGTTTGGATTAGATGTGGTTTCTAAAAATGTCGTGTTTGGAGACAGAAAAACCAATTTTTCTTTGAAAACTGAGATGTACCTTTTACTTATTGTTACTGAAATTCTTAGATGCTACATTTAAAAATAATAATTTAATCCCGTGCAGTCTTTCAATTATGGTAAAGTAATTAGGCGAAGAAACATCAAATTGAAAATAAAGAGGCAACGCACACATAGTTCTGTAGTTTTAAAAATATCTGATTTATGAAAATCATTTAGAAAATTCCATTTTTTCATTTAGGTACACATCCAACAAAAGGATGGTATTTACAGTTTTTACTTAAAAACTTAAAACTAAGATGATAAATGAGTGCAATCACGCAATATAGTTTGTAAGTTTCAAAGAATGCAATAGTATGCACTTGTGTTTCTATATTCAAAGTCAGTAAAATTTCGTTGATCGAGATCAGCGATGTCCAGCGGTGTGTCATTGGTAGGCCACAAGAATGGCAATGGTGTGCCATCTTACAAATGGTGAAAAGAGGATCGATTGATCCTCTTTTGTGTAAGGTTTATTTCATTTCAACTGTTTAGTTGTGAACTTTTGATTAGTGTAACTAATAATTTTTGATAAGTGTGTATTGATAAGTGTAATTAATAGGCAACTCATAACTTTGATAACTGTTTTGATAAATGCAATTAATGGCTTGAGAGCTAGTGTTTGACATTTACATTTATTAGCATTGCAGATCGAATTCATGGCTAAGTTTAGAAAGACTGACTAATGGTTAGAACCATTCTATACTAATATTTCAGAAACTGCAATTGAAAATTATATGGTTGGTTGGGTTTTATAGAACAAGGCCTACACTTAGCTATGCTCCTGCTATACAAGACAGACAACATCAAGTAAGGGTAGGTTAGATTGGTGGTTTGATGGCACAAGAGCCATATTTGGCCACGTTGTGCCAAACACAAGACAATGTAAAGTAATGGGCATACTCACGCAAGGAACGTTTTACTGACACAGAAGAGAGAAATACACCAGGGAAGGAATCGAACGTGTGTCGCTTACAACTAGCGGGTTGGTAGCGTTCTAAGTTCTACGGTTCTGTTTCAAAATTACTAGTCCCCATAAATTGCAATGGTAAAATTTGTTGTAGAGGCATTAGGGTAATATCACTATATATTAAAATACAATGTTTCTTAAATTCCATATACTTTAAACATTAATGGTAAATAATCAATGAATCTAACAAGGATGTATGGGTGAATTTTTGATGCAAAGGGCCATATAAGGCCGAGCTGTACCCTCAAACATCAAGTATGTTCTATAAATTAAGTCTCAATTAAAATATAATAAAGTAAATTCAAAAGTATTCAATATAAAATGTCGTAGATTGCGAATCCAAAACGAAATTAAGGTATTGTATAAATATTAGATGATCAAACCTTTCGCCAAGTAGACAGATGAACAAGACACAGACAAAATCACTCAATAACAGATACAAAATATAAAAAAGAAAGAGAAAACGTCAAGGAACAATCATTGACAAATTATCTCGCTTCACACTATCAAGAGGCCTCAGATCATCTTGGGTAGTTATTTTAATTAACGTTGCACTAGAGCAACACAACGGGCTATTGGCGACGGTCCGGGATCAAACCCGAAGGATCCCGGGACACCACCACATAATTTCGAATCACGGTCAGATGACGTCAGATCACTATGGAGCGCTTCTCTAAGATTTATGAAACCAATGACTAATAAAAGAAAACAAGTGTGTACGCATCTAAACATTGAGACTACAGAAGTAGATATTAGAATTTCTAAATAATTTCTGATAGTATTCCAATCAAACAAAAATTTATGGAAACGTTTTGATTAACCCTCATGGTATTTATCTTCGCATAGAAAACTGCCCTATATTTGACAACCTCTAGTGCAAAAATTTGTTCCA
The DNA here is from genome assembly GCA_933210815.1 of Meta bourneti. Classification (NCBI taxonomy): domain Eukaryota; kingdom Metazoa; phylum Arthropoda; class Arachnida; order Araneae; family Tetragnathidae; genus Meta; species Meta bourneti. The sequence continues at coordinate 27,676,482 of OW119928.1, forward strand.
AAGTGTCACCAGTTCTGGGCAAGGGACAATGTTTTCTTGTTTGGATTTACTTTTCTTTTCATTCCCTTGGAGTAATAGGGAAGTTTTGTCTTGACAAGATATCTCATCCGTAGCAAAATTAACCAGATCTTGGACAAGAAAATCGTCTGAACACTTGAATGGTTAAATTTCACATAAATATTGTTGGTTAAAAAATCTATTTCTAGAAGGTGCACTGATGTTTCGAAATCGTAGATGTTTGGGTACTTTGAACTCATCCTAATCCTTGGGTATAGTCTTCCTTTACAATTAAATACCGAATTTAATTTCACAATTAGATAGAATTTCAGTGCAAACCAATCAGACGCAAAGCGAAATTTTTACTTCCGCTACCCAAATGCTCTACCATGATATATTTCGGGGTTTCCTTAAAATGTAGTTGATCGCCTTATTGGCGACATTTGGCGCTTAATCTAATTGGCGTTGACCAATCAGCTATCAATAATCAATTCAGAATTCATTCTTTCGAATATTTACTGGGGTTCTGAAATCGCATTCGAATAACGGCCAGTTGACGTCAACTTACAGAAAACACATTCCACCGCAGAAACACTTCTCATAGTACCTCGCATGTGGAAGGGTTTCAAACAGCAAAGTTAACTATATCTTAAGTAAGGAGAATTCAAACTCCATTTATAGGCACACTAAAACATTTATTGAATTATTTCCAAATAAATCTCGTAACCATTTGACATCGTAAATACTTTACAAGAATCACAAAGGGGAGAATATTTACTGCGACTTTATATCCAACACTAAATCATGACTCTTATTTCCCATCGGATTCGCGAATATTTTTTTATATCGAATTTTTTACTTTCATTCTATTCCTTTATACCAAACATTACTTTCTTGAACGAGAATTGATAAAATTATTGGATGGTATCCAGTCGGATATCTATAGGGCGTTCTAAAAGATCCAGAAAAATAAGTAAACGCAAAACGATTTCACATCAAACATGAAACACCCAAGGGAATAAAAAATTGGAATCGAAAGAGAATTGGAATAGAATAATGCAACGCTATAAACGTTGATAATGTGTTGAAAGTTTTAAAAAAGAACGCTATGAAGTATTTTTACTTTGCAACCCAAACAAAATCTATTTTAAGAATTTTACAACACGTGTTTTTCTGAAGAATGTCATTTATTTGAGCTTTTCTTCTGCTCAAAACATTCGTAGTTTGTCTTTGGTTCTCGATTCGTTTATTTTTAGGGAAGACAGCAGGCTTTAAGAGAGTTCTTCCTTAACATAGCCAAGCTTTGTTTCGTTCGGTTCCTCGATGTTTAAAGTAAAACTTCCCCCTCTGTTGTTTTAACCGACTTTAGTGCCTTTTGTAGGACGACTTCCCTGCTTAAAACAAACAGAAGCCATTGACAGTGGAAATAAAGTTAACAGTTTTGTAACATTGAAACGCTTTGCCGCGTGTGTACGTGGTTTCGTTTGGGTTTGCCGCTATAGGTCGTATTTGAAAGTCAATGGAATGAATGGATATGTAGACCTTTACCGAGTGCCATGAAGAACGCTCAATTACCATATGGTTGGTTGTTTTGAGGTTTTATTTCACAAGTGCCATATTTGGTCAAGCTGCACCTAACATAAGACAGACAATGACAAGTAAATGTGAAGAGAAAGTATGGAAAGGAGAAAAGAAAGATCTCTTGTGCATCCTGGAATCGCGACCCCATGTGTATCATAGGCAATAAACCCCATGGGGAAATAATACAATCACTGTTACCTTGGGTTCGTGAAGCCCGAACCTAATTAAAGATGTGCGCAACTACCATAAGATGTCCTTTTGTAGTTGAAGTATGTCTTCGATTCACTTTAAAACATTCCTCATTGAAAAAAGATAGTTTTATTTTTGGAATGTTAGTCAATGCAATTTTATACGGTTTTTTCTTACATTAATACTCATTGGACTAATGAGAAGAATAGGCTTAAGAGAAATTGGTTGGTGGGTTTTATAGCGAAGGGCCACATTTGGTAGAGCCGTGCCAAACACAAGACATGCAACGTCAAGTAAACAGACAAACACGCACGTGGAAAATGTTCACTGTTGCAGAAGAGAGAAATGCACTCAAGGTACTTTGTAGGAATCGAAACGTTGGTGCTTATTACTCGCAGTTTGCTTGTGCAATGTGCAATGAATGTGTAATACAAGTTTAAAGATATGACTTTCACCAAGTATTTAGTTACCTGTTAGAAAAGGAAAAATGTGTCAAGCAGGCAGTTTTGAAAAATATGTCCAAATGAGCAATATCCTCACTACGTTTCAAAATGAATTAAATGTTGATACAGGTTTCTTGTGGAAAGTATGGATACACCTTGAGTTTTTTAACTATTTCATGTTTCATCTGTTTCCAGAATGTATTTCCAATCCTATTTTACCAACTGGTAAGCTTCTGTGCAACACCTCTGAATATGCGAAACACGAGTTTCCTACATCTGATCACCCCATACTAAAGGTTTTAAAATAGCCATGTTGTGCTTAAGACCTTATAACAGTTGTTATTTAAACAGAAATCTCAGACAATTGCATTTAGTCCCAATCTCAGTGAAGGGCTTTTCATTAAACCATTAAATAGCGTCCAATTCCTTTTACTCAAGTTACATCAACATATGTTACAGCGTAGAAGACCCAAAATGCTAATCAGAAGAGGCCAAACCAACTTTCCTACGTATCTCGATACAATTCCGAAATGCTACATAGTTTGTTGGTTTTCTGGAGCAAGGGCCATATTTGGCCAAGATGCGCCAAACACAAGACAGACCAACATCAAGTGAAAAATGTCACGAAAGAGAAAAACGAGGGTTGGTTGTTTTGGGGTTTTATTGCGCAAGGGCCATATTTGACCAAGCTGAGTCAAACACAAGACAACGTCAAGTAAAAAATGTCAGCGGTCCCCATGTTTAGTAAAGACAGTAAACCTCATAAGAAGAAGAGATCACAAGGGTACCTCGGGTTGGTGTAGATTGTACACACCTAAAGGAGATGTGATCCTAAGGATCCTAAATGCTATATGAATTTCAGTCTCTACTTCGAGTGAATCTTCCTCTTGCATTTCCTAAATAAATGCTGATCCTATAAAATTGAAATTTCGCAGTGCTTCAGTTATTTTAAATAAACAAATTCCTATTTTGCTATGACAGGGGTGGAAGGACGTCTGGTGTCCCACCTAATTGAAATGACTAGGGATAGGTATAATGAATCCATCACGAAAAGATACTTCGGCATGTCTTCCCCTAGGGACAAGTTCGTTTCACTGCGGATAGATACAACATTCCTCTAGGGTTGCAAATGAGAAAATTCTGCCAACTTCTCTTTTCAAACCTGCAGCAACTGTCATGAAAGATTGAACTCTTCTACTTTTTTCACAAATTCCCCAATCTTTCTCGAATCCTTTTACAAGTTACTTGAAGACATTTTCAAGTACCTCAACTTGACGATAGGAACTTAAACGTTTCTAGGATATGTAGGTAGTTAATTAACATCATTCTGGAGTAATCGGGAAACGCCGGGCTATTGGCGACAGTCCGGGATCAATCCCGAAAAGAAAGATCCGAGGACAATGTCTCGTAATTTTGAACCACGGTTAGGTGACGAGGTCACCACCTGAACTGGCAATTCCAAATTTCCACTCCAAGCCAACATTAGGACATTTGAGGACGCGACTGATTTAACGTACAAAAGCCTCCGCGTACGCGAAGGGCTTTGGTTGAACCGAGTTTCGCACTAGCTACCCTCCAGTTGCTAATCCGTTACTCTTCCAACTGGGAAACCACGGCGCAAAAACCTTTCTAGGGACAAAAATGAATAAGCCAAACCGCGTGAAATTCCGACTTCTGTGAGCAAAAGACTAAAGCAATCGAAACCGAGCCGCTTTTCGGAGTGAAATATCAGAAAACAACTTGGACCTCTTGGGACCATTAACGACGATGCGTGAAACTCGCGACTGCATTTTGGAGAGAGAACTCTTCTGGTATCCTTGAGAAATTTTAGCAATAAAACGGCTTCATTAAATTAAATGTAAAGACGCATTTAATGTAATGATAAACATAATTAGGATGGTTTTATTAATTGAATAATTCAAAATTCAAAAAATAATTCTTGAATGCAGGAATGTAAAAGTATTCAGAATCTTCCGAGGAAAATCTTGAATCATATCTGATGCAGCAAATCCTGAGACCAAATAAGACGCCGAAAAAAGTTAAAAAATCAAACAGGGCAACCTATCTTGGAAACGTTTAGTTGATGCTTACCTATTTTTTACAATCGAATCGTCTCGTAACACGTGACGCAGATGGAGCCAAGTCCGTACTTGTAGTGGGTGCACAATACAGGTAGTAAATATTATAATATTACCCCTCCTGATGGTTTATCTTCACTTCGAAAATTGCTCTGTAGTGACTAACCTCTGATGCAAAAACCTGTTCCAAATTGTCACCAATTTTGGGAATACTTTGCTTTCTTCCAATTGGATCTTAATTCCGTTGGAATAATAGGGCGGTTTTATCGCGACGAGATATTTTTTCATTAACAGAAGGTAAAATTGATGGACGAGATATCTCTTCGAAACACTTGGAGGTTTAAGCTGTGAAGGTGCATAAATATTCTCTCATTTGGTTTTTGATGGGCGGTGAGACACAAAAGGAACGACATCCCTTTAAAAACTAAAAAAGCCAACTAATTTTAATGCCCGACTACAGACCTCTTTGGCCTTCAGAGTACAAGGCCAAAAATCAACTTAAGCCTATTTGTGAAGCAGCACCGAATTGGTAAGCAGGCATTACTTCTAAAAGGAACAATCAATATCCCATGCTCTCACAAACTGGGATTTGAACCCGGGACCTACTTCATGGTAGGCAGACGCTACGATCACTATACCAATTATACCACGATTAAGTTTTTGTTATATGCCATGGTCATTAATCTAAGATGTCATTTGCTCATTAAGTGTTCCTGCAATAAAAACGTTTTGGGATGTATTTGAGTGCACATCAAATTGTTGAATTACCATTCGATGGAACCAGTGTTTGGTTGGATTGGGCTTTATGACACAAGAGCCATATTTGGCCAACCTGCACCAAACAAGGTGTAGAAAAGGGGTGTATATGCACACAAGGAAAATACTGAAACAGAATAGAGAAGGGAAGGGATCGTACCAGGCAGGAATCCAACCTGCACCCCCTACAACACGCAAGTTGCTGCCGCAGTGGGTAAACCCACTTAGACACGGAGACCCCTGAACCACAATTGACAGATGTTTAGTTTGTCACTACAATTATTCTATCCTACAAGTTTGGATTGTTAGTTAGATTTGGGTTTTTGGCGCAAGGTCCATGTTAGACCAAGTTGCACCAAATACCAAATAATGCACACACACACACATGGAAATCATTTACTGGCACAGAAGATAGAAATACACCCAGGGAGGAATAGAACCTGCCCCACATATAACTTGCAGGTTGCTATCGCTGTGGGCAAACCCACTGAGCCATGGCGACCCCTAGATAACCTGGAATCACGATGTATCAAAGCAAGCATATTAATATATCCATTGAAAATCCTTGTCACCTGAGCCACTGACAACCTACGTGATTCAAAAAATCAAATCAATCAACAAAAAAATCAAATCAATCAAAAACCTTGCTTTTTTGCCTTAGTTCAAGACCATTCCAGTGGGTACCGTAGATCTAGCATCCAAGTCTGAATATATGTCAGGGCCATGGTAGCCCGATTCGAAGAGTAGCGGATTGGCACCGAAGGGTTGCGAGTTCGAAACTCGATCCAACAGATTCTTGTACGTGGGGGCTGGTGCGCGTTAAAACTGTCGTGGCCTCAAATGTCTTCACGTTGGTGTGGTGTGGAAGTTTGGAGTGGGGTGACAGCTCAGGTGTTGACCTAGTCATCTGACCGTATTTCAAAAATTCGAGGTGTTGTCCTCAGATCTTTACCTTAGGGAGCCAATAACCCGAAGTTGCTCTAGTGCGACGTTAATTCAACCTTCCTACCAAAGAATGAATTCCTAACTGATGTATGATAGTTGATTGGTCAAAACCAATTAGGTGGTAATTTAAAGTAATCCCGATATGTGTTATGTGAGGAGAGCGTTTGGACAGCAGAAGTAAAATTTTCAGACTATCTGGTTTATTTATTCACACAGCAAATCTTTTATACTATTCATATTTATCTTAAGACTGCCTTAAAACTCTTGACCATACAGTTGCAAATACTACAGTGAGCGTTTAAACATATTTTATCATAACGTACAACCCTCAAGAACAACGATTTTCCGAACAGTTTTAAGTAAAAGTTCGTCCCATAAGTTTTCATTTTACCTCCCTCCACCCCTTTTTTTCTTTTTTTAACCTCACACGAAAGTTATTATTTCTCTTTTTGTCCCACCACTAGAGGCCGTCATATTTTGTTTACGTTATATTTTTTTATCCCCATTATAACTCTCCATAACTCCTTTAAACTCATCCGTTATACTTATATGTTTACAAATTACCTTTTCCCCCTTTTTTCAAAACATGTACAAATTTTCTCAATTTACCTTCAAGCCGCAAACTGTACTAAATATTTTCTCGATCTTCGATATTCTTGATTGTGGCAACAAAGCTATTCCCAAAATAGCTTAACAGGATGGCATTTCTGAATGGTAGGACTATATTTTTGCTGGCTGTTCTTATTTCTTTGGCTGTTATTTTTCCTTTGAATGTTGTTCTATCATTTTTTCAAATTTCGTAGATGATTTATGTCTTATGATTCTTACTCTCCACTTTTTTTCGGTAGTTGTTTGAGTTTTCGGGGAGTAACCTGTGTTAATCTCTTTGGCTAAGGCTTCACACAAGTACAGAAAAAACTCAAAGCTTCTCTTAAAAGTGACTCCTGTTTACTCCCATTGGCAAAGTAAACGGGCTCACTCCCTTCACATTATGACACCTTTTCTCGTGTTTCTCATGAAAAAAGTTATTATTTTAAAGTAGTTTCTACTTCTTTTTTCCTTCTATTTGTTTTCTGCGACTTTCAGCGCTGTTTATCTAAAGGGTTGTTATTTTTTTGTTATTACTTGCATTTGTTTTGGGTTTGGTTTTCTCATCTGATTTTTGGCGATGGCATATATATATATATATATATATATATATATGTAATACGAACCAGCGTAGTTGGCGTTACATTTTCAACGCCATCGCTTCTGCAGCAACCTCAATTGGGCTAAACTCGGATTCTTCTGATCCCACCGCCCCATTTCTCCAATAAATTCAACGTCCTAGACTACCTATCACTGCGAAGATGCGGGAAATACGTTGAATTGTTAGGGGAAATAAGCGTGTTTTCCCTTTCTCTCTTCTAAGCCCGCGCTCGTTACTATTTTAAACTTCATTTTGGATTTAAAGCCGTAAAACCCGCAGCTTCTGGACTAGAAAGATGTCTCCCACTGAATTCTTACGTCGGATTTGAGAACACGTGTACTCATGCAGCTGTAAAACGTTGCATAATTACGAGGATTACGCCAAGTTATCTCTTACGCCTGTGACACAATCGCCAAATGTGATTCCACTTTCGGGGCCGGAAATAAGTTTGTTGTGAACTAAAAGCATCAAGCATAAAAATGATTGTGCTATTTTAAGCGCTGGAGCTTCCTCTGGCTGATGCGCGTCGAATCAATTCAGAGCAACAGTGAATTATGAAAGGCATTTTTCTCTTAAGCTAACTATAGGTGGCGGTAGTGTTCTTGCGGCAATATCTGTTTCGTGTACGTATTCCGAACGTAACATCACTTAACTTGTTTTTTGAATGCGATTTCAGCAAGTTGCCAAAAATTCCAAAATATTAATCCCAAATTGATGTGATAATTGATTGGTCAAAACAAATTAGATTGAGATTTAAACGTTTCTAAAATGGCAATAAACTATATTTTAAGGTAACCCCGCAGAAGTAAAATCTTCGCTACTTGGTTTGTTTATTTACACGGAAAATATCTCGTACTATCCCTATTTATCCTGACTTCTTAGGGCCGTGGTTGCCCGGTTGTAAGAGAAGCGGATTAGCGTCCTAAGGGTTACGAGTTCGGAACTCGATCCAACCAAATATCGCCGGGTACATAGGGGCTATGCACGTTAAATCTGCCGTGGCCTCAAATATCTTCACTTTGGTGTGAAAGTTTGGAGAGTGGGGTACTAGCTCAGATGTCTCATCTGACTGTGATTCAAAATTACGAGGCGTTGTCCATGGATCTTTATCTTTGGGATTGATCCCGGACCGTTGCCAATCACCCGGTGTTGCTCCAGTGCGATGTTAATTCAACCTACCTACCAAAGCATGAATTCCAAATTGATGTGTGATAGTTTATTGGTCAAATCCAAATAAATTAAGCGTCAAAACGGCGATAAGCGACACTTTAAAGTAACCCCGATATGTGTTATGTGAGGAGAGCATTTGGACAGCAGATGTAAAATTTTTGTGCACTATCTGGTTTGTTTATTTACACAGCAAACCTTTTATACTATTCATATTTATCTTAAGACTGTCCTAAAACTCTTGACCATATAGTTGAAAATACTGTAGTGTTTTTAAAACATGTTTTATCACTTCAGACCTATTATGGGCTGGTCGTCGACTGATGGCCAAGAGGCTGAAGTCGGGCGTAGGATAAAAAAGTACTCATCGAACGAAAGGACGTCGTTGAATAAGACTTAAATAAACTTCTAAAATGGTGAAAAAGACAAATGCTCGTTAAATAATGAATATTAATTATCAAAATCGAAATACAAACAATCAAGAAGAGTACAAGGACTTACTAGAATAAATTTACAATAGAATCGAGTCAAAATCAGTTGCGTCTGCCGAGGCTCTCGTCTTGGATGGATGATTGGTTGATTATGGGTTTTATGGCCAAATGTGCCAAGGAAAGTTTTTTACTGGTACAGAAGAAATACACCCAGAATAAATTATAGGAATCAGACCTGCATCGCCTTTAACACGCAGTTTGCTAGTGCAGTGGATAGACAAACTGAACCACGGCGATCCCCTAGGAAGTACGGACGAATTTTTAAGATACAAGTGTCAGGCTTGTCGTATCTTAAATTAATTTTTATAGATATATCTTTAATTTACTCTATAGTTAAACCGATAAAATATATTTAAACACTTTTGTCGTTCCTACCCTTGAAGTTGAAGAGCCATACCATTAAACTAGAAATAATGGCTCCTGTAAATAAACCTGTATCTTATTTGCATAAGGGTCTTTTTTCAAATTAAAATTTTATAAGCCACATTGTAAAAGCAACACACTGTTAATTACATATTTTAATTTTATGAATGAAAGCAACCGGAATTCGTAACAAAGGATTTATTTAGCTGACATTAATGGTAAGTTGAGTTGTTGGAATCCGTAGTTTCTGTGTAAAATGGTTGTAGCCCACTTTTCTACATACATTCCTAAATAGTCAGTTGATATTTATTATGCTCTGCTTATGAAATTTCTGTCAGTTTTCATTTCAAAACAATTATTTTAATTACTTTCATGAAAAATATATTTCAAATATTAAAAATTGAAACGCACTTGAAATTTTGACGGCAATCGATTTAACGTCCCAACTCTATGTGCGCAGGAGTTCAGTTCACTTCTTTCAATAGCCATTAAGATTTCTGGGCTGTATTTTAATGATAATGGATCTTAAAACTGGAAAACTGACGATAGAATAGGAATCAGAAAAGAACACAGGATTGCAAATCCTTTTAGGCATGACTCATTGTACAATCCTAAGTATCAGACACGCCCTAACTGGCTTTTCTTTTATTGGATATCTGGCTATTGTGCTCATATTAGCACACCAATTCATATTTAGAGTTACAACCGATGCGACAAATATTTCGATTTAAAATTAATGTTGAAATTTGAAATTTCAGAAATAATATCTAAAGTATGAAAACGTTCCCTCATGCAAATGAGGTGCATATTTATTTATATAAAATACATTTCTCAGTTTAACCCTCCAAGTGGTTTCGACGAGACATCTCGTCCATCAAGATCTGATCAATTTTGAAAATGAGGAGAAACCTCGTCAAGATATTGCCGATTTTTCGATGACGAGATCAAGATGAGGTTAGTTTTCTTCTCCTGACTGGATATCTCGTCCATCAAGATCTGGTCAATTTTGCTAATACCTCGTCGAGACAACCACCAAAAGTGTTAAAGACACGTTTAGTTTAACTCTTCTACTTCAGATGTTTCGATAATGAGCAGTGTTCTGATACTATTTTTTATCGGCAATACAACTCTTACATCCTATCCCATGGGACAAGGTTCAATGAGGACGGAGTTATAAAATAAAAAGCAGTAAAAGAGATATCTTTTACTGCTGGAACGTGTGGATCTGTCCAGAACGTGTTCTTCGGGAACCCAAAAGTGGAAGGAAAAGCCTCCTGAGACCATATAGAAGCAATCTCCACACTCCGCAGCAGTGACCAACGACACCTCAGTTCAAAAGCTAAAGACTAGAAACCGGTGAGTACCACTCCTAAATATTAAGCCAGGAAATTTCCTTCGTCAGAATGAATTACCTCTCAATTTAATGAACAAAAACACTAAAAACTCATTATTTGTCCAACTAAACTCCACTCTAAACAGGTAAACGGAGTTAAATATCCAGAATTGTAGATATGTTAGCGTGAAATGATTTATCTATGCAACTCTGTACCAGAACTGTAATCCTTCCTCGACTCTGAATTGATAGGTTTAACTGTTAAATTGATAATAATTATCAGTATACATCACACAATGCATGTATACCTCAGCTATATCTTACAATCTTTGGCGTAAATCCTTTTACACGAGGCAGTACATAAACGTTCAGATGGATGCTATAAGTAAACAAAGAACAACCGCAATCCTCAGTTGTCTGTATATTCTTCAGTCCTTTTTAGGAGTCCATATTATAATATATCACGCAATGCATGTATATATCTTCCATATCTTGCAACATTTGGCACAAATATTTCCCAAACATTTTAAGATAATCAATAAATGTTCGGACTGATGCTATAAGTAAACCCAGGACAACCTCAGCCCTTAGTTGTCTGCATATTTTTCATTTCCTTTAGAAATCCAAACTATGATACATCACACAATGCAAGTACATCTCTGCTGTCTCTTGCAAACTTAGGGGCAAATTCTTTTTCACGAGGTAGTCAATAAATGTTGGAACTCATATCAACTCAGGACAACCAGTCCTTTGTTGCCTGCATATTCTTCAGTTCCTTTAGAAGTTCAGCCCATGATACCAATGGCCCTATCAAGAACGTAAGAGGTTATGGATTCCCTCCTTTGACATCCCTCCTCAACCATCTCAAATCTTCGTTCCTGAACCCTCCTGGTAGTTTATCTTCGCGTCGAAAACTACCCTATAAAGGCCAGCCAGTGGTGCAAAGACCTGTTCCAAACTGTCACCAGTCTTGGGCAAAATACAGTTTGTTTTTCCTACATTGATCTTCATTCCCTTTGGATTAATAGGATAGTTTTGTCACGAAGAGGTATCTCGTCCTTAACAAAATTTACTAGATCTTGAAGGGTTAAGTTTCATAATCATTGTTGAATGGAAAGTATCCACAGTGAACTAAACCTAGGCGAACTAAACGACGACTAGGACTACTCCATACACGGTAGCAACCAAACATTGATGTTTTTGGATGGCGGCTGTAACGATACATTGTTGTGGTAGATTGGGTAAATAGTCGTGTCGTAAAGTCTTCTTAATATATGTAAAATAAAACTAAGGAAATCATTAAATCACAACCTTTTCATACTTGGTATATACCATATAAAATAAAGACTACCATTTTGACTTAGTAGTATAAACTAAGGTTGGCAATAAAACAAATGCTTTCTACCAAATCAGAAACAAGTCAGCGCATCGCTAATAACTCGCTCGTCTTTCAAATTTGCGTTTATAAAGCTTTGCAATTTAATACACCTATCTGCCAAGGATGGGGAAAGATTTTGATCTAAACTCTTTGCCATTTCACGTCACGTAAATGCTATTTTGTTCCTGGCATTGATGTCACGTACTCGGTTAAGGGGCTTTCAAAAATAACACACACGCACTTTCTATTTATCACTTGATCATATAAACAATGTTCTTTGCTTAAAAGTAATTGAACTCTTGTGTGATAGTCATTTTTAGACGATGGCGATTTTTAGCTTCTCGGAAAATTGCATTCCTTTTAGTATACGAATTAGAGGTAAGTGGTTCTATTTAAAGAACGAATGAAGGATTTCCCGTTACTGAAAAAGCAAAATCGAGGCCAATTCTACAAAGATTGATTGCTTTAGATTTTAGGGCGCAGGAGCTTTATTTGGCCAAGCTGCGCCAAACACAAGAGACAATGTCAAGTAAAAATGTCGTGCAAGAGGGATTGGGGAATAGGGTAGTACGATGGAAGCAGATAAAGATCGCTTTGGTATGCCGCGAACACGACCCCCGTGTTTACTAAAAACAGTAAACCCCATGGGAAAAGAAAAGATCACTAGAGTACCTCGGGTCAGTGAAGCCCTTACTAAGCCTATAGAACATGTGCCCCTGAAACCCCAATTCTATAAAGACAAAGTTTCGAATAGAATTATCCACTTCCTTATCTGAGAGCCATCGAAATCAATAATACAGATGTTTCATGATATATATACAATTCAATATTACAAAACAAAACAAAGAGAAATTTAGGAATTTAAACTTAAGAATACCAAGAAAATTTCGAAAAAATGAAGAAGTGTTGGTGGATCAGGGCGTCATCAGGGAGGAGCCTCGCCCAGTCAACACAATATGGTGTATTATACGTGTGGGCGGCAGTTGACCAAAAGTAGTGTGTGGGCTACTTTTGGTGAACTGCCGCCCACACGCAGAAAACACCATATTATGTTGACTGGATGACGCCCTGATCCACCAACACTTCTTCACTTTTTCGAAATTTTCTTGGTATTCTTAAGTTTAAATTCCTAAATTTCTCTTTGTTTTGTAATATTGAACTATATTGCTATCCATGCTATGTCTGCAGCTTCAGCGCGCATATATGGACAGTTCTGCTTTCTGCTTCTGTTTGACTATTTTTATACCCCAGTATTTTGGCTTTTTAGCCATTTAGCTCTTTGCTTGTCTGCATTTTTGACCTTTTGGCGTGTTGCTGGTCTGCATTTCTGTTACTTTACGTTTTAATGTTTGTATGTTTGATTTTTAATGTTTTGTATGTTTGATTCTTAATGTTTTGTATGTTTGATTCTTAATATTTTGTAAGTTTGATTGTTTATTATATATATATGTGTGTGTGTTATATTTAATTAATTCTTCACATTTTACATGTCACCGATATAACATATTACTGATAATTTAGAAGGGAAAAGAAATCATGGGTTCAGTGCTATGATCCAAAACCTTTAGAGTTTCATTTCCAAAATTAGGTGCATAAGAACTGACTTGATCTCTTAATTGTCATCCTTTCCTTCACATAAAACAGTTTGTATCTTATAACTGCAATTCCAGATTTTTCCAGAAATCATTGAAAATCCTAGAAGTGGGGTTGCTTTTAGATATCTTCACAATATCTGTGATGCAGTTTTCATATAAGTTTCTGTAGTAAAACGAGTATCGTTCATTATGAACCAACAATGTAACTTGTTCTTTGTCAACTCAACAAATGGCTTTTTCAACTGAAAGTTATTGACAGAGAAAATTATTTGCTGATATTCTTACATAGTGACATTGAAACCCAAATGTAAACACCGTGGATAAGTATTAAGTAGAGAATATTCTCTATTCTTTTTTTTAATCTTAAACAGTTTTAACCAGTGAAAGTAGGTTGAAGAGATGCTTAGTCGAAAGTAATATGCTGCATCATGAAAGTCAAGTGAACTTATGAAGTACTCTACCTATGAAGGTTGCATTTGTACAAAAATAATATTTTTAAAAGATTTCAGCTGTTACCTTAGTGGGAAAATGACCGAGAGAACGGGACGAGGGGGTTATATGGGCTGTACAATCTATGTCATTCCCAGATTAAAGGAGCATCGCCAAATTCAAAGACCAAAGGATACTATAGGTTTAGAATCCGAAATACATCTCCATTTGCATGCGGATCTGATGGCTCTCCCCTACACTACGTCATGGAATATCGGCTCACTGAGTCCTACCATGACAAATACCATTCAGGTCATATAGATGTCGAGAGAGAGAGAAATCAATTTTACTTTTGAGGAGACCAAAGGATACTATAGGTTTGGAATCCGAAACACATACCTATATGCAAGCTAATCCGATGGTTCTCTCCTGCACTACGCCACGGAATGTCTACTGACTGAGTCCTTCCATGACTGACAACATTCAAGTCACAGATGTCGAGGGGAGAATGCATTTTACCATAGAGGCTTTCGGAACCAGGTATCCAAACTGCTAGATTTCCTAGAAGATCATGGTTTTGTTCTAGAAGCAGTATTCTAAAATCTTGACGACGAACCCTCTTAGGTTCATTAACTTTTAAATGTATCCTCCAGAGGATGCCCAAATTAGAATTCTCTCTAGAGGACAGGTACTGGGGTTGGGTTCCTTAGTGGGGTGTATATATCACTATCCAAATAATACAACCACGTATTTACGACGGGTTGACTATAATCGATAGGTATTATAGGTACGTGAATAAGAGATTTCAATAATATTCTACATTTTTCTCCCTGTCAGATTTACGCTATTTGTATCGCAAATGAGACGTACAAGACCAATCTGTGAATATCAGAAAAGCTGTAGGATTTGTTGAATTTCCTAGCAGCTCATGGCATAGAACTAGTAGCAATATTCTAGAATCTTGACATTGAAGATACTCGACCCACTTATGTTCATGAACTTTTAAATTTCTCCTCTCAAGGGTGCTCAAACTAGAATCCTCTCAAGAAGACAGGTACTGGAGTTCCTTGGTGGTGTGTATGTATGTCACCTTATTCAAGTAGCAGTCACGTATTTGATGTGTTGACAATAATCGAAAGGTATCACATAGGTACGAGAATAAGATCAATGGCATACTACCTTTTAAATCTCTACCGTATTTACGCTGTTTGCTTCGTGATTGAGACGAACAGCTCAATTAGTGAGCAATGGAGCTCAAGCAGTGAACATCAGAGAAACTTGTACACACTGCTATCTTACTAGTTTGGGCTTGAGATAGAAACATAAAAGATGTATTTGCGATGACTTTAGTACTGTTGTTTTACGACGACGCGATGCGTTTGCAGAGCGTAGCATAAGGGATGTGATAAAGACGTAATTGTTGGCATAATTCTGTTACCACGACGTGTATGAGGCAGATTCTACCTTTTTGCGAAGGAAAAACCACCTCTTGTGCTAGTTAGGTAGTGAAAATAAACACTACCAAGAGATGCAGTGTGTGTTAGATAAACTGTAGATGACCGGTAGATGAACAAATAGTTTTGCAACTGAATTATAACCTACAAATCACCTCAAACATGAACAAAATTGGAAATCTAATAAGGCTCTTCATGTCAAGCAAAAACCAACTAGCTATGAGACTCAAGATAGTGAAAGCTATCCAATTAATATTCCTTTTAGTCATTAAAAATAAACCAGTTTATGATAATAATAAAGATAAGTATTTATATAAATTGCTCTCGTTATTGGATACCTGAAATGCAGCTAAAAATACAAAAGTCGTAGTTCAATCATACTTCCACACCATGCCCTATTATAACATAAGGGGCACTGTTTATTTATACTGGCTGACGTAAGCATATCCAACATGCAAACTAAAGATAACTTTTTGTATCTAATGATACATGAAAAAGATACTTTTCGTCCACCCATGCATTCTTTCTCAGTCTATTTCTCCACTACAATGCGTGGCAAAAAGAGAGGTAAACAGAACATTAAACTTTCAAGCTCCATTAGACGCAGTCTGAAAATTTATGCGTGGGGATGGCTTTGAAAGCAAATTTTAATAGAATTCCGTCTAGAAAATGGAATTGTTCCTTTGAACCTCATGATAATGTGGCAGGTACTCGGATATTTACGGAAACTTTATTGTTACTACTTGTAAAAAACATCCCTATTCTCTGAAGAACGAATATGAAATTTCATGGGGTTGATAAATAAGACTAACAGGTCAACAATTTTGCATTTTATTTCAAAAGAACGAAAGATCACTTCTAATTTTGCATTCAACTCTTGGAGAAAAGTGCTGTAAAATTCAAAAATACATTCCAATGTATTGGAAATAAAACGGACATTTCTTTCATGTGGTTATTTTTTTGACAAGGTTCCAAGTACTTCTTATCACTGAGCAGCTTCATGTATATGTAAAGAATATGCAAACTAAATCTGTAGATGCGAGAGTTCCATCAATTAATAAGTGCTATTTGAGGCTTATGAGTGTTAAGACACTTGTTATACATATCTTATACCTCGAAGGGTTGTAGGAAACTCTTTGCGTTCTCGCAGTATCTTCTCAGTCCATTTCCTTTGGTCCTATGAAGCTTATAAGAATTTCTCTATAATTTTTCATCTGCATAAATAGAATGTAGAACAAATATCGAGACAAACGAGTTTTTATTGGAATTTTTTTTCAATAAAATTTTTCTTGCTTTTTTGTCGACCAATAACAAACTCTTCATATCTGTTATGGAAAGGTCCAATAACAAACGTCAACAAGATTTATTGCATTTAGATGGACACATATGTATGTTTTCATATTTGTGCTGAAAGTATTTTCAATTTGTACATAAAAAATGCTCAATATTGCTTCCAGAAAGCCATATATCAGAAATAGTTGTTTTCTTCAAATCCCATTTCAACAGAAATAAAACATGTGGGTCCAATTTTAGTCAGCATGAGTAACGATAATGATTCCAGGGGACATTTTAATACGATAACCCGGAATATACCTGTGTTTAAAAATAACCAGCTTCACATTTCTGTTGGCAGAGTACTATATTGATCAATTTTAAGAGAGGGAAATTCAATAAATTCCATTAAATATATTTTCTCTCTAAGAAAGTTTCAATGGTCTTGTTACTCATTTTGTTGACATAACAATCATAAGAAATACGAGTTGGCAAATACTGCAATTGGCTAGAGTTTCCCAAATGCTTGAATAGTTTTTGTGGACACTTTGTAAATGATTGGAGGTAAATCGATAAATGTTTTACAACACATTTTACTTTTGAATTTCACAATGAATATTATTTTACAAGTCTGTCTCCTAAATACATAGCAATATATGGAAGAAAAGCGTTTGTTTTTGACTTCAACAACAATTCAGACAACAATTTTGACAACAATTCAGTAGCAAAAACTTTAACTATAATTTATTTCAAATAGAGCTCTATCATTATATACTGTAAACGTTTACTTTCAATGATGTCTTCAGACAGTAAAGAAGGGTATCCTTTGCTTACAAAACGAATGACTCGTCGAGCCATTGCCGTTCTGGTTGGTTGACTTTTTTATGACGCAAGGGTCAGATCTGGCCAAGCTGCACCAAGTAATGTTTTGCCCGTCAAGTAAATACACATATACGAACAAGGAAATTTTTTACTGATACAGAAGACAGTAATATACTTAAGGTTGTCATAGGAATCGGAACTTGCGCCGCCTATAACTCGCAGACTGATAGCGCGGATGGCAAACTACCGTTCTGACTTCACACTCTAAAACTCTTTGTTACATACAGTTTGATAACCGTTTTAGAGGTTTGTGTTGGGTTATAGTTTTGGGAACAGTTTTAGTGTTTTCATTGTACAAAGGCCATAGTTGGTCAAGCTGCGCCAAACACAAGACAGACAAATAATGGACACACAAGGAAAGATTTTCTGACAGATATACTTATACCCAGGAAAGAATCTAACCTGAGAGGAATCGATTCGTTACACTTTAGGAATCTCTGCAATATACTCAACTCCAAAAGCCACTAAGGCAAGTCATATTCCATAACCAGTTTTTAGAGTCAACCACATTTTGTTGACAATGTTAGGAAACAATTTTTACTAATGATAGATTTCGGATCATTTAGCACAAGGTTAAAAACATGGAAATACTGCTTCAAGCACAAGATAAAACATCAAAATCAGGCTTGGCGCAGGGAAATCCAAATCACAAAAGACAAAAGGTAAGCCGATTTTCTCGAAATAAAACTGACGACCCCTTTGCTCCATAACATTTCTCCTCGCACAAGGAATGCGCTCTCAACGTAATTGAATAAAATACACCGACCCGACTGCACACTAGACAGCAGAAGGTTGTAGAACACCATTTGGTGAGTCACTCCCAGTGACTTCTGCCAAGAACAACGTTGAAGGTTGAGTGGTTCCCAGTGTTGTTCCACCTTCCAAGTATTTGTGCCAAAACATGTTGACTTACGAACCTTTCGGCGTGAGTCCTATCTCCCTCAATACGGTCGTCAATTAATCAATTCCATTGTTGTTTCATGGCGGCATTCACTTAATGACACAGCTTACAACGTTGATTGCAATTTGATAATGGATTAGATGTCTACTGCTGGATTGATTGCGCAATTAAACAAGAGAAGCATATAGATACAGAATGCGAAGTGAAATTGCCAGCATTAGATGCTTGTCTTATGGGCCATTTAATGCTGAAAAAACCATTCAAAACAAGAATCATGTGTATGAAGACGACATGGAATAATACAGTTGGTAAGATCTGTGCTTATTCAACAGGGAAAGGTATTGCAGTAATGTCTCAATACGATCCTTGATGATTCTTTGTTACTGCTAGAAAATCTCGTAAATCTTTGTCAAAAAATACATCCGGACACTCAATCATCCGACCGTCAAGAGATTTCTGAGTAGTATAGTGTTACTTTTCACCCTCTCACACATAACAAAATAACTACATCAATAACCCTAGAAAAGATTACATTGGTAAAGGTTAAAACTGATTCGACATCATCCAGGGAAGACTGCATGTTGCAGAACAGATATATGTGTGTGAATTCCTCTTAGGGTTAATGTGTCTTGAATACAGAAGCAGATACTAGTGACATTTGACTTACTAACATGAGGACTTTTGAAATATTTTGATAAAGACTGAATGTATGTGATAGTTAATGTACTTTGTACTAAGATCTTATTTGATACAATATGTGTGTGTGACTTGAAAAAAACAGTTAAATTTACTAATATGTGTAGTTACACACGACCACTTGTTGACAAATAACAGTGTTTAGAATCTGTTTTTAGCCTGTTTATGGACTGTTGTATGGATTGTTTAACTGTTTATGAATCTGTTTTTAACCTGTTATGTTCGAAATCGTTCGTGATACACTTAGTGTTATAATTCTCGTTCTAATACAAAATTAAATGACGTTAGTGAGACAAAACATGAAATTCCCTAGAAGAATTGATCCCCTGGATAAAAACCTCTTAAAATGGAAAAGTGACATTGAAATTTGAAAGAAAATATTATAAGAGGATTTTAATACATAGTTTCCAAAATACAAATTTTATGATGTTTCCTAAAGGGCAGCAGTATTATAAATAAGAAATTTAACTAAGCACACTTTAAGAAAGGTTGGTTTGATGAGTTTTATGGAACAAGGGCCGTATTTGGCCAAGCTGCACTAAACGCGAGACAAGCAACGTCAAGTAAATGAATACATGAATAGAACCTGCGCCACCTACAACTCTCAGATTACTAGTGTAGACTCACTGAATCAGAGACCTTTAATTCTTTAGAGCTGTGATCTTCGTTACTATTGACACTCTTTCAAAAGTTGGTTAATGTACGATTCTCTTTATCTCAAATTAGACCTTTAATTCTTTAGAGCTGTGATTTTCTTCATTACTATTGCCACTCTTTCAAAAGTTGGTTAATGTAGGATTCTCTTTACCTCAAATTAGACCTTTAATTCTTTAGAGCTGTGATTTTCTTCGTTACTATTGACACTCTTTCAAAAGTTGGTTAATGTAGGATTCTCTTTACCTCAAATTAGACCTTTAATTCTTTAGAGCTGTGATTTTCTTCGTTACTATTGACACTCTTTCAAAAGTTGGTTAATGTAGGATTCTCTTTACCTCAAATTAGACCATTAATTCTTTAGAGCTGTGATTTTCTTCATTACTATTGCCACTCTTTCAAAAGTTGGTTAATGTAGGATTCTCTTTACCTCAAATTAGACCTTTAATTCTTTAGAGCTGTGATTTTCTTCGTTACTATTGCCACTCTTTCAAAAGTTGGTTAATGTACGATTCTCTTTTCCTCAAATTAGACCTTTAATTCTTTAGAGCTGTGATTTTCTTCATTACTATTGCCACTCTTTCAAAAGTTGGTTAATGTACGATTCTCTTTTCCTCAAATTAGACCTTTAATTCTTTAGAGCTGTGATTTTCTTCGTTACTATTGCCACTCTTTCAAAAGTTGGTTAATGTACGATTCTCTTTTCCTCAAATTAGACCTTTAATTCTTTAGAACTGTGATTTTCTTCATTACTATTGCCACTCTTTCAAAAGTTGGTTAATATACGATTCTCTTTTCCTCAAATTAGACCTTTAATTCTTTAGAGCTGTGATTTTCTTCGTTACTATTGCCACTCTTTTAAAAGTTGGTAATGTACGATTCTCTTTACCTCAAATTAGAGGTAATAAACACACTAAATATTGTTTTAATTAGCTTTGCCGGAGTGAGTTAGTTTTGAAGGTTTTTAGTTCAAGAAAGCCTAGTTTTAAGCGTCGCAATTTGAAAATGTTCCTCAAATAAAAATGTATTTTTCTGTTTAAAAATAATTTGATTGTTTTGGCGGATAAGGCGCAAGGGTCATATTTGGTCTAGCTGGGCCAAACACAAGACAACGTCAAGTAAAAAAAGTCATGAAAGGAGGAAATAGGCATTGGGGGACATAGTAGTGGGATGGAAGCAGAAAAAGATCGCTTGCATCAAGGCTACATAACCTTTAGACTACTGCCGATATAACAGTTGTACCGTGAGATTTTTTCTTTCTAGAGCGGCTCGATACAGATGCTGTACCGGAGACGTTGTCCCCCTTTTAAGTGACCGCGGACATTAATCACCATTTGCAAGCTGTCAGCGACTAGCCCTTAAGAGGGTCAGTCCTTGTGTTCGAAGCCCTACCCTGTCGATCAATGTGGAACACAGAAAGGGAAACAAAGAAAATCGCATCAGTGATATCTCTTATGCCAACAAGCCGTAGTCCAAAGGTTAAGGGGAAGGTCTCCTTTACTAACATTGCGCTTGCATATTCTGGGAGGCACGACCCCTGTGTTTACTAGACCGTAAACCACATGGGAAAAGAAAAGATCACTGAAGTACCTCGGGTCCGTGAAGCCCGGATACACCTAAAGGACATGTGTCCTTGAGGACGTAAAAGATAGGAAACGTAAATATTGACTTCGATTTTTTCTAAAAAAAATGGCCCAGAACTTTAAATATATAAAATAATGCTAAGAGAACAAAGTCTTAAGAAGCAAATTCATCAAAGTCCAGACCATAATTTGCGACTACTCTTATTTTGCAAACTGATCCAATAACCAAGTATCTTAGAAAGCTTAATCACACCTTAACTGTCGACATTTCTTTTCTTCCAAAATCCTGAATTAACCTTTTCTTCTAAAATGAATTGCCTAAATTGCTAGTTTATCTATCCGATTTTGCTGTTTTTAAAAGAACAAAAACAGGTTCTTTAAGTTTCATGGAATGGTCATAAATATAACTATTTTCTAAAAGTAGAGCTACTAACGTTCCCTTTAATAAAATACTGTTGATTGGTTGGGTCTTATGGTACAAGTTCTTGAAATAAAATATTGAAATCAAATGCTAGTGTAAGAGAAAATCTGATACACGAGCTCCATAGAAAGTGACATGATTCTCGTTTTTTGGAAAAGTAAATAATTCAAAATTTCTTGGGAGATGCTCTCTAAGCCACAATGTATAGAAACATAGTTTCACACTTACGTAACTGTCTAGTTGAGAGATAACTAATAAAAACAGAGCGCATCCAAAAAAGGGAAAATACCAATGTTTCACCAAGTTTTATATCGATAGCATGATTTCCCATACTGTAGAAACAATTACATGATGCATCACTACGAGTATATTACCTACTGGTAGAATCGCGGACTGCTATCAAAGTAGATAAACCATCGCTTATCATAGTGGAAGTACGATTCAAAAGCTTCGCATGGTGTAAAAAGAATTAAAAGGTTTCCTGCTTTTAAATAACACGGAATCATGATGTAGTTGAATAAAATACGAGTGTATCTGCAGTTAACTATACAAGATAAGACTATTTAGCCACATTTTAATACCTGAAATATTTCACCTGATCTTGAAATAACATGGGTAATTGAATGAAACTAATGCCAGGTAAATATTTCTAATAAAATGGTATAACTCTTTTATCGTGTTTGTGGTTTATAAGTCGTAGGTACATAATAGATATTTAGAATGAAATTAAAGTGAATCAGTCTTATCATAACATCATTCGATACGATATTGAAACTAAATTATCTTATGTGGCAGTATCAGTTAATGCACTCTTGATAATAATCAACAGTGGAGCGTTCTCTGAAATGGACATTTCAGTTATCCCAGACTCTTCTCGACGGGAAGCGGTTGTCAAGTTCAGATTGCGTACTGGCCACGACGATCCCTGATTCAGACTACTTACTGGCCAGGACTGTACCCGATTCAAACTGCTTACTGGCTACCATTGTCTCCGGTTCAGACTGCTTACTGACGACTCTCTCCGCTTCAGACTGTTTACTGGTGACAACTGTTTCCGCTTTTTACTGTTTATTGACCACGACTGTCACCAGTTCAGACTGCTTACCGGCCACGACTGTCTAAGGGCCCATCTCCACCGAATAGGATTTGCTGATTCCCCTGACTAATTTGTGCAACCTTGGACAGCTTAAGCCTAGCAAACATTTGGACGAGCTCCCTGCAGTGGTGGTTCTCAACTGTTCTGTAGAAAAAATATTGGAGAGCACTTGGTCAAATGGCCTAGCGGCTAAACTACCGGCATTTGTCAACAACGCAACAAACAGCAGTGGTTGATAGTTCACATTCTCTCATCATCGACATTTCTTTCCACTTGCAATGGAGGAAACTTCCGAATCTCACACATACGCATTCATATTCACTTGGAGAATAGAAAACTTCAGTTTTTCTACTCAATCTTATCAAGAGCCACTTGACAGCCCCATATGCATAGCCGAATCTCTGGATAAGACTGAATGGTTCCTGCGCCTCTATCCCAGAGGTCGGAATTTGGATTGCCATATACCTTGCTTTCTGAAGCGTGCAGAGTCCGATGATGGACCAGAAACGGTCTCAATCGATTACAAGCTGTTCATAATCGATGCAGATGAATCGCATTGCTTCACCAGGGAAATCACCAACCATTCTTTCAAGAAGTTCAAGGGTTTCGGATTTCCTGATTTCTTGCAACGGAAGGACGTTTTCAGAGATAAAGACCTCTACCTGCCTGGAGACACTCTGACTATCCAATGTCAGATGTGGAAGCAGGGTACCAGACATACCACACCCACCCTATGTACTGTTTGTAGTCAAATAAGGGTGGAGAATAGGTGTTTTTCAATGCGGATAACAGACTTTTCTTCACGGCGGTGGGAAGATAAACTGTCTATTTCTGTGCCTTCTGGGATGAAAGGTTTACCGAAACTGAACATTGCCTTTTTTCTGCCAGTTTTTGATGAATTTTTAGACATCAGTATTGAAAAATCTGATGAAAGTGACAGACGACCTCTGTTTATTACATGCCAGATATCACTGATGGACAGCAATGGAACTCATCGAGATTACAAGGCTGAGGGACATTTTTTCCAATCATCAGATCACAGTTGGCAATTCCCACCATTCATCACAAGGCGGAAGCTTACAGCGAATCCAAGCTTATATTTACAGAACGACATGCTGTGCCTAAACTTTGATTTCGCTATTTCTTGCGGCTCAGTATCAGAATATATTGTGGAATTCGTTCATGGACAACCACGATATAACCTGAGTGCAACACCTCAGAAAAACGATGTCAAAGAGCGCCATACCTTATTGAATGATATCCACCGACTTTATACGAAACAGAAGTTCTGTGATTTGTTCTTTCGGACGAAAACCAAATACCTTTTAGCTCACAAAGCAGTCATCTGTGCTAGATCACCCGTGTTAAGCAACTTATTTGAAAATGATGACAAGGTGAAAGAAACTGGTGTAATAGAAATACTTGACTCTGACCCCGATGTTGTCAATTCCATGATTAGATTTATGTACAGTGATGTTTTAAGTGATGCTCCATTTGATACTGTTATTGAACTATATCTATTAGGATATAAATATAGCATATTTTCTCTCAAAGAGCGGTGTAGAACCATGTTGAAAGATAAAATCAGTGTTAAAAATGTTTGCGATGCGCTTGTTTTGGCTGACGTGAACCAAGATCCAATGATCAAACAAGTTGCTCAGGATTTTATTTGTAGAAATGTTGATGATACGTTTCGATCTGAAGAGTGGAGACGTTTTATGGCAAATTATAGTCAATTAGCAGGACATGTAATGTTCCAAGTGTGTTTAACAAAGTGGTCTTAGTGAAACTAAACTTCAACTAAGGATGTCAACAAAATATTTTTCGAGGAATACTTTTTGAAAATATATAAAGCTTGTAAAGTAAGTTCAATTGGAAAAAATATCTATTATTGTCTTACTTTTCTTGAATTAAGTTTATGATAGCTCTAAAAGTTGTAACACTTATATTATTGAAAAGAATTGTAATAACAAATGTTAATTACCAAGTTGTTCATTCTCGAAAATAAAACGGTTAATTTATTCTTACATTTGTAATTTTCTGATGATTTATTATCATAATTACATATTGATTTAAATATTTTTAAAAATTATGGTAGATAAGTATGAGAGATAATTTTCCGTCTAAACAAACCAGACGGTCTACGAAAATTTTACTTCTGCTCAAATGCTTTTGTATGATACACATCAAGGTTGTCTTAAAATGTAGTTTCTCATCGTTTCGGCAATGTTTGGCATTTAATCCAATAAGCGTTGACCAATCAACTGTCATATCAATTTTGAATTTATTCTTTGGAATTTTTATTATCAAAGTTCTGAAATCGAGACAAGTCAAGTGACGTCACTTTCAGAATACGTTCAGGAAACACTATACACCACCCCCTATATTTAGCTTGACAGAAAATACTTCTCATAGAATAGTATGCATAGATAGTTTGTATTTAATATATTTTTCGAAGTATGGAAAGATTCAATCTGCTTAACACACTTTGCATATCGGAAATATCGAACTGCTTATAAATTAACCTGTTTAATCATTTCAAAATTTATATATATAGATACATAATAAATAGTTATCACAGTAACGAATTAAATTTGTTATGAAGATAATTTGTATTTTATATTTGGTTTGTCACCTTACACTCCTTAGTTACACAAGCGCTAATTAAAACTATTTTCATGTTTGTTATTTTCCAAATGCTCATAATGAAGATGAAAAAGCTCGCCTCGGCACTTCAAGGAGATATACCATTTTTATTCTAATTCAATTTATCTTTGGAATTGAAGGGATTTCTAAGAAATTCGTTCGTACGGAAGTTTAAACACAACGAAAAATGTTTCGTTTCTAAAACACATGGCACCGGTCGATGAAAGGCGGATACTTTACAATTATGTGGAACGAAAGAGATCATGGGGCAAGAAAAATGAACCGCCATTAATCACTCCAAAGACTTATCTTCCTCTAAAGAAGTTGATGTTGTGTAAATGGTGGAATTGGAAGGGAGTTCTTATAAGCTGTTTTCTCCGCAAAACGAAATGATTAATTCCTACTGGCATTACTCTAAATTCAACCAATTGAAGGCAATACTCGGTGAAAAGCATGTGGAATTACTCAACAGAAAAGGCATAACCTTCCAACACAATAACGCAAAACCATGTTTCTTTGGTGAGCAAGCAAAAACTATTACAACTCGGCTCGGAAGTTGACTCATACCTGGTATTCACCAAACATTGCACATTCAGATTTCGATTTTTTCTAATCCTTACAAACAGGAAAACTTACAAACACTTCGAAGATTGCAAACGGCACCTAGAAGAGTTCTTTGCCCAGAAAGATAAAGTTAGTTATAGTGGGTTGTTTAGGGGTTTCATGGCGCAAAGGGGAGTATTTAGCCAAGCTGCGCCAAACACAAGATAGACATGTCAAGTAATTTTGAAAAGGAAGGACGGAGAGCAGAAAGTTGAGAAAGATCTCTTGGGCATCCTGGAGTCGAGAGCCTCATGTTTGCCAGAGGCAGTAAACCCTATGGGAAAAGAATAGATCACTAGGGTACCTCGGATTCGTGAAAAGTTAGTTATAGATAGGTAGTTGAATTAACTTCGCACTGAAGCAATACACCGGTTATTGGCGACGGTCCGGGATCAATCCCGAAAGGAAAGATCCGAGGTTAACACTTAATGACGTCGTCAGATGACGAGGTTAACACTTAAGCTGTTAGTTTAAGGATGAGGGAATTGTGAAGCTGTCTAAAATCTGGTAAAAGATAATGGAGCAAAATGATCAATACGTATATTTTAATAAAGGTATTTGTGGCAATAAAAAACGTAACTTGTGTCTACTTAATAACCGAAACCTTTTGGCCAATCCAATATCATCATTGGTGTTTATCATTTTATTGCAATTAAGCAAATATTTTTACATCTGTGACTCATCAAATCATACTTATTTGTTGAATTTGAAAAATTGCTAATATATGTTAGTTCTTTGTAGTTCAATACAAATTATGTTTCAAAAATGAAATGACACTAAATTTACGAAAGATTTATAACTTCTCTGCGTTAAGTACAAGTCACTTTAGTTGAAAAATATTTTAGTGGTATAATATTGATGTTTCTGAAATTTCTACAAAAAAACACATCTGTTTACCAAGAACGAAGTATTTTCTATTCCCATGAAGATGATTCCAAACACCTGAAAATATATTTCTGAAAAAAATCTGTTTATCATGATTGAAGTATTTTCTATCCCCAAGAAGATGATTCCAATCACCTAAAATGTAATTATTTCCTCAAAGTGTATCACACATATTTGCTTTTACATTAGAAAATAACCTATTTTCCTGAAAAGCAAAAAGTATTTTGTCGAAAGTTTTTGTGCAGAATGTATCGTACTAATATCATTATAGATTAGTTTAAACGAAGTCCGTTATTTTCATCTTTCCAAGACATTAGTGATTCAAATAGACACTATGACACTGAAAATACCAAACATTTACTTTTAAGTGACAAATTCAAAAACTTTTCACTGTGAATAACAAAAATAGTACAACATCATTGAATACGTATATATAAAAACTACATACCAAAACATTGAAAAAGTCAAAATATCAAAAACCAAAAAATCTATAAAACTAATGTCTAAGCCTAAAGAGTTGTTTCGCATGCTAAGATGAAAAAATGCTGGAGTATTAAAATGTACTAAAATATTAAACCACTAAAGAGCAGAATGTAAAAGATACATTGTAAAAATACTTACTTGCAAAAAAGAAAATCATACGTGAATTTTACGAAAGAATAGTAAAATATACTGTTATATACAGTGATAAATCCAAAATTCATTTATCACGTTTGCATAATGGATACGTATTTCTGCATACATTTATGAAAACACTGAATTCTCATTCGGTTCTTTATCACAAGTCATGATGCATTTTGTGTGCATAAATTAATACGTATTTAATTTTGGCGTACTTTGAAACGGATGGGATTTAATAAGCATTAAATATATGGATTTATCATTACCCTTATTCTTATTTGATTGGGTGCTATATTATTTTATTCATATTATTGCTCATATTATTTTTGTTAGGATAGGTAAGTCCCCCAATATTTATTATTTTTAAGTTTAATTAATGAATGTGATGGGAAAATAAAATTGTTAATAAGCATCTGGTATGCATTTTGGTAAATCTTTTATGTAAAGATGTTTAAACTTTTTGGAAATTAACCTGTTCATTATATTTTGTCAAGTACTAAAGCAAAATATTTTTGCATAAAATTTTCAATTAGAAATGTTTTTAGAAATATATCACAACTCGGCTGCATTAATTAAGAAATTATATTAGAAACATGAATCTATGTGATATTTAATAAAATAAAAGATGGCAATCGTTATTTTTAAGCCCCATGAAAAATTCTGTTTTTATAAAGTTTCGTTCGTGCACGTCGAAAATTGTTTCAAATTATTTATTATCTCTGAGCAGTTTTAAGACATTTTATGGAAAGTAAAGCAGTTTTTCTCAAGTGCCAAAGGTTTGGGGGTTTTATGGTGCAAGGGCCATATTTGGCCAAGCTGCGCCAAACAAGACAGACGAATGTCAAGTAAAAACGTCGCGAAAAAGAGGGTTGGGGGAATTTAGTAGTGGGATGAAAGCAGAAAAAAAATCGCTTGGGTATCCCTGGAGCACGACCCCCATGTTTAATAGAGACAGTTAGACCATATAGTGTAGGTTTCTTTTCCCATGGGATTTACTCCATGGGAAAAGAATATCACTAGAGCACCTCGAGTCCATGAAGCCTATACACATCTAAAGGAAATGCACCCCTCGTTTAAATAGTCAGGAAGTTTTAAATAAAACCCATATTAAATACATATCCAGTTTCAAATATTACACCTCATGACTAAAAGAAATAGAGCCATCGTATTCTTGCAAACTGAAATTGAAGTTTTATATTTGTGTTTATAGTTCTGACGTTGGAAATCTCTAAAACATTTACCGATAATATCTCTAAAATACTTCATAGTATCTTCCAAAATAGCTGTAACGCCTTCAACAATACTGGGCTTGTTACATATTTGGGCATACCTTCTTAAATTCACGTAATCTTTCGTATAAAAGATCTTTTTATGAACACAAGGAGTAAGGTAAAACTATTTGACATCTGAATCGTTCATATTCGAAAGACATGTTTACGTTTGAATATCCAAAACCACACTTTAGTTTTTTAAACAATGCATGAAAAATCAATTTCGTCGGAAACTATTATTTGTAGGAAATTAACTGCTTTATTTTATTTTAACAATTATATAAATACTAGCAGTAACTTATTTGAAACTGGCGAAAAATTCAGATATATCCACGTCATCTTCTGAAACTAGACGATTAATTTGTAAAAACTGGTGCGATGTGGTATTCGTTGAAATAAATCCTTAGTAATTCGGTCATTGGCCGTTGTGGAAATAAATTATAATTCTTGAGGTAGACTTGAACTGTTGTTCAAGAAACTGAATTGATGAACTTCAAAAGTTACTTTTTTGGGTGTATGACAAAGCTTTAAATTGGCAGAATTTGTAAATAGCAGAATGCCTAATTAGAGTTCAGCAAGATAGTATAGTACTGGTTAGCAAACCAAATCATATCACTTATACCAAAGAGAGAAAAATAAGCACTAAGTAAACGCCATGCAAGGTATATCAATGTGGATCTGAAGCTACAAGGTTAGTTGTGTTAATGGGGTTATGAAAGGGGTTAAACCGTTCTTGAGAGGGGTTAATGTGGAAAGGGCGATATAAAGAGCAGTAAGAAACTTACATAACGTGAACGAAAGCTTGAAGCAAGCTTATTAATAAGTGTGCTGTCTGCATAAGTTTAAGTTATCCTTTAACTTACCCCGATTCACACCTGAAATGTAAGATGACAAGATAGAACAAAAGAAAAACACAAGAGATTACAAAGAAAAACAACAAAATAAACAATAAGCATAGAAATTGACGTGTCTTTTCTCATTAACTAAAACTTACACCACACCTGAAAAGAAATTCGTACATGGGTAATCAAACTTCTTGAATATAGTTTTAGTTGAAACTGTTCTGCATTTGATTCTTATTAAAATAAAAAGCTCCAGTACTATCTGTATTAAACATAAGTAAAAATTAAGGTTTATACAAATTGGAGTTGAGCTGTTCACATTTTATATGCATGGTAGTGTTTTCCAATGAACATCTGATATATATCTGAAATTAAAATGCATTATATTTTATAAAACTTACATTACACAGACAATGAATAGTCAGTAGAGAACTTTCAATCTTATGTGTATGACCGTCATGTACTCATAAAACCTATAAATCAAAGCCCACACTCGAATGTAATCTTAATGTAAATAAATAATGTAAAATAAACTTCAATCTATACAGAATGATTTGTTTCAAAATTTTAAACTGCGCTATAACGAAACTTACGACTTGAAATGCATAGGAATACTGAAAATGTGCGGTTTGTTTTTTTCCATACTTAAATAGTAAATTGTATGATGCACACTCATTGAAACAATAAATTTCAAAGAATTTAGGCTTAACATATTTCATTCATGTATAACAGGCAAATTGCCTGCAGAGAATATAACTTATCACTTTGTGTGTAAAATTACGCTTTGAATAAAATGCAAAGAAATACTGAGAACGAAGAAACCCTAAAACTAAAAACCACAAAGCCCTTTACATTTTGCGGTTCTACGATTTCTGTATATATAAATGGTAATTTAAAAGAAATTAGCTTTATTATATTCTAATTAGCGT